>JAKZAP010000001.1:11359746-11890169 GCA_023053575.1 Branchinecta lynchi
TCGTAACTAATTATAGCTCGGGGGAGCACAACCTCAATTTCTTTTCATTAGCGCGTAGGCCAAACCCAATTTAACGGGAAAGCTACTATGAGCTAACTGCACATCTGTTAACGCTCCAGGCGTTATAGCTGGACGGGTAAACTTTACTAAGTCATAAGTGTGGTTACTATGTTCTGGGATCCCAAAGACTTCAAGGGCTCTCTGACATCCTGCCGATAGCAGTAATTATTCTCAGAGGATTTGGCATTATTTATAGTGCCAGGGCCCTTAATTAATTGTTTTGTTTATTGTTTTATTTACTCTACTATTTGGAGCGATCTTCTTCCCTCTTTACTCAAAGTTATATTATGTCCTTTTCCTGGTATGGAACTGAAGAGGATCTCTTATGGTCATTCAGAATAAGATACTGCATTTCGTAAAGTCCGTATACCAAACTAAAACAGTCATGAAAGCCCATTACGGTTTATTTTCTCAAGAACAAAACAATTTCCTAATTGTCCAAAGTAAACCGTACAGTCTACTTTGTGTAGTAGCTGCGCGTCATCTAGAGGAAATCAAGGAAATGTGTTAATGTGGAAGAAGATCGCTGAGAAATCTTGCTTCCGGTAGGCTCTTGTGAATTTTGGTATTCCCGGTAAACCTATAAGCTTTTCGAAATGTCATATCACAGATGATCTTAGAGGAAATTAACTGATACGGTGAAAAACATGGGGAGAAACCATTACAGATCAATTATATAACATAATAGAATAGTGAATGGATGAATGAAAGACTGAAATTTATTTCCCATTTTTAAGACACAAGTCACAAATGGAGTATGAAAGAAAGAAAGAAAAAAAAGACAATAAGACACAACATGTAACACATAGATTTTGATACTCTTATTTTCACATAGGCAACATAGGGGCCCACAGAGGTAGTCGTAGCAGATATTTGCAATACCCATAAAATGTGGAACGAATGCATTTTTTGTCTTTCATAGTCAGTAGTGACCAATTTGACGACAGCGCTAGTATGTGCGGCATAGCGAATGAGGAATGTAGCCGGGCCAGTATGTGTCTATTGTAACGACGCTTCGAAGTAATGAGTATTCCGTATGCTTTTCTAGCTTTTCCGCAAAAAAACGATACAAGACAAGAACGCGATGTTTTCATATCCGACCCAATAACCAGACCAAGGTACACAATCGAAGGTGAAGGTTGAAGAATATGATCCCTGAAGCATATATCAATTGTCTCTGTATCAGGCTTTTGGTTGAAGAAGACAACCTCGCTCTTATTCGGGTTAAATGATAAACCAAGACACTCATATTCTTCACTAAGAACCCGAAAATTTCCTTCAACATACGCAACCGACCGGCTCAAGTTCAACACATCATCTGCGGAATTTAATAGCGACAAGTCCATACCTTCATACACATAACTCAATCTTACAGGCCTTAATTTGTGCTTCAACTACACTGTTATTATAAATAAGAGGGGCGAAATAGCACCCTGGCGTATGCCTTTTCAACGGGCAAGGTCCGACTCGACAAACGACAATTACGTCGGTAATTTAATTTTTACCCTTAGCTTCCGATAAAGCGAGTGAGGAGAAATACGAGGAAACCAATTTGGTCGTGTGATCCTGAGCTGAAAAGTGTTAAAAATAAAGCCAAATTATGGCTGAGAATATGGATAGTGAACGGTCGAACACTATCTGGGAATGTGTTTGATATAAAGCAAAATACTAAGCGCGAGTTAAGAAATGTCTGTGATCAAGCCGATATAAAGGGCTAGATTGTCCTACCAGTAAGAGTGAATGGGACAAAGTGATTAATTCAGCTAAATTAGATAATTCGGTAAATCCTAATTGCCCAATTACACCAGCCACATGGTACGACCACTATTCTGCTATATTTTCCAAAGTGAATTATGCAGTGCACGCGTTTTACTCGAAATTGCTTGATTCGGTTCTCCCGTCTTACCTGACTCAGGCACAAGTTCTTCCCGTTTCAGTTGATGCTGTAATTGCTTCTGTTAAGAAACTGAAATCAAGCTCTTTTGATGTTGACGGTATCAGTCCATGTCATCTAAAAACAAATTGCCCGTCTTTGTTTTTCCATTTACAGTTGTTTTTCCAAATGTGCCTGTGCTGCTCCCTTGTTCCTGATAGCTTTTTGTGTGGAGCTGTCACCTCTGTACTTAAGCGAGGAAAGACTCCGCTGGGTTGTTCTTCTTACAGGCCTATTATGGTTGCTTGTAATTTTTGTAAAATCCTTGAGTATATCTTACTTCCTTTCATAAGCATTAATGCTAATTTTGGGGAGAATCAGTTTGGTTTTCAGGCTGGCATTGGTTGCCAGCACGCTCACTGTGCTCTTGCCTCCCTTCTTAAAGATGCTTCGGCTAAAGGTTATGGTCTTCATATGTGTACTCTTGATCTTTCCAAGGCTTTCGATAGTGTTGTACATAGTCAGGCTCTTTACTCTCTTTATAGTCATGGTATTAACCTTTCTGTTATTTTTCTTCTAAAGTTTTGGTATGGTAACTCCTATCTTGGGATTAAAACTAATGGTGCCCTTTCATCTTCTAATGTTTTTGTTCGTCGAGGCGTACGGCAGGGTGGAGTGTTATTTCCTAGTATTTTTAAATTTTGTATTTCTGGTATTCTTGAGAATAATTCTTCTATGTGTTTTGTTGGTCTGAGTGATATCTCCTACCTTGCTTATGCTGATGACATTCTTCTAATTAGCCGGTCTAAACTCAGTCTTTCGCAGTTGGTTCATGAAGTTTCTTCTTCTTTTACTAAAATTGGTCTTTCGCTTAATGCTGATAAATCCGAGTATCTTTCTTTCAACGTTCCTTCTTCTACTAGACCTCTAAGTTCTCAAAATTTCTCTATCCCTCATGTAGACTCGATCCGGTGGTTGGGTATTACACTTACAAAAAATCTTAAAACTCTGCGGGAGCGCGCTGTCCGGGATGCTAGAGTGAAAATCCAGATTGGTTATGCTAAAATTGTAGCCAATCGAGGGAAATACAATCGTGTCGCCCTTGGTAAGCTTTACTCTACTTTCTCCGATCATTCTGTTCTTTACCTTTCAAGGCTTTACCCTATATTTAAGGAAAAAGACATTAGCGATGTTCGATCTTCTTACTTACGATTCTGTAAATTTCTTCTCTATCTTCCTCTGTGGTACAAGAATTGAAAGATATGGTTAAAAAGTTTTATCTTCCGAATATCACTGAGAAGCTGACCTATCTACACAAAAAGCTCTCAGAAACAGCGTATCGGCGTTTGTCGCCTCACCACGGTTTGATCCGTTTGTTTGATTAATGTTTTGTTGACTTTAGTTGTTGTTTTACGTCTTTTTCCGTTTTTTTCTTTTTCCTTCTTCAAGTTTATGCTCCACTATTAATCTTTTTGATGTAAGTGGGTAAAAATAAAAATTATTATTATTATATTATTATAATCTATAATCTATTATGTAATGTATTCGCTCACACTTTCGCGGAAACAAAACTAAAATTGCTGGGTACCATCATGCACAAATTTATCGATATAGCATACAGAGTTGTACGTACGTACAAATGGTCAAAGGCTACTGAACATTTCAACAATCTTTGGTATAAAACTATTTTGGTAACGGCTGTTTGGCCGCTACTTGTTGGAATCTTGCGACCTTCGTAGAGACTGCTCGCTCTTGCCTTTCCCTTACGTTGTTGTATGGGGGAGGGAGATACTCAATATAGATGGGGTGCGAAATAAGTTTTTTGCCGACCTCATAGGCATAGGCTCAGTCTCCATTTCTCCAAGGTATCAATTTTGTACGTGCTTCGAAGAAGGGAGTGAAGCACTTTTGGGCCTTTATGGATAATATGGAGAGAAAGTTTTGGGATTCTTTCAATACATGAGTTTTGATCTGCAGTTAGACCAAAATGCCACGATGCGCATGCGTACTCCATTAATGATCTTATGGAAGAGGTATAAATCCTGAGGATGTGAAGACTTGAGACATTATGCTTCGATAAAAGCTCTACATGTACTGGCTTGAGTTTGCCTTACAGAGGATTTCTACTGTATTATCTTCCCAATCTAAAGTTTTAGTAATAACTATCCCAAGGAGTGTAAGTTCCTTTACAGCCAAATTTTCAATGAGCTTTGGTTCAAATTACGGAGGTGATTTTACAAAAGAAATAGTTAAAATAGCACTTTTTTCTTGGTTAACTTGCATATCGGACAAAGACGCTTCATTTTCTATGTCTTCGATGATTGCTGCTGCTGAACTTTTAATATGACGGTAGCATACTTCAGTAGTACTCAAATCGTCAACATACTTCCATTGATCCGGCAGATCCTGTGCAATTTCATTAACCATAACCAAAAATAGCAAAGGTCCTAAAAGTAAAAAAAAATATAGGAACTGGGTCAGAAAAAACACTTTCAAATTTAGCCATTTGTTGTCTTCTGTCTATCGCTAACCCTGCTTTAGCTTTTCTTTCTGCATAATCCTAAAATCAGCCGACATTATTCCAACTAAGAGAAACTGAATCGACCCTTTATGACAACAAGTCAATCCCATCAGAACATTAATATTCATTTGGAAACCTCGTTATTGTTTAGCAGTAATGGCATAAAATCTAAAAAAAAAAATGGAAGAAACAGATAGGACTAGCCTACTGTCAAATATTTAGCTGTATCTTTCCTATATCAGCTAAATATTTTTTTTTTTTTGCCTGAATTACTTGTTAAGGACTACTCATAACGGTGCTTTCAAACCACGCCACCAGATCTAAGTCCGGTTTGAAGTTGCAAATTATGTGACGGCGAATTCATAATATTCAGCGAAAGCCACAGTGCATCCTATTTAACTCCTTTCAGCTCTAAAAAGAAATATCAGCTGTCTCCAAATATCGAATATACGGGATCTCTAAGATTAACAGAAATCAATTCCCTCTTCATTTTTCGGGATGTTTCCGGGCAATCAGTCTTTTCCCGCTTATTGCACAACAGCATATTGTCTTGAAACTGAAGTCGAGGGAGAAACGGTAGAAGGGGAAATTAGAAGAATAAATATTCAGCCTTAAAGTCCAGGATCTCACAAAAATCCAGGGAGAGGAAGGGTGGATGCATGTTCTGAATTGTTCGAGCTCACAGTCCAAACGATTTCGATTAGCGGAAGCCCAATAAGGGCAGCAAAGATACCTGACTTCAAAATTTTTAACACTGGGAAGGTCTTTTTTGTCTCCAGTTTCAGACCCAAACTAAACGGCTATAAAGACATTCAGAGGAGAGAGAGTTCAGCATCTTTGCAAGTCTTTGGGAAATTCATTGTCGGCTTTAAAGGGACTTATCTCACGATGTGTCTTCGATGCTGAAGAAGTA
The DNA here is from genome assembly GCA_023053575.1 of Branchinecta lynchi. Lineage (NCBI taxonomy): Eukaryota > Metazoa > Arthropoda > Branchiopoda > Anostraca > Branchinectidae > Branchinecta > Branchinecta lynchi. The sequence goes on from JAKZAP010000001.1 coordinate 11,365,114, forward strand.
AACTCTGCAACGGCTTATTTCTTAGAAGCATTTAACGCAGATTTAGACGAGTCATGCCCCAGAGTAAACAAGACCAAAGGTTTCGAGGGAATCCCAAAAAAGCAAATATTTAATCCAGACAACTGGGTCTTGTCTTCGCCAAATCCAGTCTTCAGCAGACTCCTAGAACATTTTTACTATTAAAATTCAGAAACAGATTCAGGCCAAATAGCTAATCATCTGAGAAAACCAAGTTCAGATATTGACTCGACATGTGTGTTTACCCCTACAAATCATATCTGTTTTGACGAAAACTTCCTGCCATTTCTGCCAATTTCCCGGTTTCGGCCGAATTCTGGAACTACTTGTCCGGCGAAAAAAGAAAGCTAAAAAACGAACGTATCTGCTTTCCCAAATACTGAACATCTAATCAACTTCAAATACAAATTTTACTTAAAACAAATTTTCCGGCTCCAGCCGGGTTCCGGTCGAACTATATGTCCGGGTAAAAAATGATTGTCATCCACAGATTCAGCATCTCTTCTTACCCCTAAATCGAATATCTAATCAACTACGAATAAAAGTTTAACTTTTAACAATTTTCCGGTTTTGGCCGGATTCCGCGCGAACTACTTGTCCATGTAGAAAATTGTTTTCACATAATTTTTCAGCATGTCTTATTACCCCTAAATCGAACATCTAATCAACTCCAAATAGAACTTTTACTTTTGAACAAACTTTCCGGTTTTGACCGGATTCCCGGCGAATTACTTGTCCGACGAGAAAATAGTTTTAACCATCGTGTTCAGCAAGTCTTCTAGCCTTAAATAGAACATCTAATCAACTTCAACTTCAACTTTTACTTTTAACAAACTTTCCGGTTTTGGCAGGATTCCGGTCGAACAATTTGTGCGATGACAAAATGATTTTCACCATCGTGTTCAGCATGTCTTCTTACTCCACAATCGACTATCATATTATCTCTTTAAAAATATTTTATTTTCCCCTTAATTTCACCCCCCTCCCCCACCCTAAATATAGGGCTATAAAGCCCACCTACAAACTTGACCCTACTCTTGACCCAACGAATCCTCACACCAAGTTTCATCAAAATATCTCATTCCGTTCGAGAATTATCATGCTAACAGACAGACGGACATTTTTGCGATGTCATAGGTATCCCGCCACTTACGTTTTGGGATCCCAAAAACGGAAAAGGAAATATAATCAACCATTCAACCCTGGATATCGCCCTCCCTTTTGACGTCAATAAAACAAAAAACGATCTCTATAAAGCTTTATTATCATTCCCAAGTGAAGAAAATAAAACAAATTTCAAAAATTGCAAAAACCTACTTTCAAAAATAATACGTAATGCTAAACTGAAATTTTCTTTTGATTCTTTTAGTGAAGTAAATAAGTCATCAAAGAAAACTTGGGAGCTAATAAATTCATGCTTAAATCGATCGCGAACATCTTCTACACCATCCGACGTAGAGGACGCTCATGGTAATACAGTTGAAAGGGAGCTAGAAATAACTAACTACATGAACTCGCATTTCAAGTCAATTGGACAGTCGGTAGCCAACAAGCTCCAGCATAATGAGCCCCATGGTCAATGTGATTATCGTACATATCTCGAAAAGCCTTCTGAAAAGTCTATGTTTTTAACACCGGTAACAGAAGAAGAGCTCTGGGTATGGATTCAGCAAGGATGTTTACTCCAATATTTCATTCTAATCGACTTCAGAAAAGTAAATTACTTTGAAAAATTTCTTCGTATTTTAGCAGCATTCCTGGCGAACTGCATGCAGAGCAAAAGCGCTAGTGACATTGAGAGGAGACCCTTTCAATCCAAATTTCCGGGTTTTGGCAAATTTTGCCCGCTTAATTGTCAAGGAAATAAAGTTCAAAATTCAATTCAAGATGTCTCCTTACCCCGATACCGAATCTCTTATCGACTTCAAAAAGAACTTTGAGCATTCAAGCAAATTTCCAGTTTCGGCTGAATTCCGGGTGAATCATTTTTCCGTCAAGAAAACTAAGTTTAGATTTGATTCAGCGGGCCTCCTTACCCCCTACACGACTATCTCATTAGCTTATAAAATATACCTTTTCTTTTACCGTTGATTCGAAACCCCTCCTCTGCCTCTAAATATCTAAAGGACCCATCTACAACTTGGCCTGTACTTTGCACAACATCTCTCAACTCCTTCGACCCCCGACACGACAGACTTCCATGACTAAACCCAAAGAACACGTACAAGAAACGTGACTCTCTCCAGTGTCCACAGATTAAATAAAGCGCATCGTCCGACGCGCAGAGTTTTCGCCTGTATGGATAAAGGGGTAGGGTAGGGACTGGTTTTAGCACCTGTTTTTTTTCGAAAATTGGTCGGCAAAGTTCATTAAATTGTTCACCAGACAGTTGTCGGATGCATTCTGGCTTTTTGACCCAATAAATCCTGGTTGAGACTTTGAAGATAATTAAACTGATCGCATACACTTTTTGTTTATCTCTAGTATTTCTGAAAGTTGCAGTAGCATATCTCCTCATCCTATATCATCTATGTCATTGGACTTGTAAGATTTCATGCTAAACTTCCGGATTCCGGGCGAACTAATTTTCCGACGAAAATATGAATTTCATATTCGGCATGTTTTCTTACCCAGAGTCGAACATCTCATCAACTTCAGATTCAACTTTTACTTTTTACAAATTTTCCGGTTTTTGTCGGATTCCTAGTGAACTACCTGTCCAGCGAGAAAATAATTTTCATATTCGGATTCAGCATGTCTCCTCACCCATAAATCGACTATCTCATTAACTTTAAGAAATATTCAGTTTTCCCCATGATTTGAAACCCCTCCCCCACTCCTGAACATACAGCTTGGGGGCCCATCTACGAACTTAATCTGTCCCTTGACCCACTCATTCCCTTCGAGAGTTATCGTGCTCACAGACGGACAACTTTTACGAAGTCATAGGTATCCCTTCACTTACGTTTTGAGATCCCAAAAACTAGATCTTGTCCAAGGATATCGATTGTTAGAAAGATTGGACCGCCGTATCGTGTTATTGTCATGAAAATGCCTGTTCATATAAAAAGATTTTTTAAATTAGTAGATAGTGAATCTTCTAGAAAATAACGATAAAATGTTGCAATATTCCAGTCTCTAATTTGACGGACATTTAAGATAAAACGACGAGGCAGAATATGAGAAACCGATGAAGAAAATGGAAGACCATAAATTGCTCTGATTGATCTGTTTTGTAGGATTCGAATCCAATTAATATGTTTTGCAAAACTAGAAGCCCAAGCTGAAGTACTAAACCAGGGAGAAATAAATCAATCAAGTATGAATTGTGGGAGAAAAATGTTTGAGGCAGGAGAGGATACCAACATTTCGGCTCAACTTAAAAGCCAAAGCATGTGTGTGCTGCTTGAAAGAAAGATTTCCATCAAGGATAAAGCCAAGATATTTCAAACTGGAAGATCATAAAAGTTCAGCACCAGAAAGAAAGAGTTTACCAGAAACTGAAACTGAACCAGACCGGGAGAAAAGCATGTAGTGAAATTTTTCCGCGTTTAAAGCTAGTAAATTAGATGCAAACCAGACGTTAACCCAAAGGATCCTGACAACAAGTTTGAATGAAATATCTCAACCTCTTGGAGAGTCATCGTGCTGACAGGCGGATCACTTTTACGAAGTCATAGATCCCTCCGCTACACTGTCAGAAGTTTCATAACAGATAGCGTATAACATTTTCAAGAATAACACCTTTTCACTTAGAAATAAAGTGTTATGACCAATTAAGTTTACACTATTTCGTGCCGAGAACTCCAACAACACCTTCAATTGATAAAAATACTAACGGGAACGAAAGAAACATAACAGATAACATCCCAAAGTGTTATCTGTTGAAACCGCGCATCCTTCTGTTGTCGTTATGTAACTTCTGACAGTGTAATATTTTTACCTATTGAAGGTGTTGTTGGAGATCTAGGCACGAAATAGCATAAACTTAATTGGTCATAACACTTTATTTCTAAGTGAAAAGGTGTTATTCTTGAAAGTTTTATATGCAATCTGTTATGAAACTTCTGATGTTATAACGTTTGGGATCCCAAAAAATGTAACACCTGAACGGAAAAACAAACGGTGCCCAACGAACATCATTAAAAACTTCCCAAAATTTTACGATCCAATGAAAAGAGGGACAGAAAGCAAGAGTTTAGAGCCACAGGCGTTGCACCCGTTAACGCATGAGCTGACGTATTCCAATGGCTGTTGGCTATCCCAAATTAGGGAAATTAGGCTATTATTTAGTGTTTTCTTTTTTTCAAGTGGTTTGTAAACAAGAGCTGGAAGCTCATATGGCACTTGTAAGGCTTGGTAAAAGGATGAAAGTAGGAATATCACCGGAATTCCGGACACTCCCTACAGCTCCCCCACTCCCCCTTGGTACCCGAAATACGGTCCGATTCTGTCACTGATGCAACTAGAACTTGTGCCTGTACTTCCCACCAAGTTTCATCCTGAGCGCTCCACTCTATGCGTATCACAAGATGTCGGGTTCTCCCCTCAGACCCCCCCTCCCCCCAGTTCATCGGATGCGGTCCGGACTTGAGAACATGCTGAGACAGACACGAGGTCTTTCAAGATATCAAGTTTCATTAAGATCCGATTACCCATTCGAAAGTCTTAATACAAGAATTTAAAAAATCAGATCAAGGTGTACCTTATGATTAAGAAGAGATGGATTACAATAATTAAATTATACAAAGTTAAATCCTTCGTTTACGGATATATTTTTTTAAGAAAAACCCCCTCCCCCACGATAGTCAGATCGGGTAAGTGACTGTTTCCAAGTTAATCTGGTCGGGTCCCTGAGATGCCTGCCAAGTTTTATCGTCCTAGCCCACCTGGAAGTACATTAACTACGGATCTCCGGAATTCCGGAACCCCCCTCCAACTCCCCCCACAGTGTCCGAATCGGGTCCAGTCCTGTCAGTGATGTATCTAAAGCGTGTGCTTGTTCTTCGCACCAAGTTTCATCCCGATCACTCCACTCCGAGAGTTTCACACGATTTCCGGTTCTCCCCTCCATTCCCCCCCCCCCCCCCCGATTCGTCAGATCCGGTCCGGAGATCTTTCCAGATATCAAGTTTCATTAAGATCCAATAACCCGTTCGAAAGTTATGCACATCCCTATTTTCCGGATTCCACCCCCTCCCCCCACGATGGTAGGATTGGAAAAATGATTATTTCCGAGTTAGTTTGGTCGGGTCCCTCATACGTCTGCCAAGTGTTATCGTCTAGCCCACCTGGAAGTACATTAACTACGGATTGCTGGAATTCCGGAACCTCCTCCAACTCACCCCACAGTGTCCGAATCCGGTCCAGTTCTGTCAGTGATGTATCTAGAGCTTGTGCTTGTTCTTACCACCAAATTTCATCCTGATCGCTCCACTCCACTCCACGCTCCACTCTGAGAGTTTCACATGATTTCCGGTTCCCCCTCCGACTCCCCCAGATTCATCGGATCCGGTCCGGACTTGAAACGAGACATCCGAGACACTAGATCTTTCCAAATAAGTTTCATTAAGATCCGATCACCCGTTCGAAAGTTATGAATGTCCCTATTTTCCGGATTCCGCCACCTCCCCCTCCCCCACAATGGTCAGATCAGGCAAGTGACTAATTCCAAGTTAGGGTCCCTACTATGCCTGCCAAGTTTCATCGTCCTAGCATATCTGGAAGTACTCTAGCTCGCAAACACCGGACTGACCGACAGACCGACGGAAAAGTGATCGGTATATGGCACTTGGCCGGAAGGCAAGTGCCATAAAAATTATGTGATGTGTAATTTATTATAGATATTTTCCTTTGTTAGTTGTGAAATATCGTAAGGCTAAATTACATAATAAATTCATTAAAACCCGCAGTTACTCTCTCCAACAGCTCATTTACGACTTTCAGCTATGTTAGTCTGGACATGGGCTTATACATTTTTTCGGTCTCTTCCGAGGTGTCTCGTCTCGTGGCCTAAACCTTGCCGAGAGCTTTGAGATCCACCGAATACTCTTTCGAGAAGAACGGCAAGATGAACAAAAAAATTAATATAAAGCACTCTTTTTCTGATGCGCTGCGTTGATTGATTGATTGGTTGTATTTTGGTGGAACAAGTTGATAGCCATTTAGGCTAGTATAACTGTTTTGTAAATGAACTGAATGTAGATTTTTGAAGTATGGTCTCATTATTAGCAGACATATTATTTTATATTTTCTTAAATTTTTTCTGAGCGCCAGCCTTGGCGGATATGAATAGATGAAATGAAAGCAAGCTCAGAATTAAAACCTTTGCTTACTGTTGATGTCTCATCTGTGATGACCACCGTCGGCGTCTTCGGCTTCTTCTTGAAAATGCTGCCTATCGTATGAGCTGGAGTCACCTCGGGATCAGCGCTGGTTAACTCCATAGGAAGAGATCAGGTGTTTATCCGCCAAAGATGTTTTGGCATGGCAGAACTATCTTCCCTGACAAATGAACAAATACATAAATTAGGACGAAAGGTAGAGTAAGCAGAATTACTTCTAAATCACCACTTGAATTCACGTCGTGATGCGTTGACACTGAAACCGGGAAGTATCAACAGACCGAAGTGCTTGAATTTCTTACACTACACTTTGAACCTACGATCTAAATTTACACCTGGTAAAGCCAGGAAGGCTATAAATCTGGACACGTTTATAAACCCTGACTTTTTGGGATCCCAAAACGTAAGTGGAGGGATACCTATGACATCGCAAAAGTTGTCCGTCTGTCCGTCCGTCCGTCCGTCCGTCCGTCTGTAAGCACGATAACTCTCGAAGGGAATGAGATATTTTGATGAAACTTGGTGTGAGGGTTCGTTGGGTCGTCGGACCAGTCAAGTTCGTAGATGGGCTTTGTAGCTCTACATTTAGGGGTGGGGGAGGGGATTCAAATTAAGGGACAAACAAAATATTTTGAAACAGCTAATGTGATAGTCGATTATGGGGTAAGAAGACATACTGAACACGATGGTGAAAACCATTTTGTCATCGGACAAGTATTTCGCCCGGAATCCGGCCCAAACCGGAAAGTTTATTGAAAGTAAAAGTTTTATTTGAAGTTGATTAGATGTTCGATCTAGGGGTAGGAAGACATGCTGAAGACGATGGTGAAAACTATTTTCTCGATGGACAACTATTTCGCCCGGAATCCGGCCCAAACCGGAAAGTTTGTTGAAAGTAAAAGTTTTATTTGAAGTTGATTAAATGTTCGATTTAGAGGTAGGGAGACATGCTGAAGACGATGGTGAAAACTATTTTCTCGACGGACACTTCGACTGGAATCCGGCCCAAACCGGAAAGTTTGTCAAAATTAAAAGTTTTATTTGGAGTTGATTAGATGTTCGATTTAGGGCAAGAAGACATGCTGAACACTTATGTGAAAACAAGTTTCTACCCGGACATGTAGTTCGTCCGGAATCCGGCCAAAACCGGAAAAGTGTTGGAAGTCAAAGTTTTATTTCTAGTTGATTAGATAAGCGATTTAGGGGTAAGAAGAGATGCTGAGTCTCTGTGTGACTATCGTATTTTACCCGGACATATAGTTCGACCGGAATCCGGCTGGAATCGGAAAATTTGTTATAAGCTAAATTTCTATTTGAAGTTGGTTAGATGTTCATTACTGGGGAAAGAAGATACCCTGATTTCGTCTTTGAGCTTTCTTTTTTCGCCGGACAAGTAGTTCTGGTGTTCGGCCGGAGCCGGGAAATTGGCAGAAGTGGCAGGAAGTTTTCGTCAAAACAGATATGACTTATAGGGGTAAACACACATGCTGAATCCAAATCTGAACTTGGTTTTCTCAGGTGATTAGCTATTTGGCCTTAATCTGTTTCTGAATTTTAATTGTAAAAATGTTCAAGGAGTCTGGCGAAGACTGGATTTGGCTAAGACAAGACCCAGTTGTCTGGATCAGATATTGAATTTTTGGGATCCCATCGAAACCTTTGGTCTTGTTTCTTACGCAACGTTTACACGCTGCGTAAATCTGAGCGTATTTTGAATTATGAGCGTATTTTGAAATACGAGCGTCTTTTACGCACGTATTCGGGTTTGAAAAGATCTCTAGCAACACGGAAGTCGAGAAATCGTTCCTTTTGTATATAAATAAATCCGTATTGCTAGAAATATTTTCAAGCTCAAATACGTGCGTAAAATACGTTCGGATTAAAAATACGCTCGGATTTTATGCAGTGTGTAAACCCACCATTAGTCGTTAGCTTAGGAAGCCACAATAAAACCGTATCCTGGTGGTCGATCAATTCCTGAGAAAAAAAAATCTTTACCAGGACGCTAAAAGGCACGAGTACTATATATTAAATTTTAACCCAGCTCCAAGTTAGGCTACTGACTATTTTCAAAATGGAGTTGAGCGATTTCCAGTAGGTTAACTCTAAAAATTATGGAGTCTTTGAACTCGCTCAGTTTGTTTTCCGATATGACGGATGACTGTAAGCCTACCGGGCTTATAACCGTTCGCCTACTTTGATTCAATTTTAATTCAATTCACTTTATTCAAAAAACATGCGACGGACAGAGCCAATTATTGGTTTTTGTTTTCATAAAATAAACATGTATGTAAGTCAACGATCCAAAAATTAAAATATACAAAAGTACAATATATACAATTAATAACTATTTTGCAGAGTAAAAATTTAACCCGGCATTAAACAACTTAACAAACGAAGGCACACAACTAAACTCATATCGAGAATGTGAAGTAGTCACAGGTTGAAGTTTTGGTACAGGCACTGCAAGGGACCTGCTTGGCCTTACTCGAGCCGGCTCATCTTCGGGCGGGAGGATATTTCGGTGAGCTGGGCTCGACAGGATTTTATTTCCAAAAGATAGGGAGAGTTTTAAACGACGGGAGTGAAGGGTTTGAAGTTGAAACTGATTGAGGAGGGATATGTATGGTACTTTCAGGGATTCTGGAATTTCTAGGAGGGCACGGTATTGCACCCTGTCAATCTGGTCAGATTGTTCCTTCGTCAGCCCAAAATGCCATACAGGGCAGCAGTACTGGAAGTGTGGAACGAATAAAAGAGAAATAAATGCGTAAGAGGTATGCTGCAGGGATTCCATGGCGAGCCAGCAACTTCAGAGACCTGATGGCGTAATTGGCTTTCTTTAACATGCCATCGACATGCTTGTTCCACTTTAGATCTGAAGTTATATGGACACCAAGTAGTTTAATTTCGGTCACGTGACTGGCGCTTGGAATAACTGGGTTAAAAACTGGCGTTGACTTTAAAAAAGAAATGGTTAAAATTACAGATTTGTTTAAATAGAAAGAGACGACAATTTCTGGTTCTTTATTTTGCCAATAGCTGCGTCGTTTTCCTCGTTCCAACCGTCGTTTACTATAAGCGTGTTCATTATAACGTCGTTCGTGAACGGCGTTGGACTATCGAGAATAAGGGACTTTCTTTGTTCGGTTGAACCGCCGTTTCATTCGTCGTTCCTAAAATGACGAACGGAAGTGGAAAGTCAGTTTCAACATCTCGGTTCAGTAATTAGGCGCGAATTTTCAAAAGTCTCGGCAAAACAATTTAAACTTGTAAACTAAGCTTAAAAACAGTAGGCCTGTTATACTAAATTAAATTTGTGTACTTTATATAGCTTTTTAGTAAATATTAAGTTAGTACGACTATGAAAGGACCTGTCTTACCCCATAATACTAATGCAACCTACTTCTATAATGACTCCATACATTTCTAAACCCGGAGACCCCAATTTCGTACGTTACGTTCTAACCCCTCTAACAAAACCACGCTGGTTTTCTCACTTGCCGTGTTTTGCTACCTTCGATGTGTATCACGCTGTTGACGGTTGTCTGCGAGAAGCTTTTCCATTAAGTTATGTAAATTGTTTCCCTGTATTCGCTGCAAGTCAGTCAACGGCTTAAAACAGCCACCGTAGGTTATTTGTTGAAAGCATAGCATAGTCTTAAAGTATTCAAATATTTTAAAATACTGTAAGTTGAAAAGTAAATAGTGCGAGGGGTCCTTTAACCTTTTTGCACCAATTTCGTTCGTGAAACGACGTTTATAGAACGTGCAAAAAAATGACTAATATTACAAAGTTTAAACGACGTTTTCGGTACCGACTACGACGCACGACGTAAGCGAACGCGGCTAATGTCTCGAAACTATAACACAACCAGAAACTGGTTAAATCCAGTACCGCTCGTCTACTAGTCTACGTAGACGTAAACTATGTGTAAACCGGTGTAAACCAGTAATATAAATATATTTCGACAAACTTCGCATTGTCTTAGTGTGGGTCCTATCCCGATCGCAGGGTCAAACAATTAAATGATGGAAATTTGTTTAATGCAAATCTGTTTCTGCGGTAGCTGGATCCAACCTGATTTTTAAAATAAATGCACATAAAGAAAAGCCGGCGGAAAGCTTATGCATTTCGAAAGATGGATTACCAAACCCCACATAGCTATTAGGAAAACGTCACTCTGGCCCCTGAAGCTTCAAGATGTACAAGAGCGTTGCTCATTTCGACCCCATAATTATTACGGTCTAAAGAATTTGGTGGGATAACAAATTTTTAATTGTTTCTCCACAAGTTCATTTTCTAGCTTGAGCCTGAAGAGGACCCTTGCCAAGAAGGTCCGAAATACAGCTCGAATAAAATGTAGCTGACTTATCGTTTTGCACCGTCAAATATAACCTAAAAATGTAATATTTTTCCAGACTTTATTCCCGGCGAACTACCTATCTGGCAAAAAACTACAGCTCAAAAATGAATTCAGCATATATTCTTACCTCTACACCGAACATCTAATCAACTTCAATAAAAAAAATTACTTTTACCAAATTTCCGGTTTCATTCGGGCTCCGAGCGAACTGTACGTCCGGGAAGAAAATGATAGTCATATACAGACACAGTCTTCTCACCCCTAAATCGAGCTTCTAATCAAATTAAAATAAAACTTTTATAACAAAAAGTTGCCAGTTTTGGCCGGATTCCGGGCGAACTACTTGCCCGGTGAGAAAATAATTTTTGCAGCGGATTCAGCATATATGCTAACCCTTAAATTGAACCTCTAATCAACTTCACAGTAAACTTGTGTACTTTTTATAAATTTTCCGGTTTTGGACGGATTCCAGGTGAACTACTTGTCCAGCGAGAACATAGTTTTCGTATTCGGATTCAACATGTCTCTTTACCCCTGAATCCCTAATACCCCTAATAAATTTCAGATTAAACTTTAATTTTTTACAACTTTTCCAGTTTTGGTCGAATTCCGGGGCGGACTGCTTGTCCGGTGAGAAAATAATTTGCATATTCGGATTCAGCACGTCTCCTTCCCCTGAATCTTTAATTGCTTTTGTTTAAAATATTAATTTTGTTCCTTTAGTTTGAAACCCCTCCCCCAGCCCCAAATGTAGGGCTACAGCCCATCTTCGAACTTGACCTGTACTTCCACCCAAAGAGTCCTCATGCCAAGTTCGAATAAAATATCCAGAGGCGTTACTAGCCAAAATTTTGTTTGGGGGGCGAGGCATTTTTATCGACTGGCTGGTAATTTTTACCGACTGTTTCTGCAGAAAACGACTGTTTTCAACAACAAAAATGACATTTTTTTTTTTAAATCGATTGATTTTCAGAAAAATCTACTGATTTTCAGAAAAACCGACTGTTTTCATGAGAAAAAAAATCAACCGTTTTGACGAAAATCGCGGCGCTTCGCTCCGACTCGGTTATTTTTTACCGACTGGCCGACAACATTGGGGGGGGGCCTCCCCCCCCCCCCCTCAATGTGACGCCCCTGAAAATATCTCAACATCTTCGAGGGTTTTCATACTAACAGACAGACAGACGGTCAGACGGACGGACGGAGAGACGGACAACTTTTACGAAATCATAGGTATCCCGTCACTTACCTTTTGGGATCCCAAAAATAGCGTCCGATGTTTTAGGAAGTTAATAAAGACCAGAAAAGCTTATCACTACAACCTTTTCTCTAGTGGTTCTAGTTCTATTCTGGGTTTATTTACGCCTTCAACACTGCTTTTCTTTGAACTGCCATTAACTACTATTGCATTGTACATAAGGCGGAAATGTAAATAATCTTGGCTCTATTCCCTGATGATGCCGAGAATGCGCCCGTACGCCAAATTGAAAAGTTCGAAAGCAATCTTCAAGTCCAGCCTCTATCTCTGGCCTACTAATAGTCGAGAAGAGACCATAACTTTTATCTCTTCAGTTTAAGCTAGCGGCAATGGTTTGTTGGCGACGAAGGAGAGTTTGTAAGAGTCAGCTAACTCTCTCCAGTGGACTACTGACTTAGATGTAAAGAGCCTTAGTGAGCTAAGAGAATTAGGAACAGGTCGGCTAGCAAAAAGCATAAACCAAATTACTCGATTATAAAGAAATCACGGCACCGGTGGGCACCGGCGGGCACCGGCGGGCACCAGCGGGCACCAGCGGGCACCGGCGGGCACCGGCGGACACCGGCGGACACCGGCGGGCACCGGCGGGCACCGGCGGGCACCGGCGGGCACCGGCGGACACCGGCGGACACCGGCGGACACCGGCGGACACCGGCGGGCACCAGCGGTCACCAGCGGTCACCAGCCGGCACCAGCCGGCACCGGCTTTTTCAACGTGATTAAAACATCATCTTCCATCATCTTAACCCTTTCAAACCTGAATTGTTTCCTTCGTGATAAAATTATGATTTTGCTATTTTTCACGAGGATTATGGCCTAGAAATGTCTAAAACTTGTCTCAGTCAGTTTCGGTCACTCCTTAGAAAATCAGAGGTCTGTCAAATGGTGGATCTGGCTAGTAAAGGTAGAAATGTCGCTTCGGTCATTTGTTACACTGCGGCCCGAGTACACCAATGTACTCCAGTTGAATGATTGTACTCATCATTACAAAAATGAAAAAAAAAGCAACAGTAACGGTGGTGAAATCTATTGAAGCAGTTTCAGCCTTTGTCGATAGTGGTGTGTGAAACGGCACAGTAGTAACGTAGCTGTAAAAAAATGTACTGAGAAAAGCAAGTTTGCCCACATTTCCCTAGAGTCAAAGCCAGCGGCGTCAGGATAATTTACTGATAAGGAGGGGGGGGGGGTGCAGCTTCGGAATTTTACCGAAATTTTGTGAAATTTTACCGGATTTTTGTTCAGGTTTTTACCAGAAAGTCTTCTAATGACCACCTCTGTAGAAACTCTAGAATTGTTGAAACTCTACTACTGTGTTCTGACTTCTATTATGTGTTACAAACAACACAAAATAGGCTCAGTAAAGCTTTACTGAAAAGGCAGCTTATTTTTGGGATCCCAAAACGTAAGTAGAGGGATACCTACGACATCCCATAAGTTGTCCGTCTGTCCGTCCGTCTGTCAGCACGATAACCCTCGAAGGGAAAGAGATAGTTGGATGAAACTTGCTGTCAGGACTCTTTGGGTTACTGGTAAGGTCAAGTTCGTAGATAGGCTCTGTAGCCCTATGTTTAGGGGTAGGGAAGGGGGTTTCAAATTAAGGGGGTTTCAAATTTAAAGGTATTGAGATAGTTGATTAAGGGGTAAGGAGACATGCTGAATCCGAATACGAAAGTTATTCTCTTGCCGGACAAGCAGTTCACCCGGAATCCGGCAAAAACCGGACACAAAATTTGTCGACCAATTTTCGGTAGCAGTCCCTACCCCTGTATTCTCAAACCTGTATAGCTCTGCGCGTTGGATGACGCATTCATTTGTTTATTCTATGGACGTCGGAGAGACCTAGTGTAATCGAAGGTCGACGGGGTTGATATATAATGTTCGAACGAGGAAATATGTTTTTCAATGAGGATTTACTGGTAAAGTATAGCTCAAGTTCGTAGATGGTTCTTTAGTCCTATCTTTAGAGGCAGAGGAGGTATTAACGGTAAAAACATGTATGTTTTATAAGCTAATAAGATATTCATTGGGGGTAAGGAGTTCCACTGAATCCATATGTGAACTTAGTTTTCTTTCTGTACAAATGGTTCATCACGAATTCGGCTGAAGCTGGAAATTTGGTTGAAGCTCAAAGTTGTTTCCGAAATCGATTAGAGATTCGGTATCGGGGCAAGGAGACGCGCTGAATCCATTTCTGAACTTTATTTTAACAGTAAAATGTTCAAGGAATCTGACGAAGACTGAACGGCGAAGACATGACCCAATTGTCGAATCAAATGTTAAATTTTCGGGATCCCATCGAAACCTTTGGTCTTGTTCATTTTGATGTTTGACTAATGAAATATTTTGAACACATCTGAGGGATTTTATAGTTTTCGTAATAACGTTCAGAGCGTCCGCTGCTTGCATGGCAAACCAAAATTTATCCAAACGCGGAGAATCTGAATTTACACAAAGGCCTGCCTTTCCAGGGAGATGTGACGTCGGAGAAGTTGCCCATTTGGAGAAGTAGTTTTAAATATTCCTTCAGCCCAAGCTGACTGGAGTCATATCTGATAGTGCTCAGGTTGGAAAAACGAACTTATGGGAAAATTAAACTTGTGGGAAAACGAACTTGTAACTTAAGCGGGTTTAAGCCAGAAGAGGACCCTTGCCAAGAAGGGCCGAAATATAGCTCTAATAAAATTCAGCTGCTGGATCTGTTTTGCACTATGAAATAAGAATATGATTTTAGGACATGTCTTGCAATGAATCTGATATTTTTATTTGATTTTTCGGCAATGGCTTACGTTGCTAGTTGGTGAATATTTCAAGCGCAGAGGGACAAGCACATAGAGGTATGACAAATCCGAAAGAATAAGTTAATAATATGAAATCGACTATCCCTGGATAACGGAGAAACGACGTACCGCATTTTATCGGGTTTTCAGGAATATTAAAGTTAATAAGTGATATGTTACCGGAGGTGTTGGACCTTAGACCTATTCGGTTAAACTTTAAGATCGTCAGTTAACTAGATCCATGTTGAACGCGAAGTGACAACACTCATCTTGCTAAAACATCTTTCCCCTTTTGCAGGTAACAGGGGCTGTCTTGGACAGCTTGAAAGCTTTCCATTTTGCCATGAAGGCAATCAATTCTTTCAATTCACGAAAAATTTCGGATATTTTCTTTTTGTTTGTTTCGAGGCTCTTCTGGCGACTTTTGAGATCATGTTAGAACAAGGCTAACTCGTCTTTGAACTCTTCTCGGCTTATCACCGGTAAGGAGTCGAGAAAGCTGTCGAAACTAGAGTAGACGGTACCGTGAAACTATTCCTGGAATAGTATGTGTAGTTGGAGATGATGGATTTCAGTAGGTTGCCTAATTCTTGAAAGCTACAAAACTTAGGAGATTACCCGAATCACCCAAGAATGTTTCGGTACGCTATATTGTATGTCTGCGAGAATCACTCTGGTAAGTTGTGTGCTGGGGTCATCCTGGTAAGCTGTGAGTCTGTACTTATCCGATAAGCAACAAAATTCCGGTAGATTCCCTGAGCCAAATTCTTGTTGATTCCGCGGAGCCAAGTCCAATAGATTCCATGATCCAGCCTCTAGTAAATAGACAAGTTCTAATAGATTCCTTGAGAAAGACTTCGGTAGATTCCTTGAGAACGACTTCGGTAGATTCCCTTAGCAAATCAGCAAAATCACGGTAGATTCCCTGAGCAAAATTCCGGTGGATTCTCTGAGCAAAACTCCGCTAGATTCCCTGAGCAAAATTCTGGTAGATTCCGTGGGGCAAAGTCCGGTAGATCCCCTGATCCAGCCTTTAGTAAATTCCCTAAGACAAGTTCCGATAGATTCCTTGAACAAGATTTCGGTAGATGCCCTGAGAAAAATTCCGGTAGGTTCCCCGAGAAAATTCCGGTAGATTCCCTGAGAAAAATTCCGGTAGATTCCAAAATTCTAGTAGATTCCGTGGGGCAAAGTCCTGTAGATCCCCTGATCCAGCCTCCAGTAATTCCCTGAGACAAGTTCCGGTAGATTCCTTGATCATGATTTCGGTATATGCCCTGAGCAAAAATTCCGGTAGGCTCCCTGTGCAATAATTCGGTGGACTCCATAAAAATCGTCATTTTTTTATGAAAAAAATCGTCATCGGGCACCAGTCGGCACCAGTCGGCACCGGCAGGCACCTGCTGTGCACCCACAAACTGAGTGGGCAACCCCTCGCCAAAACATGACGGTCAATATTATCTTAATTGTTGTACAGCATAGAGAGGGGGGCGGGGATATGACCCAGCTCCCTCCAGATAATAAAATCCCTAATTATATTTTGAGTAGATGTGCTAATAGCCTAGAATACTTGACACTGCAGTTTACGGCCGAGTTTTCCACTACCTCAATCGCAAACCCATGCAGATGTCGCCACTTCTAGTTGTCCCGTCTCTATTGTCTGCTGAATTCCACCTGAAGGGAGATACTGGGTATTTACATACTTGCTGCCAAGTTCTTTCAGTCTCAGATTCTTGTGTTTTTTTTCAACGCTTTTGGGTGACAGAAGACTGGACCCTTCTTTAACCGAAAGAAAAGACTGAGTATCCCATCTTGTTCCTATGCTTATTCTTGATAACCGAAGAACTGAGGGCACAAAGGCGATCACTCGCTTTTTTTTGGTCAATCGAGTTTCCAAAAAAAAAATCACCAGATCATTTCTTATTGAGATACTTCGTTCACTATAAAAAGTTTTTCCGTATAAAGATTAAAGTAAATTGCAGTATTTGCTACTTGGATTATCCTTATCTCAAATAGAGATAAGATGAATCAGAGTAGCAAATACTGCAGTTGACTTTAATCTTTATACGGAGAACTTTTTACAGTGTTGACAAAGGAGATGACCAGCTTGTGGACCAACTTTCCAAACTTCATACGTGACTATTTCGAAACTAGCAAAGTGATTACTGAGTAAATCCCGATTAGAAGGAGTTGGAGCTCCTTTGGCGGGTGCATGTGTGTAAAGTATCTTTGCACTCAGCTCTTCAGTTTTATATTTGTGCCCCCTCTTCACGATCAAATTCCTAACTACGATGGTGCTGTTGAATATGACAAAGCTCAAGAGGCTAGAGTTGGTCTCAGGATAGACCAAAACGAACAATACTGTAAAAAGCTTTTCCGTATAAAGATTAAAGTTAACTGCAGTATTTGCTAGTCGGATTATTCTTAGCTCTACGCAGATAAGATTAATACCAAATAAAGATAAGATGAATCTGAGTAGCAAATACTGCAGGTAACTCTAATCTTTATACGGAGAAACTTTTTACAGTGAATACAACAAAAATACTCACTTTACCGACTCAGCAAGGCGTTTGCACTCATCCTCGTTAAAGTCGCCATCTGTCTGATATCCATTCTACAGGGACACGCGGGACAGCATGCCCAGAGAGAACAGTGTCTCCTACGAAGCTCGAGTGAAAACTGTGATTCGATCGAATGCTATAACCGACTCAGAATTTCTAAGCTTTCTCCTTGGAAATAACGTGCGCGATCTCGTCGGTCAGATTTGTCAAAGGAAGAATCAGTTGAATGCTTGCAAACGTCGAGAAGACGCATTTGTGGTAACAGGGTTGCCACATGTCGCACGATAGTGAGAATTGTCACTCTATTTTGTTTTTGTCACTCTTGTCTCTACGTAGGACATAAAAATCACTCTATTTCAGAAAATGACCAATGGTTTCATCTATGCAGCAGGGATTCAGACCAGAAGTCACTGTTTCAAGTTAAATTGATGACAGTAAAATTAAGATTGTCATTTTTACAGAGGCGATTCCGACCAAAAGTGAACATTTTATGAAAATAAAATTCACTCCCAATTCACTCTCTGTTTTGGGCCAAAGACACTCTCTAAATATTTTTGGTGTAGCAACACTGGATGATAAAGCAAAAGGTGAGCCGAAGCCATTTTGGAAACTTTCAGCTTGTTAGCGATTGAAGCGGTCTTCTCGCAGCTGAAAGAGAGAGAAAAAATTACATCGTCTACTCGATGACGGTTTCCACAAAATTCAGGAATCACTTTCAACGAGCGAAGCTCGTCATGGATTTCGTGATGTCGTTTCCATTTCTATCTACCCTGAAGCCCCATGCAAACTTAAAATGCTAGAAACAAAAAGACAAAAGTTTCGATGGGATCCCGCAGAAGGGAATACTGATTGGACTTCTTCATCCAGACAATCTAGTCTTGCCGATTTCCGGTCTTCGCTAGACCGCGTGAGCAGGTTATTCATCACTTGACTGCTTATAACCTGATTCATTTCCATCTTTAATTTCCAATCCAGCCGAGACTACGAGAGGACTATCAATGTTAAGTGATGTGGAGCTCGGTTGTAGTCGTCTGAACATTCGTTAATTTCTTTTATAAGACGTGGACTGAAAAAAAAAATATTTCTCAACCGGGATTTGAACCCACGATTCCTGCTCATTAGGCAGGTGCTCTACCGCTGATCGAGGGGCTTGTGAAAATCGGTCACAGACCACTACAATAGTTAGATAGAAGACTTGCTGAAAGCAAGTTCATCTAAACAGTTCACATCCCCATGTCACGGGATTTAATATTACATACATGAAACGTTATACAAGGGACTTGTACCGTGACCCTTGTATAACGTACCATCCATATAATATTTTATTTCTGTCTAGGTCCAGCTTAGTTCGAATTCTTTTATTTATATATTTGATAACTGTAGAGCCATTTGGAAGGGTCTGAACCATTCGATGTTTTTCATCTCTCCGGTTCAAACCCTGAAATAATTGTAAGTGCAGAGTATAGTATTGTTAATGTTTATGTATTATATAAAGTAAGAATAAAAAAACCTTGAACCTTGAACCTTTCGGATTTTCTGGAATTTGGGTGCCTCTTTTTGTAAACAAAAAAGAATCTGAAGTTGAGACGAACACTCGCAGCATATTTGACTCAATGAGTTATATCTCTATAAACACATCACCCTACAGATTTTATCAGAGGCCGCCATCTTCGGTTTACACCAGATTCTGGTCGTAGCCTACCATTTTATACGGTAATAAAACAAAGCAAATATATGGAACCAGTCGTATTATCTTTACGCCAACACGAACAGCTGGAAAAAGAGATTTCTTACAACTAATGCATTCCCACTTTTGCTTCACCAGGTTCCGGTTATCCGTCGGATAACATGATGCCTACTGAATTGCCTGTTTTTGCCATATTGCGTCCGTAATTTCAATCACGAAGGAAAACAAAGCAGATAGACCGATTCAACATGTTAGTTTACCTCATCGTGTATATTGTAAACCATTTGATCAAGAAACTACAAGCACTACCGCAACCCCGTTTATTGCCGGACTCCAGCCGAATATCAGTCGGGTAGGAAAAGAAAGCAAAGTATAGCCTACTTATCCAGCCTGTTTTCTTACCCTTACATCAACTTCAACACAACTTTTACTTCTCAAATAAATCAAGGCTCTGGGCGTACTTGCTTGTCTGATGGCGCAAAACTAAAGCTCAGACACAGATCTCTTTACTTACACATCGACAATCAAACATTTTCCCCTCCCCTTAATTGAAACTTATCCCCCGGCCCTAAGTATAGGACTAAGAGTCCCTTCTACGAACGAACCTGTACTTTGACCCAGAGAATTATCAGACAAAGCAGGTAATGATCTGAGAAGACCAAGTTCAGATATGGATTCAGCATTTGTGCTTACCTCTATCTCTTACGTGGTATCTACATTGTCAAAACTGATCAAAAATTCCTGCCTTACTTCTCCAAAATTTCCGGTTTCGGCCGGATTCCCGACGAACTACTTGTCTGCCAAAAACTACAGCTCAAATACGAATTCAGCATGTCTCCTTACCCCTACAGCCTAAACCGAACATCTGATCAACTTCAGATAAAAAAATACTTTTAACACATTTTCCGGTTTCACCCGGATTCCGAGCGAACTGTAGGCCCGGAGAGAAAATGATCAAAATATGAGATTCAGCATGTCTTCTCACCCTAAATCGAAAATCTAATCAAATTCAAATAAAACTTTTACATTTTAAAATATTTGAAAAGATTTTGGCCGATTTCCGGGCTAACTACTTGTCCCGTGAGAAAATAATTTTTATATTCGGATTCAGCACATACTGAGATCGAACCTCTAATCAACTTCAAATTAAACTTTTACTTTTATAAATTTTCCGTTTTTGCCGGATTCCGGGTGAACTACTTGTCCGCGGTGAGAAAATAATTTGCATATTAGGTTGAGCACGTCTCCTTACGCCTAAATCGACTATCTTTTTTGCCCCTTAATTTGAAACCCCAACTCCAAATATATGGCTAAAGAGCCCATCTTCGAACTTGACCTGTACTTTGACCCAAAGAGTCCTCGTGTCTCAACCCCTTAAAGAATTATCGTGCTAACAGACAGACATACAGACGGACGGACGAACTTTTACGAAATCACAGGTATCCCGTCCCTTACTTCTTGGGATACCAAAAACCTCAACCACTTCCTGAACTGGCGTGCTAATCGACTCAGGGATGGGCAAAACTTACGCAGTCATAGGTACACCTTCACTAAATTCTGGGATCCCAAATAGTAGTTTCTACGTTCTGTGTACTCTCCTTTCGGATCTTCTTTCCGTCTTTACCAAACGGAGAGTTTCCTTTATCTGGGCAGACAGAAAGTTTTCACCCAAACTTGCCGTATTATTTATAGGGGTAACTTATAGGGGTAAACACAAATGCTGAATCCATATTTGAACTTGGTTCTGGATTTCTCAGTTGATTAGCAATTTGGCCTTAATCTGTTTCTAAATTTTAATAGTAAAAATGTTCAAGTCGTCTGGCGAAGGCTGGATCTCTGGATCTGTCGAAAACAAGACGCAATTATCTGTATCAAAGATTAAATTTTTGGGATCCCATCGAAACCTTTGGTTTTGTTTCCCTCGACGTTACAACTCTCCGCGGATCTTTCAACTAGCCTTATGAAACACTTTCCGAGAAAGTTGTCCCGGTTTCCAGAGCACCATAATAGTTTTCGAAAACTTTAGAACTTCCTGCATCAAACAGAAAGCTGGAAAATTCACCAGAAAGATATTCCAGCTCCGTTTGCCAAATCACCGCTAGCACAATTGAACCGACCGACAATATTTTTTTTTCCGCCATGGCCCCACGGGCTTTTTTGGGTTAAATTCATTTGTTATATCTGAAGAGTGGTTTGTAAGCTCAAACACAAGGCTTGGTTTACGACATTCTTTTAACTTCTCCTGAGTCTAGCGTTACGTCATCAATCAGTACACAATACTTCGCACTACATCAATAATTCACGCGTACAATCAGCACGATGATGCTTCATCTAGGGTCACAACGAAAAAGCGCTAAAGTCTTAATTTTCTCATATTATGTTTGTATCTGACTTAAGGACCCTTAAGGACCTAATACTAACAGAACCTACTTCCCTAATCACTCTGTATATTTCTAAGCCAGGACTACTACGAGGCCCCAATTTCGTACGGTACATTCTAACCCTCTAACAAAACCACGCTGGTTTTGGGGATCCCAAAACGTAAGTGGAGGGATACCCATGACATCGCCAAAGTTGTCCGTCTGTCCGCCCGTCTGTCAGCCGATAACGCTCGAAGGGAATGAGATATTTTGATGAAACTTGGTGTGAGGTCTCTTTGGGTCAAGGGTAAGGTCAAGTTCGTAGGTGGGCTCTGTAGCCCTGCATTTATGGGTGAAGGTTCAAATTAAGGGACAAACAAAATATTTTTGAACAGCTAATGTGATAGTCGATATGGGGTATAAAGACATATTGAACACGATGATGAAAACCATTTTCTCGCCGAACAAGTAGTTTGTCCGGAATACGGAAAAAGCGGAAAGCTGGTCAAAATTAAAAGTTTTATTTGAAGTTGATTAGGTGTTCGATTTAGGGTTAAGAAGACATGCTGAACACTTACGTGAAAAGCATTTTCTACCCGGACAACTAGTTCGTCCGAAATTCGGCCGAAACCGTAAATTTGGCAGAAGTAAAACAGGAAGTTTTGGTCAATAGTCAAAATAGATATGGATTATAGAGGTTTATCTGAACTTGGTTTTCTCAGATGATTAGCGTGGCGAAGTCTGGATCTGGCGAAAACAAGACCGAATTGTATGGATCAAATATTAGATTTTTGGGATTCTGTCGAAACCTTAGGTCTTGTTTCACTCGTCGTGTTTTGCTACCTTCGATGTATGAATCACGCTGTCGACAGTTGTCTGCGAGAAGTTTCTCCATCAGAACAAGACCAAAAGTGTCGATGGGATCCCAAAAATTTAATATTTGTTCGAGACAATTAGGTCTTGTAGAGATGCAGTCTCCTCCAGACTCCTTATAAAATCTGGTAATCATCTGAGAAGACCAAGTTCAAATATGGATTCAGCATGTGTGTTTACCCCTATAACCTGCGTCATATCCACTTTGACGAAAGTCACTGCCTTACTTCTGCCAAATTTCCGGCTTCAGCCGGATTCCGGGCTTTTTGACAAATTTTCCGGTTTTTGCCGATTCCGGGCGATCTACGTGTTCGACGAGAAAATAATTTTCATCTTCGGATCCAGCATATCTCTTTACTTCATTGGACATCTAATCAACTTCATATAAAACTTTTACTTTTTACCAGCTTTCCGGTTTTGGCCGGATTACGAACGAGCTACTTTTCCAGGGTGAGAAAATGGCTTTCATATTCGTGTTTAACATGACTGTCTTCTTACCCTTTATCGACTATCTCATTAGCTTTTAAAAAATATTTTTTTCACCCCTTATTATGAAACCCCTCCCCCTCCCCTAAATATGCAGCTATGGGACACATCTACGAACTCGACCTTTCCCTTTACCCAAAGAATCCTCACACTAAGTTTCACCAAAATATCTCATTCCCTTCGAGAGTTATCGTGCTGACAGACGGAGGGACAACATGTGTGAAGTCATAGGTACTTACGTTTTGGGATCCCAAAAACCGGTTATGTAAATTGTTTCCTGTTTCCGCTGTAAGTCAACGGGTCTCGGAAAAGGCTTAAAACAGCCAAAACCGTAAGTTATTTGTTGAAAGCACAGCTTAGTTTTAAAGTATTCAAATATTTTAAAATATTGTAAGTTGAAGAGTAAATAGTGCGAGGGGTCCTTTAAGAATACTAATTCGAGCAGAATACAAAACTCCAGTGAGTTCCAATATTTGGAACTCATTTATTAAACTATTCCTATTCCGAGCCAGAACAATACTAAAATAAAATTTATGATGAACCGCACATACATTCACTTTCTTCCGACTGCTGCTCACAAGTGGCTAACTCACTTCGCTCACCACCAGGATACGTTACGGTGATACTGGGTTCCTTTTATGAGCACAATAAACCATCCTCGATTACTAAGCAATGTAATATCTGCGACTTCGGCATATTTTTAATGTCTTCTTTCATTTGTGTCTCTGTTTTCGCTCAAAAGTGATTGCTATGTGTGATGAGAATGGTTCATATGTCTGAAATCTTGACAGGTTCTGACGCCACAGCACAATAGCAGGATGCTCCGAGTCAAATCTAAGCTCTGTAGCCCTAAATTTAGGGGTGGGGGAGAGGGTTTAAATTAAGGAGCAAATAAAATATTTTCAAAAAGATAATGTGATAGTCGATGATGGGGTAACAAGACATGTTGAAAACGATGGTGAAAACTGTTTTCTCGCGGGACAATTAGTTCGCCCGAAATCCGGCCAAAACCGGAAAGTTTGTTAAAAGTAAGTTTTATTTGGAGTTGATTAGATGTTCGATTTAGGGATAAGAAAACATGCTGAACACTTATGTGAAAACAATTTTCTACCCTGACAAGTAGTTCGCCCGTAATCTGGCCAAAACCGGAAAATTAAAAAGTTAGTTTTATTTGTAGTTGGTTAGATATCCGATTTAGCGGTAAGAAGGGATGCTCCATCCGTGTATGACAATCATTCTTTACCCGAACATATAGTTAGACCGGAATCCGGCTGGAGCCGGAATTTTTTTTATAGGTTAAACTTTTATTTGAAGTTGATTAGATGTTCAGTATTGGCGAAAGAAGATACGCTGAGTTCGTTTTTGAGTTTTCTTTTTTGAAGACAAGTATTTCTGGAATTCGACCGAAACCGGGAATTTTGCAGAGCGGCAGGAAGTTTTTGTCAAAACAGATAGGACTTATTGGGGTAAACACACATCCTGAATCAATATCTGAACTTTGTTTTCTCAGATGATTAGCTATTTGGCCTTAATCTGTTTCTGAATTTTAATCGTAAAAGTAGTTCAAGGACTCTGCCAAAGATGGGTCTGGCGAAGAAGACAAGACCCAATTATCTGGACCTAATACTGAATTTTGTAATCCCACCGAAATCTTTGATCTTGTTAATTTGTTCTTGATATATCAGTCTCAGTCTTGTTTCAACAATGTCATCTTTACGCCGGATGAACTAGGAATCCGACTTCAAAAATACGTTCTCCAAGAGAGACTTCAAGAGTACGTTCGGACTGCACGCCACTACAACAAGAGCTGAAACCTCATATCGCACTTGCAATGGTAGGTAGCATGTGTTTCGCATGCGGTCTGCATACATAAATGTAACGTCTAGTAAATGTGCTCTCGTCAACTATCAACTTTCATCCGGATTAGATCCCACAGTCGAAAATTACGCATGTCACAAGATATCGAGAAACCTCTTTCTAACTCCCCCCACGGTGGTCCAGAACTGTGAATATAACTGTAGGTCTTGTGACTGTTTTGCCCAACGAGCCCCGTCCCGATCACTCCCCTCGAAGCGAGCCACAAGATTTTTGGAAGCCCCCCTCCCCTAATTCAACTAGTTCTTCCAACGGTCACCGGATCCCGTCCATATCCTCAAAGGGAACTTGGGCATAATAATATCTTTTATTCCTTAATAGCTCGTACAATCCACTCGCTAGCATTGGATCGCCGTACAGTTTACCAGCAATACATATATTAACACTTTTAAAAGACATTTTGATAATAAGTTTAAAAACTCAGAGTCGATACTTAATATACACAATTTACCTTACTAATTACTACATAGAATTAAAGTGGTGTATGAAATAGGGTACAAAGGACTTGAGGTACCTATCAGTAGAATGTGTATTTGGGCGAACAAGTTTCGGAAAATTATCAGTTGCTGCTTTGTGTCTGGTGTTCGGTCGATTAGGGTTTGGTACTTCAAAGTCCGGTAATATAGTCCTATGAAGGTCTGAGGTCAGGCATTTGCGTCCAAAGTCAATTGTCAGTTTGTGTCGTCTATCAGAGAGAGTAGAGAGACCAAGCTTGGCTAATCCATCTTCATAAGAAATGTAGGTTGGGCCAAGGATAAGGATAAGTCTGTCCGTCTAGAAGTCCCGGATGCCAGACTTCACAAGAGTACTCTATACAAGGACGGATGTACGTACAGTTCAGAGACCTCTTGGTGAGAACTTGAGAACTCCTGGTGAAAGACCAAACTTACGAAGAAAAGCGAACGACTTAAGAAGTGGAGCTCCTTCTGGAGATTCTTCTCCACGTGTGAATTGCACTTCAGATCCCCGTCAATCATCATACCAAGGAGCTTCACGCTGTCTCTACATTCAAGACCGATGTTTTCCATGACCGGTATATCTTTTTTAAGGAAAGAAATCCTCAACACTACACTTTTTTTAAGACTGACTGACAGCTCCTCCTTCATGAGATTGAAATTCGTTGACAAAGATTGCTCGGTCTGGTTAGGAGGAACAGCTCGAAGCGACAAGGTTGATAGGTCGTCAGCGAATTTAAAACGGTTAAAAATACTGAGTAATATCTTGTTGAAAACGATCAAAAACGTCAAAGGTCCCAACTTGGTCCCCTGACGATTTCTAAGAAACCTGAAATATCAGCTCTACTTAACATAACACACTGTTTCCGTCCTGTTAAAACAAGAGCTACGAGCTCATATGGCACTTGTTACGAGTAGGCACGGCTCGGTTATGTCAATGATATATCTAGTGTTTGCTAGGTGTCTTCCCACCAAGTTTCATCTCGATCCCTCCACTCATAGCGTTTTCCAATTTTTCCGGTTCTCCCCTCCAGCTCCCCCCAAAAGTCACCGGATCCGGTCCGGATTTTAAGTGGGTCGTCTGAGGCATGAGGTCTTTCCAAATATCAAGTTTCATCGAGATCCGGTCACCCGTTCAAAAGTTATAAATACCTCAAGATTCCGGATTCCCCCTCCCTCTACTCCCCCCACAGTACCCGAATTGGCTCGGTTATGTCAATGATGTATCTTCTCACCAAGTTTCATCTCGATCCCTCCACTCACAGCGTTTCCCAAGATTTCCGGTTGCTCCCTCCAGCTCCCCCCAAAAGTCACCGGATCCGGTCCGGATTTTAAGTGGGTCGTCTGAGGCATGAGGTCGTTCCAAATATCAAGTTTCATCGAGATCCGGTAACCCGTTAAAAAGTTATAAATACCTCAAGATGCCGGATTCCCCTCCCTCCACTCCCCCGACAGTGCCCAAATCTGCTCGGTAATACATCAATGATGTATCTAGTGTTTACTAGGTGTCTTCCCACCAAGTTTCATCTCGACCCCTCCACTCATACCGTTTCCCAAGATTTCCGGTTGCCTCCTCCAGCTCCCCCCAAAAGTCCCCGGATCTGGTCCGGATTTTAAGTGGGTCGTCTGAGGCATGAGGTCTTTCCAAATATCAAGTTCCATCGAGATCCGATCACCCGTTCAAAAGTTATAAATACTTCAAGATTCCGGATTCCCCCTCCCTCCGCTCCCCCCACAGTACCAGAATCGGCTCGGTTATGTCAGTGATGTATCTAGTGTTTGCTAGGTGTCTTCCCACCAAGTTTCATCTCGATCCCTCCACTCATAGCGTTTTCCAATTTTTCCGGTTCTCCCCTCCAGCTCCCCCCAAAAGTCACCGGATCCGGTCCGGATTTTAAGTGGGTCGTCTGAGGCATGAGGTCTTTCCAAATATCAAGTTTCATCGAGATCCGGTCACCCGTTCAAAAGTTATAAATACCTCAAGATTCCGGATTCCCCCTCCCTCCACTCCCCCCACAGTACCCGAATTGGCTCGGTTATGTCAATGATGTATCTTCTCACCAAGTTTCATCTCGATCCCTCCACTCACAGCGTTTCCCAAGATTTCCGGTTGCTCCCTCCAGCTCCCCCCAAAAGTCCCAGGATCTGGTCCGGATTTTAAGTGGGTCGTCTGAGGCATGAGGTCTTTCCAAATATCAAGTTCCATCGAGATCCGATCACTCGTTCAAAAGTTATAAATACTTCAAGATTCCGGATTCCCCCTCCCTCCGCTCCCCCCACAGTACCAGAATCGGCTCGGTTATGTCAGTGATGTATCTAGTGTTTGCTAGGTGTCTTCCCACCAAGTTTCATCTCGATCCCTCCACTCATAGCGTTTCCCAAGATTTCCGGTTGCCCCCTCCAGCTCCCCCCAAAAGTCACCGGATCCGGTCCGGATTTTAAGTACGTCGTCTGAGGCATGAGGTCTTTCCAAATATCAAGTTCCATCGAGATCGGATCACCCGTTCAAAAGTTATAAATACCTCAAGGTTCCGGATTCCCCCTCCCTCCACTCCCCCCCACAGTGCCCGAATCGGCTCGGTCATGTCAATGATGTATCTAGTGTTTGCTAGGTGTCTTCCCACGAAGTTTCATCTCGATCCCTCCAAGAAAAAGCGTTTCCCAAGATTTCCGGTTGCCCCCTCCAGCTCCCCGCAAAAGTCACCGGATCCGGTCCGGATTTTAAGTGGGTCGTCTGAGGCATGAGGTCGTTCCAAATATCAAGTTTCATCGAGATCCGATCACCCGTTCAAAAGTTATAAATACCTCAAGATTCCGGATTCCCCCTCCCTCCACTCCCCCCACAGTACCAGAATCGGCTCGGTTATGTCAATGATGTATCTAGTGTTTGCTAGGTGTCGTCCCACCAAGTTTCATCTCGATCCCTCCACTCATAGCGTTTCCAAAGATTTCCGGTTGCCCCCTCCAGCTCCCCCCAAAAGTCACCGGATCCGGTCCGGATTTTAAGTACGTCGTCTGAGGCATGAGGTCTTTCGAGATATCAAGTTCCATCGAGATCGGATCACCCGTTCAAAAGTTATAAATACCTCAAGGTTCCGGATTCCCCCTCCCTCCACTCCCCCCCACAGTGCCCGAATCGGCTCGGTCATGTCAATGATGTATCTAGTGTTTGCTAGGTGTCTTCCCCCGAAGTTTCATCTCGATCCCTCCAAGAAAAAGCGTTTCCCAAGATTTCCGGTTGCCCCCTCCAGCTCCCCCCAAAAGTCACCGGATCCGGTCCGGATTTTAAGTGGGTCGTCTGAGGCATGAGGTCGTTCCAAATATCAAGTTTCATCGAGATCCGATCACCCGTTCAAAAGTTATAAATACCTCAAGATTCCGGATTCCCCCTCCCTCCACTCCCCCCACAGTACCAGAATCGGCTCGGTTATGTCAATGATGTATCTAGTGTTTGCTAGGTGTCTTCCCACCAAGTTTCATCTCGATCCCTCCACTCATAGCGTTTCCCAAGATTTCCGGTTGCCCCCTCCAGCTCCCCCCAAAAGTCACCGGATCCGGTCCGGATTTTAAGTACGTCGTCTGAGGCATGAGGTCTTTCCAAATACCAAGTTCCATCGAGATCCGATCACCCGTTCAAAAGTTATAAATACCTCAAGGTTCCGGATTCCCCCTCCCTCCACTCCCCCCACAGTGCCCGAATCGGCTCGGTTATGTCAATGATGTATCTAGTGTTTGCTAGGTGTCTTCCCACCAAGTTTCATCTCGATCCCTCCACTCATAGCGTTTCCCAAGATTTCCGGTTGCCCCCTCCAGCTCCCCCCAAAAGTCACCGGATCCGGTCCGGATTTTAATTGGGTCGTCTGAGGCATGAGGTCGTTCCAAATATCAAGTTTCATCGAGATCCGATCACCCGTTCAAAAGTTAAAAATACCTCAAGATTCCGGATTCCCCCTCCCTCCACTCCCCCCACGGTGCTCGGATCGGGGAAGTGACTATTTCCAACTTAATCATTTGGGGTCTTGA
Source organism: Branchinecta lynchi (assembly GCA_023053575.1). NCBI lineage: Eukaryota > Metazoa > Arthropoda > Branchiopoda > Anostraca > Branchinectidae > Branchinecta > Branchinecta lynchi. The sequence continues at coordinate 11,394,198 of JAKZAP010000001.1, forward strand.
TACGCTTGCCAAGTTTTATCGTCCTAGCTTATCTGGAAGTGCCCGAACTAGTAAAACCTGGACAGACCGACAGACCGACAGACCGACGGACGGACAGAAATTGCAATCGCTATATGGCACTTGGCCGAAGGGCAAGTGCCATAAAAACTAGCGAGGAATAGGACTAAAAACTGAGGAGCTCCCATTTCCTTGGCTTCAACAATCGCTACAGAGTGATCCAGACTATCGAACGCTTTCACAATATCGCTTAGTAGTAATTCCGCGTACGCATTTTTCTCTTCCAAATCTCTCAAAAGATCATCGACTAGCCTAACTAGGTAATGAGTGGTATTGCAACCAGGTCGGAAACCAAACTGTCTTGGGTCTAGGTTCGCCTCTATATCTTGAAATAATTGTTCAAAAATAAAACTTTCAAAAACTTTAGACATAGTAGGGGTTATATAGATCGGTCTTAGGTCGTTGACAGATTGAACATTTTTAGATTTGGGTATAGGCGTGATGTAAGCATTTTTAAAACAGTCTGGAAAAATTTCATCTAAAAAACACTGGTTAAACATGGCAGCTAAAATAAAACTAAGTTCCTCGGCACATTCAACAACGAGCTTTATTGGAATTTCACCAGGATAGTTGCTGTTACTCGCGTCTAGCGGTCTAGCCTACGTAGCTTTTCGCACACACTGTACGGTTCTATAACTGGAATTCTGCGGGATCTCCTTTTTCGGGTAGGTAAGCAAAGGAGGATGTACCCTACACACTGGAGTAAAATACTCGTTTATCTGGGCTGAGGTTATTAGGTTTCCGACGGGGTCATGGATGCTCAAAGGTTTTTTATCTTTGCCCATCATTTGCTAAAAGTAAAAGTCTTACCTGCCTGCTGAATTCGTTTTTATGGCACTTAAGCATACTCAAGTGCCATATATTGATTGTAATTTCTGTCGGTCTGTCTGTCTGTCCGTCTGTGCCGGTTTTGCTAGTTTGGGATCTTCTGAATAAGCTAGGATGATGAAACTTGGCAGGCATATCAGGGACCCGATCAGATTAACTTATAAATCCGGGAGTCCGGAAACTAGGAACAAGGGTAGCAAAGGGGAGCAAAATGGCCACGTCTGGATGTGCTATCGATCCGGTGATCTCTCTCATGGAAGCCCGAGACGCTAACGTGAAGCGCAATTCGGCCTTGTACTTAGAGCCGAATGAAACAAATACATTTTAAGGACTGAGATGTGTCAAGAACAAGTGCTTCGGAGTAGAGGGATGGGAAATCCGGAAACTAGCAACAAGCATTAGCCCTATAGTCTGGGGTCCACTGAACCGAAAGTCTTCTCCTTCTAAAAGTGGAGGGTCTTACTGGGGCAACACCTCTAGAGATCAAAGGACCTCCCGTACGTTCTGTTACTCACGAAAGTTACCGGGATACAGCTTTTTGGTATATCGGACATGCTTTTCTAACCTCTTACACTCTAACTATTCTGCGGTTGCGGTTTGTGCTGTTACATCCGCGGTCCAACTTTCGACCAATCAAAAGCAAGCAGATGTAAACAAACATTCAAACATTTCTGAAGCAGCGTTGCCGCCTGTCGCAGAAATCTGCGGTTAATGACAGTTTTCACTTCTTCGACAGAGCAAGCCAAAATTCTACGACCGGTTCCTTGCAAGTAAATATAAAAAGTAAGCAAAAAATCTTTTGCGGCCAAAAGTCACATGTTCCAGACAAGAAAAAGTGGCAATAGTGTTTACAAACCAAAAATTCCAAGATATATCACCTGAGAATTGGAGGATATTAAGAAGAATAAACAGGTAAAAATCATTCAAGCAGAGCTGCAATGTGGTTGTTCTTGAGTGTGGGTTAAGGCCTTTTAGGTAGTAGAAAGCTCCACTTGCTTATAGGCCCAGATTAAACAGCAAATAAGTTGGATTGTCGAGAGTTTAAGATCTGTTAGTTTAAGAACTGTTAGTCAGTCCATTATAAAAGCCTCATTTTTGGAGGCCGGAGGCTATGCTAAGTTACTGTCACTGTCAGAGGCGTTACTAGCTGAAATGTTTGTCGGGGAGGGGGCAAGGTATTTACTGACTGTTGTTGCAGAAAGAAGAACTGTTTTCAAGAAAAAAAATGAGAGCTTTGAATAATAATTGACTGATTTATAAAAATGACTGTTTTGAAAAAAAATCAACTGATTTTCAGGAAAAATAACTGTTTTCATGAAAAAAAAAACTGTTTTGATGGAAAATTGCAGTGCTTCACGCCAACTCAGTTATTTTTTACAGACTGGCCGGATACATTTGGAGGATATTTGATCGTGAAAAACGGATACGTCAGCTGAATTTTATTGGAGCTATATTTCAGCCCTTCTTGGCAAGGGTCCTCTTCAGGCTCAAAACCGCTCAAGTTGGAAAATGAACTTGAGGGAAGGGTTCGTTTTTCCAACTTGAGCGGTTTTGAGCCTGAAGAGGCCCTTGCCAAGAACGGCTGAAGTATAGCTCCAAGAAAATTCAGCTGACGTATCCATTTTGCACCATCAAATATGATTCGCAGTCAGCTTGGGCTGAAGGAATATTTACACTTGGAAGGGTCGCCCCCCCCCCCCCCACAGTTGTGAAGCCCCTGTTCACTGTACATACTGTACAGATGTCTGACGCTTGTCGGCCATGCCACATGGCTATTTCCAATTTTTTTTATGATAACTTAACTAATTTGAGCAGCTAAAAAGGCTGAGAAGCAAAGTAGCAAAGTCGGGTTACAGTAAATCAGTAGCTTAGTGAATAACCTAGATGCTGTGAGTCACCGACTAGTCAGCAGAAATATTTTCATATCCTGTGGTTTGATCATTATTAGGGTACAGGGAAAAATACAGAACCCTGAAGCTGCTACGCACAACTATGGTAGTCAGAATAAAGTTTACTTGCAAAAATCTCCATTATTATAAAAGGCTAACCATGTTGAGTCCCTAATATGTGTTTGTATTGTTTATTTTCTTTTTCTTATGAGATATTTTATGGTCTTTGTTTGCCACTAGTTAGCCAAGGTAAAAATCAACAAATTTTATTGTATTATATTTGTTTTAACAACTGTAAATTCCTCTGTAATTGCAAGGTTTGTTAATACTATAATATCTAAGTACCTATGGTGTTGTAACATATTTTATTCTTTACAGGAAATTGAATGGATCAACTGACCAAGAAGCAGGTCCGGATTGCGAATAGCCTAAAGAAAGAGGAGAAACCTGACTTCTTATTTTGTGCCAAACACGGATATTCTTCCTTTATCAGAGGCTTGAGTCCTGGACAAGCTCAGTGATACATTGAAGACAGTAAGAGACAGGCACTACAGGCCTCTGATGACTACAATGGCAGGGGCTGCTATTGCCAGCACCTAAATCTTTGGTGGCATGCAGTGAGAAGGCCAAATATCATGAAAAGTTTACCAAGGGGTTTCTCAATCTTTAATCAGTGGAAGAAGAGATTGTAGATGGTTACGGTTTGCCAAAAATGGATGCTGTTTGCCAACAGCCCATAAAAGAGAAAACTGATTGACTTTTCTATGTGTATTTGTGCCAAACAACTGACATCGCTCCTTGGTCACAGGCTAAAGTGTTAGACAAGCTAAGTGATTTGCTGCAAAAAAGCTCATGACTGCAATGTCAAAACCTGATTTTTGTGATTGTGTGTTGCATGAAACTTGTAGGAAAAAGTTTTTTTCCACTTCTAAGTCCTCAGTCTTATTAGCTGATGGGACTTCTGACACTGTGCAACTTGGACATCAACATCAACTCCTAGTCCCATGGTCCTACAGTTAAGGTCTCAAAGTGTTGACTTTTCATATACTGACACTTTCCTCTTTTACCTGAAAAAAGAATGTAAAGAGAGGCCAGAGTCTCAACTTCGCAGAGTTTCTGAAGCGTCAAGGAGCGTTAACATAGTAATTGAACATGCTTGTGCACTAACTGAGCGAGATATTCTTCTTGCTTCTGGATGCAGGGCTCGTGATCTTGTTGCAGAGAAGGCCAGGTATCTCGATAAATGCTTGAGGAACTTGTGATGGAAATTTATCCAAAGTGTAAATGATGGTAGTGTGTACAAAACATCACAAATCAGAGAAAACTTTTCTGTCCTTTTAAAGCAGAGTGACAGCCACACTGTGAAACGGCTGAAGAATCGCCTAAAAATGATCTCCGTATACATCTTTTGCCACGCAAAAGGAGCCCATGTGGCTGTCACCCACCGACAGATCATTTTTTTTTTGCACGGGCTGCGTGCATTTTTGCAATTTTCCGTGTAGACGCAAGCTCACGACCCCATACCTGTCTCTTTGAACCCACTGGACTATGGATGGGCCGATGAGATACGTGGGGGAGCAAAAGCAGTGGCAACTGATGGGCCATATTTTTCCAGACAGTGTGGTCGGTGTTTTTTGTGCCTGCAAGAAATCTTGCAGCAAAAATGCTCATGTGCTGTAACCAAGAGATCTCGTGATTTACTATGCGCATCCGGGGGGAAATGTGTCAATGTCATTGTAATAGACGAGGAAGAAGAGGATTTCGAAGCCTACCTCATTTGTGATTAAATATGAAAGTTGACAGGACCAACTTTTGCAAATATGGTTTTAATAAATGTACTCTTTCACCGTAAATAAACATACCTAAATAAACTTTTCCATTGTTTCTGAAGGATAGTTATTAGTCAAGAGTTGGAATCACCGTAGCTGGTTAGCTGATAATAGTTTTCAATCCGCTTTAGAAAAATGAAATGGAACGCAAAGACATCCGAATTTGAGTGTTGGTGCGTAACATCTTTAGCACATGTCTGATCCCAGTATCCCGCCCAGATTCGAAATCAGCGTGGTCGATTTACCTAGAATCCATCGTCGGATCAGCTGCCCCCGACGGGAAAGCTACTTTTCACATTTTGATACTTGGGCCCCAGACTACTAGATACTTTATTGACAAAACAAGACCGGATCGTCTCAAAGTAGAGGGGGTTTTCCCGGATTCCGATGATCACGAGTTAGGGTACTTCCAGATGTACTAGGACCATGAAACTTGACAGACATATTAGGTACTCTCCCAGGTTGACTAGAAAATAGTTCCTTTCCCGATTCGATGATCATGGGAGGTTTCCCGATCCGATGATCATGGGAGGAGTGGAAGGATGGGGAATCCGTATTCTAGTGACATTCATAACGTTGGAACGGGTGATCAGACGTGCATGAAACTTGTCAAGTGTCAAGAACAAGTATCTCAGATGATAAATTTCAAGTCTGGAACGGATCCGATAATTTGGAGGGGGGGAGCAGGAGGGGGGCCGGAAATCTCGTGAAACGCTTAGAGTCGAGAAATCGGGATGGGACTTGGAGGGAGAACATGTATCAATCGTAGATACATTATTGACAAAACAGGACCGGATCGTGTCACAGTGGGGGGAGTTGGAGGGGTTTTTGCACATTTCCGATGATCACGAGTCAGGGTACTTCCAGATGTGCCATTACCGTGAAATTTGGCAGGCATCTTAGGGACTCTATCAGATTGGCTTAAAAATAGTCCCTCCACCGATCTGACCATCGTTTGGAGGAAGAAAAAGTTGTCATTGAGTGGTATAACCATTTCAGAGTTACTAGATCAAGCCCATTTTCTGATGAAATGAATATCGGGAAAGAGATCCAGCCTTGAAAACTGCAAACCGTATCTGACAAACATGCTAACTTTTCTCACAAGTGCCATATGAGCGTTCAGCTCTTGTTGAGCTTTAGTTTTTTGCGGTACAGGTAGTTTGCCCGGAATCTGACAGAAACCGGGAATTTGGAAGAAGAAGGCAGGAAGTTTTGATCAATTTCGTCAAAAGCCCAAGAACAAATAATCAGATGGAAACTCCGTCTTTGGTCCCATGCAGCGACTATGGATATCCTGACAAAACCGAGTAGAGCTAGAGGTACTTGCTCTAGCTTTGAGTTGATACCCGTCTACTTCCGTTTCGCCGTTGCTCAGCGTAGAGGAATAAGTGGAGGAGGCACGCTGACCCGCTGTGAGCGGCGTCACAGCGATACAGCTTTTTGGGATCCCTAAACGTAAGTGGAGGGATACCTATGGTAAAAGTTGTCCGTCCGTCTGTCCGTCTGTTAGCAAGAAAACACTCGAAGGGAATGAGATATTTTGATGAAATTCGGTGTGAGAGGTCTTTGGGTCAAGGGTGAGGTCAAGTTCGTAGATGGGCTCGTACGGTACATTCTAACCCTCTAACGAAACCACGCTGGTTTTTGGGATCCCAAGTGGAGGGATACCTATGACATCGTAAAAGTTGCCCGTCTGTCAGCCGATTACAGTCAGTCCGTCTGTTAGCAAGAAAACACTCGAAGGGAATGAGATATTTTGATGAAACTCGGTGTGAGAGGTCTTTGGGTCAAGGATAAGGTCAAGTTCGTAGATGGGCTATGTAGCCCTACATTTAGTGGTGTGGGGGGGGGTCAAATTAAGGGGCAAACAAAATATTTTTAAACTGCTAATGTGAGACTTGATAATGGGGTAAGAAGACATGCTGAACACGAATATACCAAACATTTTTCTCGTCCGACAAGTAGTTCGCCCAGAATCCGGCAAAAACAGGAAAGTTGGTTAAAAGTAAAAGTTTGATTTGAAGTTGATGAAATGTTCGACTTAGGGGTAAGTAGACATGCTGAACACTTATGTGAGAAGCAATTTCTACCCAGACAACTAATTCGCCCGGAATCTGGCCAAAACCGGAAAATTTGTTAAAAGTAATGTTTTATTTGAAGTTGATTAGATGACAGATTTAGGGGTAAGAAGAAACGCTGAGTCTATATATGGCAATCACTTTTTAACCGGACATATAATTCGTCTGGAATCCGGTTGTAACCGTATTTTTTTAGAAGCTAAAGTTTTATTTGAAATTGATTAGATGTTCTTTATAGGGACAACGAGATGCCGTACGCTGAATTCGATTCTGAATGTTGTTGTTTTGCTGGATAAGTAGTTCGCTCGGAATTGGGCCGAAACCGGAAATTTGGCAGAAGTAAAGCAGGAAGTTTCGGTCAGTATCGTCAAAATAGATATGGCTTATAGAGGTAGCCTATATCTGAATTTGGTTTTCTCTAATGATTAGGCTGGCGAAGACTGGATCTGGCGAAGACAAGGCCCAGTTGTCTGGATCACATATTAGATTTTTGGGATCGCGTCGAAACCTTAGGTCTTGTTTTAGAGGTAACGAAACGTGATATGCCACGTAGCTCATAACGTCCGCTCGTTTGTTTCTGAATATTTAAGGAGTCTGAGGTCTATATCTACATGACACAAAATTATCCGGATCAAATATCAATTTTTTGGGATCCTATCAAAAGCTTTGGTCTTTTTTTTGCAGAATAACAGGCGATCAACTTGTCCGGTGAGATAAGTAACTACAGATACGGATGCAGTGTGTCTCTCTTTACCCCTGAATCGAATGTTTAATGAGCTGGAAAATACATTCCTCATCATCATCATCATTTAAAAAAATGGCGGGTCATAAATAAATTACTTACTTACTTACTTACTTACTTTATCTATAACCCATCACTGAACAAAACTGGGGCGAGGCCCAGAAAAGACGGAGTAAAAAACAAGAAAACAGAAAAAAGAAACAACGGAAAGGAAAAAACATACTTCGATAACTACGAACTTGGAACAAACATAAATGACCAAAGATGGAATGACTCCTGACATTCAGTAGAGAAATCACTAAAACGCTTCTCAATAAGTACCGCTGGGTTTGCCATATTTTCTCTACAGAAAAGAATTACTTGTCCACGCTGGCAGTCCCATCAAATACTTTGCACCAAACAGGAGCAAGACCTAGTATGTGAGGAACTGTTAGGCTATTATATAACTGAGATCGGTGTGCTCTACTGAGATACGAAACGTTTGAAGCCAGGGATGAATATGCGCATATGCGGCGCGGATCTTTCAAGCATAATGTTTCAGTGCTAGGTTTGCAGTTTCTTTCAGATTCGCTCCAATAGGCATACCCAGGTAAGCAAGACTGCTAGCGAAAGGAACTTCAGGGCCCGATAGATTTATTGAACGTCTGTTTCCTTTGTAATTAAACGGTAAAACAACTGTCTTATCAGTGTTAAAGCTCAAACCGATATCCTTATACTCTTCTTGGAGACGCTCAAAAGTCGAAGAACATCCTTGGATAGTGCAAGAGAGGTTCAGTAAATCATCTGCAAATGTCACGCTTTCCCGTACGGAAAATTCACACCTCGAATCTAGGTCGAAACGGCCTCGTACATTTGAAACACAAACTAGGTCGTTTTCGCTGCCCATTCGCTCTCGTTTTCACCTCAAATCTGGGTCAAAACGGCCTCGTACATTTGAAATACAAACTAGGCCGTTTTCGCTCTCGTTTTTAACCTCAAATTTGGGTCCAAACGACCAAACGGTCCAAACAAACGAGCGAATCTACCTCCTATTGGCTCCTATATTTGATACAAAATCGACCCCGTTTTCTCAATAGACATCACGAGGTCGAATTGAATTCAAATAATGTTGGTAAGAATCTACCTTGTGTAGAAACAAAATTCGTATCCTTTGATCAATTGTACAATTGAATTGAGGCACAGATCCAGATAGCGGACAACTATTTAGGGCCGAAGCCGCCTTGAGGTATTAACTAAAAGTAATTACTCAAAATTATACTTAATTTAGAAGACAAAACTATGTTTCCCCAAATTATCGATTTAGGACTAGTGACTCTCGAAATTTGTCGGATGATGCTTTTGCCCCATCGAACAAGGTTCAAACTCGGAAGCTGCTCCTGAAATTTTTTGAGCTTCACAGTATATCAATAATTTCAAAACTATAGGAAAGTTTAAGGAAAGTTATAAGGAAAGGCTTAAATAAAAGCATTTCCGTGGCTCTTACAATTAATAGTTCATTTTCCTGTCTCGAAACAAGCAATTAGAGAATAAGGTACCAGAACCAGATACTGCGTAGATTGGATTTGATTAATTCAGTGATACATAAAAATAGGACTGGATTGCTCTTTGCTCCTAGGTTTCTGGCAAACGTAAAGCTCGAAAGTAGTTTCTCTCTCTTTATAGATATTCCTTCATCAGAGCTGACTGCGAATAATATTTGACGGTGCAAAACGGATAGGTCAGCTACATATGGTTAGGGCTATATTTCGGCCCTTCTTGGCAAGGGTCGTCTTCAGGCTAAAGCCGCTCGAGCTGGAAAATGAACTTCCTAGGAAGTGGAAAATTCTGAAAATGGAAAATTCTGAAAAATGAGCTGGAAAATGAATATTTGTTTTCCAGCTTAGGCGGCTTGAGCCTGAAGGGACGCTTGCCAAGAAGGGCCGAAATATAGCTTTAGTAAAATGAAACTGACTTAACCGTTTTGCACCGTCAAATATTCTTTCTCATTGCTCACCAAATGCATCTGAATCTCGTCAATGACCTTGCAAGTGTAAACAAAAGTCGAAGTTTTATAGAAAAAGTCTTTCACTATCACCTGATGGCAACTTCGGTGAAACTATAAGGACGCCCTCGCACTTCACCAAAAACGAGGCAAAGCTGCAATCTCCCTGATATTTCGCTACCATCTTCGCAGCGAACACAAAGCCGAAGTTGAATACACCCTCGTACTTCGTCAAATATGAGGTGGAGGTAGAATTGCCATCTTTTTCGCAGCGAAAACTAAGGTCGAAGGGACATCCGCCTTCGCCCTTTACTAAACACGATAGCGAACGCGAGATCTTCCTGTCCTTTTCCTTCAGCTTCGCAGCGAAAATGCGCGAAAATGTGGGTCGAAGTATAATTCGCCATCAATATTCGTCCTCGCTATACTTTCGCCCGCATTTCGCTACAAAAAATTCTGTTTCTTCCTCGATTCGAGGTGTAAATGGCATTCGACTTGGAGATTTTCCGTACGGGTTAATTTAACAGGAGCTACGAGCTCATATGGCACTTGTTGCGTGTAGGCGGTAAAGAAAGTAGATGAGAACCGTCACAAAATACACCCGCCATCCAAAAATGCGGTTCGGATATAGAAATAGGATATTTAGTTTCACTCAGTTCTGAGCAGTTCCAGCATCGTCTCGGATTATCTGCAGCAAATGCCCATGACTGTCCAAACTTCCAAGTTTCAGCCCAGTAAAGCCATTCGTTTGATCCCTAGACGTGCCACACGATTTTCGGTACTTTCTCCATCTTCCCCTATCATGGCCGAATCTGGTTCGGACTCAAAAATGGATAATCTAAAGCATCTTCTCTTATACCGTCTATCAAGTTTCAATCGAATCTGAGCATTTCTGGAAAATTCCGGCACCCCCCCCCCCCACCCGGTACCACCACCGTTGTCGGATCCGGTTCGGACCCTAAATTATGTCATCTACGGTATATGCTTTCTCTACATTACAAGTTTCATTTAAACTGATGCACTCGTTTGACCCCTATGCGAGCCTCAAAATTCCCGTCAATCTCCCTCCAACTCCCCCCACTGTAGCCGAAGAGGACTTGGAAACATTAAGTTCGTATCTGTTAATCCCCTCTTCCCGCCCATCAAGTATTGCTGAAATCAGAGTATAGCTTATCTGCAAATTTCCGGTACCCCCCACCCCCTACCTTGGCCGAATCCGGCCAGTACGCCAAATAACAAATCTAAGCCGCATAAGCTCGGCATTGTCGAACTTGCATCTCATCCGCTCCATCCGTTTCGTTTTTGTGCATATCAAAAGCCCCCCCCCCCCCATCCCCCCACAGGTGTCTGACCCAGCCCGGACTTGACACTGAACATCAGAGGCGGTAGCTCTTTCCACCTGACAAGTTTCATTCAAATCCGATCACCCGTTCCGAAGTTATCCATGCCACTATATTCCGGACTCCTCATCCATCCACTCCCCCCACGATGGTCGGATCTGGAAACGACTATTCTCAAGTCAATCTGTTCAGATCCCTGATATACCTGCCAAGTTTTATCGTCCTAGCATCGTATGCCGAACTCGCGGGCTCGCTAGAAATCTGGACCCCCCCCCCCCCAACCCCCCGAAGTGCCCGGATCCGGTCCGGTTATGTCAATGTTGTATCTAGGACTTGTGCTTTTTCTTACCACCAAGTTTCATCCCGATCCCTCCACTCTAAGCGTTTCTCAAGATTTCTGGTTCCTTCCTCCAGCTCCACCCAGTGTCATCAGATCCGGTCCGAATTTGAAGTGGGAAGTCTGAGACAGGAGATCATCCTAAATATCAGCTTTCATCAAGATCTGATCACCCGTTTGCAAGTTAAAAATACCTCATTTTTTTGCTCCCCCTCCCTCCACTCCCCCCCACCCCCAGATGGTCGTATCGGGGAAGTGACTATTCCCTATTTAATCTGGTCGGGTCCCTGACATGCCTGCCAATTTTCATCTTCCTAGCACATCAGGAAGCACCGTACTGGCGGGATCACTAGAAATTCGGACCCCCCCCCCCAACTCCCCCAAAGTGGGCGGATCCATTCCAGTTATGTCAGGCACGTATCTAGGACTTGTACTTGTTATTTCCACCAAGTGTCATCCGGATCTCTCCACTCTAAGCGTTTTCCAAGATTTCCGGTTTCCCCCTCCTCCAACTCCCCACAATGTCACCGGATCCGGTTTGATTTAAAATGGAACGCCCAAGACACGAGGTCCTTCCATATATCAAATTTCATTAAGATCTGATCACCCGTTCGTGAGCTAAAAATATCCCGTTTTTCCTAATTTTTCCGGATTCCCCCTCCATCCTCTCCCCTCCTGATGGTCTGATAGCGGAAGTGACTACTTCTAATTTGATCCGGTCTGGTCCCTGATAAGCCTGCCAAGTTTCATCGTCCTAGCTTATGTGGAAGTGCCCAAACTAGCAAAACCAGGACCGACAGATCGACTGACGGACAGAAATTACAATCGCTATATGGCACTTGGCCAAAGGGCAAGTGCCATAAAAAACCCTTCACCTACGTCTAAACATAAGGCTACGGAGTCCATCTCCAAACTTGACCAGGGGTAAGAACAAGGAGAGAGATATGAGCCGACCTAAAGAATCCTCATACCAAGTTGGGACCGTATCTCAACCGTTTCAAAGGATACCGTGCTAACATACGGACGGACAAAATTTACGATGTCATAGGTATCTCGTCACTACGTTTTGGGATCCCAAATACCGACCAATATGTCGAGACATTTTCTATCTGAGGTACATTCAGTGCATCTGCTAATGATTGCGACAAAGATGTGCAGTGAATACGAAAGATACAAAATACTAGATACGAAGACACAATATGCTCGAAAAATAAATAGGAGCGTTCCTAATCGACGTTTTGCTATTTTCCTGTTTCTTTTTAAATGGAACTCAAAGCCGTTTTTCTTTTTTTAAATCGGGAAAAAAATCAAAAAGTAAAACAGAAACTGAGACGACGAACCTGCCAAAAAAAATAACTTGCGTAGACTGCTGACTGCTCGTAACCAACACCATCTATTACGCTCCGGCAAGCCACAAACTCCTGGAAGTAGCAGCAGCATCGATCGAGGAACCAGCGCAACTGTCCCGATCTCCATCTAAGCCGGCGGAACGCGCCAGTTTCATTAGTCGTCATTAAACCACTCATGGTCATGGGTCTTGTACGTGTATGACCAAAAACTTGGTGCGAGACTGCTAGTGGTAAGAACAAATTCATTATTACACCATATAATATATTATTTTCTTTGTGTCGATGAAGTTTTAATGACAAAAGCTATGGCATAGGTTTTTGCTATCGCATCATTACAGTCAGTAGATGCAGGCTACATACTTTGACGAAATTCGGACAATGATGAAGGTCTAAGAGTGGTCCGCGTTACTTCGTTGACAAGCTTAGTGATGTGCTGGTGAGCTTACCAGAAGGTTCATGAGCTATGATTTGGTTTCAAGCAAGAGACAGCATCCAAATACGAGTGAACCATCGATAGTGCTACCTTTTCTGTAGAATCGCCTAGAACTATCTATCAGAAACATATTTAAGTTTACGGCAATACAGATTCCTTAACATATCGTTTTTTTAGTTTATTTTTGAAGGTCAAAGGGGTGTCCTTACAAAACTGTGCTAGCTTGCATGCAGCTTGCATGGTACTCCCATACAGAGTGACAATTTGCTCTCGCCAGCTGTAGCAGAAAACCTAACAAAACTAGCAACTTCCAATCAGAGTATCACCGACTGATGAAGCGACATTGCCTCTCTTTTCTTCCCTCGAAGTTGCTTGACAAGGCGTATTGGTGCAAACAAGGTAACAGGAAAGTCAGTTTGAAAAATAATCAGATTAACTTTTTTGCAGATATTTGTCCGCTATCGTCGTCTGCCCCCAGTATTGCTAAGTGACAACTTGTCTTCATTTCCCTTCGCTTGGCATCCCCGCCAGCGAAGGATATCGATCGGAATGGAAGAACAAACTGGGATAACAGGGGATTGGCTGGAAACGGTTCTCCAGGTGCACTACCTTTTCAGCGAGAGCCAGGCAGCCTCTTCGACAAACTCTTTGGGGCCACTCGATACAAACTCCTCTTCAGAAGAGGATGATCGAATGAGTGTGAAAGTCATGAATTTCCACGTCAGCCCCGGCTGTCGAGAGGGGGAAAACTTGTTAAGTGATCTCTATGCGATTGATGTGCAATTTTCGCTGACGAAGGAGGGAAGAGACGAAACGAAGTCCTTGAATCTCATGGCAAAACTATTGCCACAAGACCCGTACTGCCGCCACTTTGTCTCCGAAGGAGGGTTTGACATTCGAGAAATCCACTTTTACACTACCTTAGCCCCAACGCTGATTAATTTTGCGCGCCAAAAGGTGGCTAATGCACGACTGGCAATTCCGAAATGCTATTATGCCAAATACCAGTCAGGGAGCGAATCCGTTCTTGTCTTGGAAAATTTGAACGTATCAGATTTCGCCATGGCGGACCTCGGAAAAGGTCTGACATTGGCTCAAGCTAAAGCTGCCGTGAGCGCTCTGGCGACGATCCATGGAACTGCCTTAGCGTATAAACACACAGAGGAAATCGATTTCCCGAATGCGTTTCCGTTTCTATTCAGACCTGACGCTGCCGCCGTATCGTATGAAGAATTAATTGAGCGGGGGCTTCCGGCGCTATCTTGTTTTTTACGTGACACGGAAGTACCAAACCATGAAGAACTAATTATAAGACTTGAAAAACTCCAATCATCGGCCCGGAACATCCTAACGGACCTTCTTGCACCGGACAGCCCTATAGCCACCATAACACATACGGACTTTTGGAGCAACAATGTTCTTTTTAAAGAAAATACAAACGAATGTGTGGTTTTGGACTGGCAGATGGTTACTTATTCACGCCCGACTAACGACTTGGCATTATTGTTTCTCACTTCGTTGGACTCGAAAATTCGACGAAACCACAAAGAAGAGCTGGTTGACACTTACTGGAACCATCTAACAGGAACTTCCAGCTCACTGGGCTTTAACATTGAACAAACACTTAACTACACAAGGAAGAACTTAAGTGATGAACTGAAAAAATCAGAGCTTCTCGGATTACTGTTGGGAATAGGGTCTGTCGACCTAGCTTTAGGGGATTCCAGAACCGAGTCTCGGCTCTTGGATGCCCTCCACGACCTTTCAAGAGATAAAGCGTTCTGAAAAGCAATCCTTGAAATTAACGATATCATAATTCGCATTTTCCTCTTCCCCCTATTGACCCCATGTATGTTGTTTAAGCTGAAGTAAACTTGGTGCTATGATGATGTGACGCTGGTATTAAAATGAAATATTACCACTTAGCGTCGGTTGTACTCTACGAAGAAGTGAAGGTCTCTCTACTTTTGGGAATCCCTACCCCTTGCATCCATCCCAGGTTTGTTACTCAGAATCAAAATTTAATTACTCTTTTTGGGGTAACTTTAAAGTAGTTTCCGACTATACCTTAAAGTAACGTCATAACTTTGCATTTTGCTTGTGACACCTATTTAGGGCAAAAAGAGGTTTTGCGCAACTCTGATATCCAAATTGGACGTATACAGTCCCCTGTCTTTCCCCTGAATGGCGCCTTTGTCTTGAATAAAATGGACTTGTCGCTCAGGTGGGTGGTGCGCACATTCCAGCGCTCGGACAGGTGGTGCTCAATTGCGATACACCCATTGTGTCACGGGACTGTTTCGGGACTTTTCTATCTATCTGTTAATTCTGGCACAAGGCCAAACAATTAAGGAATCCAGGAGTCTGAAATAGAACCTTAACCTTCCATGGAGGGTTTCAGTTTCCGATTCCAGTAGAACTAATGTACCCGTACTCAGGATTATATGCGAGCAGGGGCGTCACTATGGGGTGACGAGCAGGGGGGAGGGGGGACTCCCCCCCCCCAAAGTCTTGAGAAAGTACTTTCGTCGGGCGAAGCCCGGCGAAACTTCACTTGTTTGTCGGCGCGAAGCGCCGGGAAACACAAAAGAAATAAGATTGTGCACGCTTTTGTCAGGTGTCGGTCGACTCGTCGGCACATTGGGTTCTTTTTATACGCAAGAAATGAAATCCTGCAAATATTTGTCGGGCAAAACACTGAAGAACTCGAATTCTACATGCTTTTGTCGTGCCTTGGTTTTCTCGCCGGCTCATCGGTTTTTTTTATACATAAGAAATCCAGAAAAAAATACATTTTTTATGTTTTTGTCGGGCGTTGGTCGACTCGTCGGCGCATCGGGTTCTTTTTACGCAAGAATGGAATCCTGCAAACATTTGTCGGGCAAAAGACTGAAGAAATTGAATTCTGCATGCTTTTGTCGTGCCTCGGTATTATCGTCGGCACATCGATTTCTTTTTGTAAATAAGAAACCCAGAAGAAATAAACTTTGTATGCTCATCGGATTCTACTTATATTTAAGAATTCAAATTTTGCAAACCCTGTCGGGTGCACTCGGGAAGTTCAAGTCTCATCGGCACAGGGGTTTATTTTTACACGTAAGAAACCGAATTCTGTACAGTCTAGTCGAGCAAAACACAGAAAATGCTCGTTTGCAGCCTTTGCCCGGCGTCGGTATTCTCGTCGACACATCGGGTTCTTTTACACGATTTTTTTTTTTATCAAGTTCTGTGAATTTTTATTGGGCGCATGCCGAAAGTTCAAGTCTCGTCGGTACAAACCTGCGGCGCTTGGTTTATCTTTTCTTGGTACAGTCGTTAGAACCAGCGCTTTTTAGCGAAAGCTAAAATGAACAGCAGGTGAACTTTAAAATATGAAGTTATATCAAAGGAATAATCTCAAGTGATGCATTACAGTTAATTTACACAAAATTTTGCCTGCGGCGCATTTTGTAGTATTCTTTGATTGGAAGAACGGTGTTTCATTTAATTGGCGTTTTAGGATTGAAATGCGTGGGGGTCAGAAACACTTTAAAAGCTAGAACTTGTATGGTAAGTATGCTGAATTCTTCCAGAAAAAAAGGCAGATTAAAAAATGTTCGGCTGCGGCGCTTAGTTTAACTTGTTCTTCGTACAGTCGTTGGAAGCTTCGCTTTTTAGCGAAAGCTAAAATGAAAAGCCAAGTATGTGAACTTAAACATATGAAATTACATCAAAGGATTAATCTCTACCGATACATTATAGTTAATTTTACCACGTTCTATTCTGTTCTTGCGGCAACGGCGCTTTTTGTCGGCACATTTTTTAGTCCGCCGGCACAAACCGGACCCCCCCCCCCAAAGGTAAAAGGCTAGCGACGCCCCTGTATGCGAGCATGATAGCTTACGTCTGCTAGTTTTGCAATAATTGAAAGTTTTTTGAAGCGAGGAAAGTGTAAAACTGGGTTATTCTTTCTGCTTGGGCTCATATATTTTGAAGAAGAAAACACGATTCTACCATCTTTGGTATTCTTCACACAAATGACATAGACTTTTCGCCAGCCTACTGAGTACTGACGGGCCATGGAGCTTTGTAGGGTTCGAAACTTTTTTTTGTTCTTATATTCTTGCATAGACATTCCTTCAGCCCAAGCTGACTGCAAATCATGTTCGACGATGCAAAACGGATAAGTTGCATTTCAATGTAGCTGACTTACCGTTTTGCACCGCAAATACATTTTTGCATTTAATAAACTGAACAGAACTGACACATTCAGTATATTTACCCAATTAGTTTTTTTTAAGGTTTGCCAAGAACCAAACGGATTAACTGTTCTAACATCAATAATCCTACTGCAGAGGTTTGTTTTGTATTCCTTTTTTTAACTGAGGCAGATTGAAACAAATCCCAATCACATTCTTGGATGTTTTATAACACCCCAGAGTGGGCAAGTCCCCAGGTTTTTTTAAATCGAAGCTTCATAAGCACGTCGATATCCTATTACAGGGCTGCCATAACTTCAGACCTGGAAACAGGGATTTTTTTTTTAACCAAAAATTGTCCCTCTGAAGACCAAAAAAGGGACCTAAGGTCCTGCAACTAAACCTGAAATACACAGCGGTTGGACCCTATTTGCTTTTGGTTCGAAGCAGGTTTGAAACGGCGGTAGCGCACGTAGCAAAATACAGCCCTTAGATTTGGGCCGATGGGCAGAGGAAGGAAAGGCAATTTCAAGAATTTCCGCTCGATTTCTTGTCATTAAACCAGTAAAGAAGATAAGTCACCGAATGAAGAATATACGTCATACAATGAAATAAGTCACCCGGTATTCGGAGGAGAGTGTACAATCGCAAAAAGTTTGATTTGATATAAGCTATTTCTGAGAGTGAAACTTGATGGGTGGTAGGAGCAGATGCCAAAGATATGTTATCAGGGGACAATGGTGGTGGTGGAGAGGGGGTCCCAGTAATGTCGCGACAAGCTTAGGGAATAAACGAATGGAGGGATCGGGATGAAACTTGGAAGGTACATTGTTCATGAGACTCCGTTCTAACCAACCAGCCCAATATTTTGAGGCCCGGACAGGATCCGACCTCGGATGGGGTGGGGCTGGAAGGGGTACGTTACCAGACAACGGTGGGGATGGTGGAGGTGGTTCGGGGATGTTGCATAGTTCATGTACCCTAGATAAGCAGTTTCGAGGCCCCAATACTCCAAACGTGGGCTGGAGCTGAAGGGGGAAGAAGACATTTTCCGGAAGTGCTCCGATTGAAGTTATACTTGATGGACCTGTGGAGAAGGTTAGTTCGTGTAATCTTTATTTGTGAATAATGTCAGCTTGTGTTAGCATTTTGCAGAGAAAAGGTAAAACTGTTTCCGCAATAATTATAACTGTCGACCCCATTATGTCGACCCACAATGATAATGATGATAAATTTATTACCCGTTTACGTGACAAAACATTGTCTTAAATAGAGTACAAATAAGGAGAACAAAGAGAAAAGGAAAGACAAGAAAAAAGATGGCTGACAACAAATACAAACTTACTTACTACCGTATATATATCAAATAAATTACATCATAGAAGGACAGATATTAAGGCAAGTTTCCAAGGGTCGCAAAACTCCCAACCCAATACGCCGAATTTGTTTACCTATTTAGCCTATATGGATCTGTTCATATGAGGCTATATTTGTCAAGACATGGGATGGGTGTTTCTTACCATAAGCAGATGCATCATTCCACGAAATCGAGAGGTTAGCAAAAGCAGCGTAGTTCCGAGCCGAAGGAGCCCCTTTGTATATTCAAATACAAATCTTACGTGAACAGTATCGACAAAACAAACAACATGCCAAAAAAGCTACATTTACGCGCGTTATTATCCTATTATTATACAGGTGAATTATCGAAAAAGTAGCCTATCTTACATAAAGAATATGTACGCTACAAATAATTAGCCACTGTTTAGGATTTCCAACTGGTCAACATGTCCGATTTTTTTTTTTTCATGGGTGGTGGCTCCAGAAAAAAAAAATCGCCTTTGATCAACAGTGGTAATTCTAGTAAAAACTTGGCATACCTGAAATACAATTAGTCCGGTAGATTTTACATAGGTCGCTCTCAAATGGGGAAGTCCAGGCTAGGACATGGTGGTTGAACTTAAGACTTCCTCAGCACCAGTAGGTTAGTCCATTTGCTTTGCGTGTTCTTACACAAAACTGATTAATTGGCTCTTGTCGTGTAGACTTCACGTCTCTTCCGACAGGGATACCTAAATACGAATGGTACGTGAAGCCTGCCCCTCATAATCACATAGCTTACATTTTTGTGTATGTTACAAGCTGCATAAACTCGCCACACAATTTAAAACTTCGATTTTTTTCCACGCTGAAAATAAACCAATGGTTAAATTTTCAGTATGCTACTTAGAAAATGAATCCTTTTCTTAATAAAACTGTCAATATTCATGAACTCTTTCAAGTTATTTTTTCAACATGTTAAAAGTTTGCTTTGGAGAAGTTCAGAAGAGGTGCGCAACCTCGAATTTATACAGAGAGACTGCAGCCCACCCCAAACAAACGGATATTGCTATACCATGATTACGGGAGCTGGCATCATAACAAAACAATTTAATATTAGGAGGTATAGGACTTTCGACTTTGAGATTAAATTATCGGCCTTTGGTAAACATTCTGAGCCAGTGAGTTGCTGGAAACGGGAATCTGGCTTCTTCTTGTTGGTACAATAGAACCTTTGCAAATGAGTTTCCTTGATAAAGGGAGTTTGGAGGCTTCAAAGTTTGTAAACAAAGACAGAGTTCCGCATCCTATTGGTCGGTTATGTAGGGCCGTCCCGACCCTTTCTTCATTGGGGGGACGCACCTGGGTAAAATTGACGGAATCGGTACCTGATTTTTATTGAATTTATTAAAAAAAATCGTAAAGACACATACAAGCAGGTCTAAAGAAAAAAAAATTGGCGCGTTTTTACGCTTTTCCGAATCTGTTTTTTTTTCATGGATAGACTACGCCGTCACTAGCCTTTTACCTTTGGACGAAAAAAATGGTGTTGCTGCATAGCAACAACGTCGCTAACGGCTGTGCCCACGATTATTTTTTTTGAATCCGCCTTTTTTTCTGGCAACATTTAACTATTCTAGCTTTTAACATAGTTCAAGCCCCCCAAAATTCCAAGCCTCAGACGACAACTAAATGAGGCAACCTTTGTCTAACTAGTGAAGACTGAAAATGCTGCGCAGGCAAAATTTTGTGGAAATACTGATGATAAAAGTGCCTTTTTGCGATCCCAAGATTACTTATTCAACCCTGAGTTGTCTGGCAACGAAAGGGGCGATCCAGTTAAAATGAATACAAAGTAGATTAGCTCGGAATTTACAGCAAACAAAAGTAGGCTAGTTTTCACGTCAAAAGACGTGCTTATTCCTGAAGTACCGCAATTCTAAGAAGTAAAACGAGAGCTGTGAGCTCATATGGCACTTACAAGGGTTAAGATGTTTTGATTGATCAAAAGTAAGTTTCGACTTTGCGGTTGAGATGCGCACTGTAAGGGAGATAGAACTTCATTTGTAAGCAAAACCCTTGAGGCAAAAATGATAATGGGCTGATGGGCATCATGAAAATGCATATACTGCTTAAAAGTATTTTTTGTTTTCTTTGCGGTCAACATTGGTACTTTAAGGAATAATCGGATTTGGGAAGTAGCAAATTCTAAGCAAATGATGTTGAATCTCTAATATTTCAGCGAAGTTTCATCGTCCAAGCATATCTGGAAGTACCTCAGCTCGCGATTTCCGGAATCCCAGTCCCCCCCCCCCCCCTCCAACTCCACCCACAATACCCGGAGCCAATCCGGTTCTGTAAATGATTAATCCAGAGCATCTGTTGTTATTCCCACGAAGTTCGATCCTGATCACACCAGTCTAAGCGGGCCAAGTATCCCCCCCCCCCAATAATTGTCGGATTCGGTCTGGAAATGAAAAAGATCACCAGAGAGAAATGTCCTCTGTTCAATGATAAATTTCACTCGAATCCGATCACCCGTTCCAAAGTTAGGCATGACTCAAATATTCCGGATTCCCCTCAACCCCCCCCCCCCAAGATTATCATATCGAGGATTTTTTTTTTATTCCAAGTCAGTTTGACCGGGTCCCTGATATGCCTGCCAAGTTTCGTCGTGAAAATCCCAAAAAACGGAATTCCGGGAAACCCTCTCCCTCCCCCCTCAAGTATCCGCAGCCAGTCAAATTGTGTCAAAGATTTACATGGAGCAGATGTTTGTTCTTTCCAGCAAGTTTCATTCCGATCCCTCCTTTCTAACCGTTTCTCGAGATTTCCGGTCCCCCCCCCCCAACTCCCCCATGGTGCCCGTAGCCAATCCGATTCAATAAATGATATACCTAGAGCATCTGTTTGTTATACCCACGAAGTTCCATCCCGATCTCTCAGTCTAAGTGTGTCACGTATCCCCCCCCCCCCCAATAGTGGTCGGATCCGGTCCGGATACGAAAAAGATCACCAGAGAAATGTCCTCTGTTCAATCCTTAAATATCACTCGAATCCGATCACCCGTTCCAAAGTTACGCAAGACTGAATATTCCAGATTCCCCTCCCTCCATTCCCCCACCATTATCAGATCGAAAAAAAAAATGAATTTTGAAGTCAGTTTGATCGGGTCCCTGATATGCCTGCCGAGTTTCATCGTGAAAATCCCCAAAACCGCCATCACCGGAATTCCGGAAGACCGGGACCTTAAGTGTCCGGATCCAGTACAGTTGTCTAAACGATTTATCTAGAACAGATGCTTGTTCTTCCCAGAAAGTTTCACTCTGATCCCTCCATTCTAACCGTTTCTTGAAATTTCCGCCCCCCCCAACTCCCCCCTGGCTACCGAATCCGATCAAGACCTTAAATGGGAAATCCCAGATATGTAATCTATTCAGTTATTAAGTTCCATTACAATCCTATCACCCGTCCGAAAGTTACACACTACTCAATTTTCCGGATTCCCCTGCCCTCCACTCCCCCCAAAATGGTTGGATCGAAAAACTGATTATTTCTAGGTTTGTTTGGTCGGGTCTCTGATATGCCTGCCAAGTTTCATGGTCCTAGCACATCTGGAAGTACCCTAACTCGAAAAAGTGTGACAAAATGCCCTCAATTTTCAAGTTTCCAGCGCCCTCCACTCCCCCGCATATGGTCGGGCCGGGAAGCTGATTATATCCAGGTTAGCTTGGTCGAGTCCCTGATATGCCTGCCAAGTTTCATTGTCCTGGCACATCTGGAAGTACCCTAACTCGAAAAAGTGTGACAAAAAACTCGGACAGACCGACAGACGGAATTGTGACCGGTATATGGCACTTGAACCAGAGGCTGCAAGTGCCATAAAAATGAACAGCAACTAGCTGAAGCTATTGTAAATGGTAAAGAACGAGAGCTAAATAAATTCCACTTAAATTACTGAACTCAGTAACTGGGTTGAAGCAAATAATGAACTCGTAGTATACCGAAAAACTAACTAAACAAGAGCTACGAGCTCATATGGCACTTGTACGAGTAGGCTGCACAAGAAAGTAGATGAAAACGTCACAAAATACACCCGCCATCCAAAAAGGCGGTTCGGAAATAGAAATAGGATATTTAGTTTCACTCATTTCTGAGCAGTTCCGGCATCGTCTCGATTGCAAATGCACATGACTGTTCAAACTTTCATCCCAATAAATCCATTTGTTTGATCCCTAGACGTGCTACACGATTTCCGGTACTCACTCTATTTCCACGTACCGTGGCCGAATCTGGTTCGGAATAAAAAAAAATCGACCACCTAAAGCATCTTCGTTTATACCATCTACCAAGTTTCACTCGAATCTGAGCATTTTTGGAAAGTTCCGGTACCCCCCCCCTTCCCACCAACGTTGTCGGAGCCGGTTCGGGCCCAATCTCTGAATTCCCTCATCAAGTTTGACTGAAATTGGAGCATAGCCTATCTGCAAGTTTCCAGTACCCCCCCTCCCCCCCTACCTTGGCCGAATCCGTCCCAGACGCCAAATAACAAATCTAGGCCGCATAAACTCGGCACTGTCGAATTGCATCTCATTCGGTCAATCCGTTTGGTTTTTGTGCATGTCAAAAGTTTCCCCACCCCCAATTCCCTTAATCGTGGTCGCATATGGTTCGAACACATGTTTTACATGTCGAGGCCATCGATTCGTATCACCCATGAAGTTTCACTCGAATCAGACCACACGTTCGCAATTTATAGAAGTCCATATTTCTCTTCTCTTGCTCCCCCAAAAATGCTCGGATCTAGGAACGGAAGTCTCCGGGGATATGTTGTGTCAGGTTTTTAAGTCAAGATAATTCGGGTCGCTAATATACCTGCAAAGTTTCGTTGTCGTTTTACATCTGGAACTATTCTTCTAACTCACGACTACCGGAATTCTAGGAAACCCCCTCCAACTCCCCCCACAGAGCCCCGAAACCATCTGGCTCCGTCAATTTCATCTAGGCCTAATGCTTGTTCCATCCATTAAGTTTCGTCCCAATCCCTCTACTTTTAGAGTTTCTTGAGTTCCCCCCCCCATCCCCACAGGTATCGGACCCGACTCGGACGTGACACTGAACGTCCGAGGCGATAGCTCACCAGACAAGTTTCATTCAAATCCGATCACCCGTTCAAAAGTTATGCACGCCACTAGATTCCGGACTCCCCATCCACCCACTCCCCCCACGATGGTCGGGTCGGGGAAACGGCTGTTCTCAAGTCAATCTGTTCGGATCCCTGACATACCTGTCAAGTTTCATCGCCCTAGGACATCAGGAAGTATGCCGAACTCGCGGGATCGCTAGAAATCAGGACCCCCACCCCAACTCCCCCACAGTGCCCTGATCCGGTCCGGTTATGTCAATGACGTGTCGAGGACCTGTTCTTGTTTTTCCCACCAATTTTCATCCCGATCCCTCCACTTTAAGCGTTTCTCAAAATTTCTGGTTCCCTCCTCCAACTCCCCCCAGTGTCATCGGATCCGGTCCGGTTATGTCAATGACGTGTCTAGGACCTGTGCTTGTTTTTCCCACCAAGTTTCATCCCGATCCCTCAACTTTAAGCGTTTCTCAAAATTTCCGGTTACCTCCTCCAACTCCCCCCAGTGTCATCGGATCCGGTCCGGATTTAAAGTGAGGTGTCTGAGACACAAGGTCATCCTAAATATCAATTTTCATCAAGATCCGATCACCCGTTCAAAAGTTATGCACGCCACTAGATTCCGGACTCCCCATCCACCCACTCCCCCCACGATGGTCGGGTCGGGGAAACGGCTGTTCTTAAGTCAATCTGTTCGGATCCTTGACATACCTGCCAAATTTCATCGCCCTAGGACACCAGGAAGTATGCCGAACTCGCGGGATCGCTAGAAATCCGGACCCCCACCCCAACTCCCCCACAGTGCCCTGATCCGGTCCGGTTATGTCAATGACGTGTCTAGGACCTGTGCTTGTTTTTCCCACCAAGTTTCATCCCGATCCCTCCACTTTAAGCGTTTCTCAAAATTTCCGGTTCCCCACCCCAACTCCCCCACAGTGCCCTGATCCGGTCCGGTTATGTCAATGACGTTTCTAGGACCTGTGCTTGTTTTTCCCACCAAGTTTCAGCCCGATCCCTCCACTTTAAGCGTTTCTCAAAATTTCCGGTTCCCTCCTCCAACTCCCCCCAGTGTCATCGGATCCGGCCCGGATTTAAAGTGAGGTGTCTGAGACACGAGGTCATCCTAAATATCAATTTTCATCAAGATCCGATCACCCGTTCGCAAGCTAAAAATACCTCAAATTTTGGCTTCACCCTCCCTCCACTCCCCCCCCCCCCCAGATGGTCGAATCGGGGAATTGATGATTTCCTATTTAAGCTGGTCGGGTCCCAGACATGCCTGTCAATTTCCATCGTCCCAGCACATCAGAAAGCACGGAACTCGCGGGATCACTACAAATTCGGACTTCTCCCCCCCCCCCCAACTCCCCCAAAGTGAGCGGATCCGTTCCAGTTATATCAGTCACGTGTCTAGGACTTTTGCTTGTACTTTCCACCAAGTTTCATTCGGATCCCTCCACTCTAAGTGTTTTCCAAGATTTCCGGTTTCCCCCTCTAACTCCCCCCAGTGTCACCGGATCCGGTCTGGATTTAAAATGGAGCGTCTGAGACACGAAGTCCTTCCATTTATTAAGTTTCATTAAGATCCAATCACCCGTTCGGAAGCTAAAAATATCTAATTTTTCCTATTTTTTCCGGATTCCCCCTCCCTCCACTCCCCTCCAGATGGTCGGATCGAGGAAGCGACAATTTCTAATTTAATCTGGTCCAGTTCCTGATATGCTTGCCAAGTTTCATCGTCCTAGCTTATCTGGAAGTGCCCGAACTAGCAAAACCGGGACCGACAGACCGACAGACCGACAGACCGACTGACGGACAGAAATTACAATCGCTATATGGCACTTGAGTAAGCTCAAGTGCCATAAAAAATAAGCAACAGATCGCGAGAGGTATTACAACCGAATATCCTAATAGAATAAAACTCTTGTTAGAACCACCTAAAACAATCGAAGTCGGCAAGTCTAGTAATAGAAACGGACTAAAGAAAAATCCGGTGAATTACCGTAGTCGGTAACGAATCAGAACCAAATGAATCTGATTAATGACCGAATTATGAAATGGACTGACCGAACGCGGCCGAATTACGAAATTCGGTAGAGAATGGGACCAAATAAACAGGTTAAATCACCGAATTTACGCAGGGACGGACCGGGTGTGGCGAAATGGATGCGGACTGTGAGCAAAGGTTGTATGAATTATCGTATTCGGTCATGGATCACAACCAAATGAATCTGATTAATGACCGAATCATGAAATGGACTGACCGAATTAACGAATTCGGTAAAAGAATAAGACCAAATAAACAGGGTAAATCACCGAATTTACGTAAGGACGGACCGAGTGCGGCGAAATCGATGCGAACTGAACTAAAGTTGGATGAATTATCGAATTCGGTCATGAATCAGAACCAAATGACTCTGATTAATGACCGAATTATGAAATGGACAGACCGAATTTGACAGGACAGATACGGACTTGAGGAAAGTTCGGTGAATTACCGAATTCGCTAACGAACGAGACCAAATAAACAGGTTAAATCAAGACCGAATGCAGTGAAGTGGACGCGGAGGGAACAAAAGCTGGATGAATTAGCAAACTCGAAAAAGAAAGGGGAACCAATAAACATGTTAAAACTATCCCATTTCGAAATGCAGGGACAAAAGATTTTATGAAAAGGACATCACGGCTTTGCCGCGATGCCCATTTTGACCGAATTTTCGTCTTAATTTGACCGAATGCCCAACACGTAGGGTGGGGTGGGGGGCTGCGCCCGGGCTGCGGTTATGACTTGTTTTCTTTATCCAGGAATCCCGCATCGTTTTTGTACAGACAGTTTGAAGGCTTGAAGCTACTATTTCTGATTAAACTTTTCTTCAAAGCTATAATTATACAATTAAGAAAGAGCCAGCGAACTGTTTCCAACAATTTACAGGCTCAGAATATGTATCAAACATGGATAAATCATTCTCAAATTCGTAAGTCCTAAACTCACAATGTTAAACTACTCTTTTTCTACCCTTTTCGGTTTTCGTCTGCTGGGCTGCAATCTTTCTACAACCTTGAACTTGGCCTGAAAATACTACAAGTCAAACTTCTGTGCAGTCCTAAATTTATCCTAGGACATTTAGAGCGTCTTTCTTGACAGTTAAGTCCATGTTAGGACTGCACTGATGTTTCTTCTTAACCTTTTTTAGGCACAGGTTTGGCAGAAATTTTAAGTTGGATACCCCTCCTGTAATTCAATCAGGAAGGATGTATTTTGATGTTCCAGACCTGACCCTAGTGATTTAGTCTTTATTTGCCTAAGCTTACTTACTAGGGTTAGCATTGAGGGGATGGCAACAAGGCATTCTGTATGTGCCAGAACTATTTTTCAAGGAAGCATACAGTAAACAGTATACTGTACTCTTCTGTTACTTATGTTAGTTACAGTTTTCTCCACAGTTGGATCCAGAATGGTTATTATCAGACGGTATGGCCTACTAACAGTAATTGGAGAATCAAGCGAAATTGTAAACATAACAGAATAGTGAAATTTAGTCAATGGAAAGCCGGAGGAATCCAATCCAATCCAAGTTGTTTTAGATTTGAAAGCAACGCTACCTTCTTGTGGTTGCTTGAACGAACTGTGGTTGCCACCTATTGTTTTGACTCGACCATAGGAATATGATTGTTTATTTGCAGAAGAACTAGATGAATCAGTTATTATGTGCTTTTGCTGTCAGTGATTAGAAAAATGTCTAGGTAGGACAGATGGACTAGGCTAAATAGAGTGATCTCAGATCTGTACTAAAACTGTAGGCGAGGAGAATGTGATTTGGACTTAAAACGTTCACGTTTTTCATGAAACTACTGTGATGATGACAGTGACCTTACAGGTTTTCAGCTAACACTAAGGTAGGATACAAAACTACTGCAGCCTACTGTTCCCATTGGTTTCTATTTCCTTACGCACCCCATGGAATTAGTTTTCTAGCTGAGATGTGCCTTAAGTGTAGGCTACCACAACCTATCTAAACTGGTTTAACATAGGCTAGGCTCCAGTCTAGTACACTAGCCCCATTTCAAGCACGGTGCTCAAACATCTAGCACCATGCCTGGGTGCTAGACGCTCAAGCACTGTACCTTGGATTTCATGTATGGTGCATGGATTTCAGTATACAGTGCATACAGAAAAAACACAGTTTCTGTCATCACAACTGAGCACCAGCTCGGACAGGGCTGAAATTACTACTATGAATTAGAGTAATCAAAGACAATCCTTTATATATTTTTCACAACTAAAACAAAAGGGCTCTAATGATGATGGAGATGAAAAACCTTACAGCACCCTGTCTATTTTCCATGTATTTTCCCTATCTATTCCCCAAGAGCCAATATTCTGGTTGGCTGCTAGGCAGAAAAAGCTGAGGCACAGGACACTTTGCATGCAAAACCCTTGACTATGTAGAAAAGGAAATTAGGTTTTTCACATCTGTCATCAGCCGAGCCCTTTTGTTTTTGTTGTGAAAAATATATAAAGGATTGTCTTTGATTTCTCTAATTCATGGTAGTAATTTCAGCCCTGTCCGAGCTGGTGCTCAGTTGTTATGACAGAAACTGTGTTTTTGATGTATGCACTGTATACTGAAATCCATGCACCATACATGAAATCCAAGGTACAGTGCTTGAACCTCTAGCACCCAGGCATGGTGCTAGACGTTTGAGCACCGTGCCTGAAAAGGGGCTAGTGTACTAGACTGCTAGGCTCGTGAAAGATGTGTGTTTAAAATCATATTCACTGGATAGGTCTTTCTTAATTCAGAAATTTTGAATATGCTGAAATTTCACTTCAATAAATGTTGAATGTTAAAATTCACATCCTGAATGTTGAAATTCACATCCTGAATGTTGGAATTCAGATTAAGTTCAGATTTGTCCTAATTTCAAGGTTTTACCTTAACATCCAAACTGTTGTTTGTCGAATTACAGTGATGATTAGTGTAAAACATCTTAACCCTGCTTCGTTAGAGCTACTTGTCACCTGCAGCTTTTTTACCAGATGTGCATTTGTAATTCCTTTGTACCTGATAGTTTTCTATGTGCTACTGTGACATCGATTTTAAAGCGTGGTAAAGATCCTACTAGTTGTCGGTCTTATTGACCAATTACCGTCGCGTGTAATCTTAGCAAACTGTTTGAATACATATTACTTCCTTATGTTAAGGATAATGTTGATTACGATGCGAACCAGTTTGGTTTTAAGTCCAATATTGGGTGTCAACATGAGCTTAAAGCTTTGTTGTTTCTATTTAATGATGTCCATAGAAAAGGCCAGAGTCTACATCTCTGTACTTTAGACCTATCTAAAGCATTTGACAGTGTTGTCCATGCCCAAGTTTGGTTTGCCCTTCATTCTCTTGGTGTGAATGCTTCTGTTATTCATGTTCTGTGCTATTGGTATTCCAATTCTTTTTTGCGGTTGAAATCTGGTGAAAGTGTATTTGGTAACATCCCTGTGAAATGCGGTGTTCGTCAAGGTGGGATCCCCGTATTTATTTAATGCTTGCTTATTTAATATTCTTTCACAAATTACGCACACCTGTTTCATCGGGATGACCGATGTATCATACATTGCTTATGCTGACGACCTTATGCTAATTAGCCGCACAAAAGGAGGTCTATCGCGAATGGTTTCTCACGTTGCGGCACTTTTTGGGAATATTGGTCTGCGGCTCAATGTCAATAAGTGCGAATATCTGCATTTTAACGGTTCTCCTTCCCCTGGTCCACTAGATTGCCACGTATTTAAGATTCCCCATGTTGTTTCTCGTAGATGGTTGGGTATTACAGTAACAAGTTCCTTTCCGCGGTACTGCACTTATCGACATTAAGCGTAAGCTACAAATAGGGCACGCAAAGATTGTAGCAAATTGGGGCAAGCAAATTGGGGCAAGTACAGAAGAATAACTCTAGCAAAACTTTATGCTTCTTTTTGCGACATGTCTGTGCTTTTCTCGGTTGGTCTGCGTGATATTTTTGATAGAAGGGATCTATCCAGAATAAGGATAGATTATTTCTGTTGTAAGAAACTGTAAGTTTCTTCTATATCTGTCCGGGTCCCACAGTAATTCTAAGATTATTAAATCTTATGGAGCTACTGACATTTTTTCACGGCTGCAAGATTTGCATTCTGATTTCCGTCAGAAGTCTTGTCTACGTCTGTTGCCGCATCACCGACTGATAAGACTTTTTGGCTGAGAGCTGATGCGTATTATGTGTTTGTATGTTATTTTCTTGTTGGCTGTTGTTCTTTTCTTTTCATTTCTATTTATCTCTTCTACTCCACACTCTTGTGTTGTAAAACATTTTGTGGGTTAGAAATACACTTACTTACTTACTAAAACTCTTGATAACTGCTAGCGTTGAAGACTGAAGATTATAAGCCTAGTTGTATCTCCGAACACAGAAGCGGTTTGAAGGGCTTGGGTGTGGGAGGTGAGTATCTTCGAATATACAACTGGCAGATGTCTGGAAAGCCCAAGAGTATCAATAGCCAAGAAACACAACACTAAATCCGCAAAACAAAATCAGACATAACGAAAATGAGAGACGCAGGCGACACTTCTGAAGTAGGCCATGACTTTTTTTGGGGCAATACTCGACTACCCCTCAACAAAATCTATATAGCTTTTAATGCAGCCCAAGCCAGTCATACACAAATCCTCAATTTTTGGGCATGGTGCCCCAACATCTGGTCATGCCCTAACGCATGGGCATGGTGCCCATACATTGGGGCACCATGCCCTGAAGCATGGGCATGGTACCCCTGTGAAATTTGGTTAGACTGACACTGGCTACATACCTAAATAGGGTCTTCTTCCTATCCTAGATCAAAAGATACCTGATTTCACTTTCTATCCAACCTCATTTTCCAGTTTTCAAAATGTTAGAGCACTTCCAAGATACACAGAGTTTTGTGGAGGCCACTGCTTTCCCAGTGCTATCCTTTTCCAGGTAGTTGCCACTAGGTTACTCAATCCTTTTCCATGTTGTCAAAAAGTCAAAAGTCAGAGTAAAAAAAGTAAAAAAAAATCACTAAAAATAAATACAATAAAAGGCAAACAATCTAAAGGAAATATTTGCTCTAGTGAACAGATTGAAAAGCTTGCCTCATCCATGCTACCTAGCAGCAATTTTCTGGAAAAGGATAGGATAAACCCACTATGAAGAGAAGTGGCCTCAAAAAAAACTCTAGCCTATGTATCTTGGAAGTGCTCTAACATTTTGTAAATTGGAAAATGAGGTTGGATAGAAAGTAAAATCTGGTATCTTTTGGTCTGGGACAGGAAGAAGACCCTATCTAGTTGTGTAACCAGTCTCAGTTAAACCAAATTTCACGGCGATACCATGCCCTTGCTCCAGGGCATGGTGCCCCAACGTATGGGCACCATGCCCAAAAATTGAGGATTTGTGTATGACTGGCCCAAGCTCCAAAATTCCAAGCCTAAAATCCGAATGAAATGACGCGACTTTCCAGTAACTAGAGCCTGCTATGAAAGGCGCAGCAGGCAAATTCTGTGGAATCCTGTAGGATATACCCGTCTGTCTTTGTTCACGGCGATTCCAGAAAAATGTGAGACATTTAGCTGGAAGTTGGATAATGCAGTTCGACCCTTTCCAAAAAAGAAGTACTGATCATCCAGAAAAGAAACTGAAATGGAGATGACTTGTTCTGAATTTAGAGTTCAAACACAAAATAAAAATCAAATGACGTGTTGCAATAATCAGACCCATCATATAATCTTCTCTATTGTTCACGAAGCCGATATATTTTTTAACGTCGGACCGCAGAAAAATTCTTATCATTCAATGCTTTTCTACTAAAATACAAAGGATCTTTGCATGAAACTAACAAATTATTGGAAAGGTACGCAACAAGCAAAATCAGCCTGATTTTTACTTGAATCTAGAGATACTAGTAGACAACAGATTGTGTTAAAACTTAGGTTAAAACTGTGTGCTGCAGGCGAAATTCAAGATTTGTCTTGAATTTCGCCTGCAGTCATGCAAGCAACAATCATACTTCTCATACCAATCATACTTCTCAGATGCTCGAGAACCCAGAACAGCAGACACCTTAATAACTAGCCTTACTGACTTTTTCGGGTGCACTGCCAGCCCCCCATTTAGCTTTTCTGGGTGAGCGCCCAGATGAGCTGAATTTTCGTGGTCGGGCGCAGCGCCCGGTTTAGCTTTTTTCTTTCTTCGAGGGTGGGTGGTCCAGTCTAAGTGGGTCAAGTATTCCCCCCCCCCCAATAGTGGTCGGATCCGGTCCGGAATAGAAAAAAATCACCAGAGAGAAATGTCCTCTGTTCAATTATTAAATTTCATTCGAAACCGATCACCCGTTCCAAAGTTACGCATGATTCCCCCTCCCCCAAAGTGTCCGGTTCCAGTCCAATTGTGTAAAAGAATTACCTGGAGCAGATGGTTGTTCTTCCCGGCAAGTTTCACTCCGACCCATCCTTTCTAACCGTTTCTCGAGATTTCTTTCTCTTCAGTTCTTAAATTTCACTCCAATCCGACCACCCGTTCTAAAGTTACGCGTGATTTAGTATTCCGGATTCCCCTGCCTCCACTCCCCAACGATTATCAGATCGACGAAATTTTTATTCTCAAGTCAGTTTGATAGGGTCCCTGATATGCCTCCCAAGTTTCGTGGTGAAAATCCCCAAAACTTCCATCACCGGAATTCCGCCCCTCCCCCCCCCCCCCCTAAGTGTCCAGATCCACTACAATTGTCGAAACAATTTATCAAGAGCAGATGCTTGTTCTTCCAAAAAAGTTTCACTCCGATCCCTCCGTTCTAACCGTTTCTTGAAATTTCCGGTCTCCCCCCCTCCGACTCCCCCCTGGCTACCGAATCCGGTCAAGACTTTAAACGGGACATCACAGATACTATAGTCTATTCATTTATTAAGTTTCGTTCCAATCCGATCACCCATTCAAAAGTTACACACTAATCAATTTCCCGGATTCCCCCGCCCTCCACCCCCCCCCCCGAGATAGTTAGATCGGAAAACTGATTATTTCTAAGTTTGCTTGGTCGGGTCTCTGATATGCCTGCCAAGTTTCATGGTCCTAGCACATCTTAAAGTACCCTAACTCGAAAAAGTGTGACAAATTGCCCTCAATTTTCAAGTTTCCACCACCCTCCACTCCCCCGCATATGCTCGGATCGGGAAACTGACTATTTCCAGGCTAATTTGGTCGGGTCCCTGATATGCCTGCCAAGTTTCATTGTCCTAGCACATCTGGAAGTAGCCTACCCGAACTTGAAAAAGTGTGACAAAAAACTCGGACCGACTGACAGACCGACAGACGGAATTATGATCAGTATATGGCACTTGAGCCAGAGGCTGGAAGTGCCATAAAAACACTAATTTAGCCACCTGTTAATACCTTCACCCTTTGTTGACCTGTGTTGACCAGTCAGGAGGGAGAACAGAGAATGAGAATTGACAAGTGACCATTGAACCAATGACACAAAAACACAAAATATGAGGAGATAGTAAGGAGAATTGAGATAAAATTCCTATAGATTCCTAAAACTATTGAAGTAACGACACAATAACACAAAATATGAGGAAATTTCAAGGAGAATTGAGATACTATTCCTATAGATTCCTCAGAACCAAAAGGACAAAGAGCTTTTCTTTTTGCAACACTGAAATTGAACGTTTTTATGGCACTTGCCTTCCTGGCAGGTGCCATATACCGATCACTTTTCAGTCTGGTGATCGCGAGTCAGGGTACTTCCACCTATCCCCTTGGTACAAAGACATCTGTTTTTGTGTTACGAGCTTCCGACGATATCGCTGAAACTTTCGGCCCTAAGTAAAAGAGTCTCCACAAAGTCCCATCTCAGTTTCCCAGCACATCACGGCTTGTCCCTTCTTCTTTTTTAGTGAATTTTAGTGTTTTCTAGTGTTTTGTTCAGCTTTTTGTTCTTTTTCATAGTTTACTTCGCTATTCTGTCTTTTCTGCAGGTTATAAAAATAAATAAATAAATAAGATGAAATAGGACGATGGACGAAAGAAAACATGTCTCACTTGTCCCATTTCGTGTCTGGACCGGGTCTGACAACTTTGGGGGAGTGGGGTGCCGGAAATATTGTGACACGCTTATAGTGGGGAGATCGGGATGAAACTTGGTGGGAAGAACAAGCATAGATCCTAGATACATCGTTGACATAACCGGATCAGATCCGGTCAGTGTGAGGGGAGTTGGAGGATGGTACCGGAATTCCGGATATCACAGGTTAAGGTGCTTCAAGATGTGCTCCACTCTCTGAGTGTCGATTTCCATGAGGTAGTGAGAAAGCCGGATTAAAAGAACTGTCAAGGTACCTACAGTTGAATGGAAGGTCGGATCCAAAGGTAAATTGATAATTGACAAGATGACGTGTTCTGGTCTAACAATACACTTTCATAATCCCCATGGGCCCATATTTGATCATTTGTACCCCAAGTATGTGTTCACAAAATGATCTTTAGCCCCCCTTTCGCCTTTCCCTTTTTGCCAAAGACTTTTATAATCCCAAGGCCCCATGATCATTTGTGCCCTAGTGCTTTTGCTTACAAAATGGATTCCCAACCCCCTTCAAGTGCACATTATAACCGCTTAGTACATAGTATATCTTTGACTAAACCACACATCTTCGTGATTCCAAAGGGCCGATAATCTTAGCTGATACCAGTAGCTACTACGAATGCTTGCACTTGGAAGTGCCATATGAGCTTGCAACTCTTGCTCTTATAGTGAATACGTCTTCGACAGTGCAAAACAGATACATCAGCTGAATTTTATTAGAGCTATATTTTGACACTTCTTTGCAAGGGTCTTCTTCAGGCTCAAACCGCTCAAGCTGAAAAATTAACTTGTGAAACAACTAAAGATTCTAGCTTAGCGTTAAATATCAGACACAGAAATTAAAGTCCTAAGACACAAGAATTAAGTCTAGTTCTTTTTCGTGAACATGCCTACAAAGAAAGCACTCAGCTTTACAAAAGGAAAGACTTTCGCCTGTGTTTTTCTGCAGTTTGTGAAGGATGTTGGTATGATTGTTAGTAAAAAACAGATATCTGATTGTCTCTTTTTCTTCAGATGAGTATACCGTCTCATCAGACAAGTACTTCCTCTACTCCCGACCAGAGTGACATTGTGCGTCTTCCATCCCCTGTTTCTAGTTCGGGACAAGTGAATATCAGGAAGAAGTCCGAGCCATCGAGTCGCCCTGTTACTAGACAGAGCATTCGAGCTTCAGTCAGGGAGTTTATATTTAACAATCCCTTAGTAAACAAGAGGAACAGCAGCGAAAACTCGTTATCGCGAGTTGGACAATCGTTCCGTATCAAGTATTCACCATGTAAGTAAACTTTATTACTTTTTCCGATACCGTTGTAACTATTTTTTTTTATGTTTTTTGAATGACTTTTAAAGGACCTGTCTTACCTATAATACTAACGCTTCTGCTTCCATAATCAATCCATTTATCTCTAACAAAGAAACCAATTTCGTACGGTACATTCTAAACCCTCTAATAAAACCACGCTGATTTTCTCGATTGCCGTGTTTTGCTACCTTTGATGTGTATCACGCTTTCGACGGTTGTCTGCGAGAAGTTTTTCAATGAGAAAGAAAACCAAAGGTGTCGATGGGATCCCAAAAATCCAATATTTGGTCCAGACAATTGGATCTTGTCTTCGCCAGATCCAGTCTTCGCGAGGGTAATCATCAGAGAAAACCAAGTTCAGTATAACTCTATAAGCCATATCTAATTTGACGAGACTGACCGAAACTTCCTGCTTTACTTCTGCCAAGTTTCCGGCTTCGCCCGAATTCCAAGCCAACTAGTAGTCCAGCAAAAAAAAAAAAAAATCAGGAACGAATCCAGCGTACCTCCTTGTCCCTATAAAGAACATCCAATCAACTTTAAATAAAACTTTAACTTACAAAAATTCCGGTTACAACCGGATTCCGAACTTATTTTATGTTCGGGTAAAAAATGATTGACATATACAGACTCAGCCTCTATCCTTACCCCTAAATCTGTCATCTAATCAACTTAAGATAAAACGTTTGCTTTTAACAATTTTTCCGGTTTGGGCCGGATTCCGGGCGAACTAGTTGTCTGGCGAGAAATTTTTTTCAGAATCGAGTTCAGCATGTCTTCTTACCCCCAAATCGAACATTTAATAAACTTCGAATTAGACTTTTACTTTTAACCAACTTTCCGGTTTTTGAAGGGGTTCCGGACGAACTACTTGTCCGGCGAGAAAATGGTTTTCACCATTGTGCAGCATGCTTCCTTACCGCATAATTTTGTTAACCAGCTAATTTTGCATTAGCTGTTTAAAAATACTTTGTTTGTCCCTTAATTTGAACCCCCACCCCTAAATGTAGGGCTACAAAGCCCATCTACGAGCTTGACCTTACTCTTGACCCGAAGAATCCTCACACCAAGTCTCATCAAAATATCTCATTCCCTTCGAGAGTTATCGTGCTAACAAACGGACAACTTTTAGTCATAGGTATCCCTCCATTTAGGTTGTGGGATCCCAAAAACGGTTATGTAAATTTTGACCCTGTCTTCATACAAGTCTACGGGTCTCGGAAAAGGAGCCAAAACCCTGGGTTATTTTTTGAAAGCACAGCCTAGTTTTAAAGTATTCAAATATTTTAAAATACTGTAAGTTGAAGTAAATATGACGAGGGTCCTTTTATAGAAAATCTGTCAGTTTCTCTCTCTGAGGTTACCGGCATGTAGTCTATATCGCCTCTGAATGCAAATGCAGAAAGCAGAACTTGGGTAAAGTTGTCTAAATGAGCAAGTTTTTCTTGACCTAGGATTTTTACATTCGTACAAAATTGTTTGACATTATTGACGGATCTAAAAACAAGCCGTATCCTACATTTTTTTTTAATAGGCCTATTTGTCAGGTCAGCCTTTATTGGCAGTCAATCAGTTTCGTGAACTTGCGGTGTTGCTGATTCATTTGTGACTGTCGACCAGCGCCGAGCCTGAGTTTATTTATTTTAGGCCAGGAGCCGTACATGTCACTGTAAAAAGTTTATCCGAATAAGGATGCAGAATTTGCTACTGGGATTAATCTTATCTCTATTGGGATAAAATCAGTCCGAATTAGGTATAATCTTATCTCAATAAAGACAAGATTAATCCCAGTAGCAAATACTGCAAGATTTTTTGTATAGTGTACTATAGTGCTTTTATCTAAGGTTGTTTAGTTTAGTCTGGTTTCCTTCGTTCTTCTTTTTTCCTTTTCTTTTGTCATTTTAATATCCTACATATGGATACTCTTTGTTCCCTGATTTATATGGTTAACAGAATGGTTGATTGATGTAGCATTTTAACTCGTCCTACCATCTGCTTGTGACCACGATAACTTTGCGGTCTTTTTTTTTTGTTTTTACCAAAATTAATGTAGCCAATTTACTCTTTAGGGCCAAGAGGGAGGTCGGTTGTGCTGGGGAGAGGCTTAGAGATGATACGGGAACTCCCTCCAGATTTATTGGAAGGGTGATATATGGGTGAAAATTAGTTGTTGTCCCTAGTGACAAATTCGGCTTGCAACCGGTCGAAACCGGAAATCTACTGATGGATCACCTGTTGTTTTTTATCAGGCGGTTTCTGTAACCGGGAGAAAAGACACGCTGAATATTTTCTTCCAATCAACGTGTCTCGCCGCATAGGAGACACCATTTCTACAGTGTCAGAAGTTTTATAACAGTTAAGCCAAGAAGCCAGGATTCGTGACGTCATTAACACATGGATGCACATCCCTGTAGTGCTATGAGGAATGCCTAAATACTTGCGTTATAACCCTTTTAAGTCTTGTTTTACGAAAATATAACACTAATAACGGTCATAAAATAGATACTTTCCGTATTGGCCATAATACACGGATGTGCATCCACTGTTAAATGTTATCAACCTTATGACAGTGTAGGGCTATTGTGGGATGCGGAGTCTTTGCATAGTACTCGCTTGTTAATTTTCTTTTCCCGGAACAAATCGGTGAATTTGGAAAGTCAGGCCATACCGTAGTTCACAACTCCATACGTTTTGGGATCCCAGAAACTTGATGCATAAGTATAGACTGAACTTTTCCATTAATTTCCCTGACCTTCTGCAACTTTTTACGATTTTCCCTGACTTTTCCTTGATTTCCCTGACCAAAAAAAATTCCATGACTTTTCCCCGAAACCCTTTGATCTTACTGACCAAGGCAAGATTCTACTAAACAAATTTCGCAATAAAACATTTTGTTGTAGATCTGATCTCATGTAGGGTAAATGAGGTCAGGGCATAATTAGTTCTCTTCATTACCATATTCTTTAATTAATGAACCTGACCTTTCCATTTGCAAACATATTAGGGTGTCAGTATTACGATAGTTTTTGTAGCAAAAGAAGGATTGACATGAGACATATAGCTGATCGCATTTGGAAAATAAGAAAATGTGAGAAGAGTATTTATTTTTTCGAGTTCTAAGTTTTCACCGGGCGCTGTGTGGACCCAGGAGTAATCGAATACTGTACTTGAATTTATTGTAGCAGGTTGTAATGATGCCATCTGGTAGAGTCGGTATTTAGTGATGTAGGGCGTGTTCCAACCTCTTAATCATATAGGTGGTATTCGCTCCACTATGAGCGTGTTCCACACTTCTAACAATAATAACTATTAGTTACTATTTTCGTTCCAACCTTGGGAAAAGTTTGCTGAACATTCCAACCTTCTCGAAAAAGTAACTAATAGCAAGCTAATTGTAACCGTTTTCTTACCACGCTCGGGAACGTAGAAAGCGCTGTAGCTACGATCTCGGTGACGTGACTGGCCCGATCAGCCCGCGGCACGATATCTTTACGAGAATAGAACAAGACCAAAGGTTTCAATGGGATCCCAAAAATTCAATATTTGATCCAGACAACTGGGTCTTGTCTTCGCCAGATCCAGTCTTCGCCAGACTACTTGAACATTTTTACTATTAAAATTCAAAAACAGGTTAATCATCTGAGAAAAACAAGTTCAGGTATTGAATCAGCCTGCGTGTTTACCCCTATAAGCCATTTCTGTTTTGACGAAAACTTCCTGCCACTTCTGCCAATTTCCCAGTTTCGGCCGAAATCCGGAACTACTTTTCCGGCGAAAAAAGAAAGCTCAAAAACGAACTCAGCGTATCTTCTTTCCCCACTATTGAACATCTAATCAACTTCAAATAATAAATCAACTTATAACAAATTTTCCGGCTCAAGCGGATTCCCGTCGAACTGTATGTTCGGGTAAAAAATGATTGTCATACACGGATTCACCATCTCTTTACCCCTAATTCGAATTATCAATCAACTACAAATAAAACTCGAACTTTTAACAATTTCCGGTTTTGGCCGGATTCCGGGGGAACTACTTGTCTGGGTAGAAAATTGTTTTCACATAAGTGTTCAGCATGTCTTCTTACCCCTAAATCGAACATCTAATCAACTCCAAATAAAACTTTTACTTTTAACAAACTTTCCGGTTTTGGCCGGATTCCGGGCGAACTACTTGTTCGGCGAGAAAATAGTTTTCACCATTGTGTTCAGCATGGCTTCCTACCCTAATCAACTTCAAATAAGACTTTTACTTTTAACAGACTTTCCGGTTTTGGCCGGATTCTGGGCTAACCACTTGTCCGCGATAAAAACGGTTCACCATCGTGTTTAGCATGTCTTCTTACCCTTAAATCGAACATCTAATCAACTTAAAATAAAACTTTTACTTTTAAAAAACTTTCCGGTTTTGGCCGGATTCCGGGCGAACTACTTTTCCGATGACAAAATGGTTTTCACCATCGTGTTCAACATGTCTTCTTACCCCATAATCGACTATCACATTATCTGTTTAAAAATATTTAATTTGCCCCTTAATCTAAAACCCCTCCCCCACCCCTAAATGTAGGGCTAAATAGCCCGTCTACGAACTTGACCTTACTCTTGACCCAAAGAATCCTCACACCAAGTTTTATCAAAATATCTCATTCCCTTCGAGAGTTA
This sequence comes from Branchinecta lynchi, assembly GCA_023053575.1. Classification (NCBI taxonomy): domain Eukaryota; kingdom Metazoa; phylum Arthropoda; class Branchiopoda; order Anostraca; family Branchinectidae; genus Branchinecta; species Branchinecta lynchi. The sequence continues at coordinate 11,433,792 of JAKZAP010000001.1, forward strand.
CAGTGGGCACAGACGGACGGACGGACAGACGGACAACTTTTGCGATGTCATTGGTATCCCTCCACTTACGTTTTGGGATCCCAAAAATGAGTTCCAGCCTTGACTCCAAGAAGACAGGATTCGTGACGTCATGACACGCTGTACATACCCTAGTATGTCGCAGAAAGGATGGTAATTGTTGACAGAAGTTTGGAATACCAATGTACTAGGCTATAGCACAAGATTCTCCCACCACGTTGTTATAGCATTTTGTGCTTTGGCAGTCATGATTCTCTCACGATTGTAATTATTTTAAGAACAACAAAGACTTTGACATTAAGAATTAAGGAATTAAACATAAGATAGCACAAGAACTCGACAGACCGAATGCCGATAACTCAGTCTCAAGTCCAAAGCCCTATAGCCTATCTCACACTGTTGAATTTCTTTGTCATAACACTTTCGGTGATGGTGTAAAAATATCCATTTTGTCAGATAGGCTGCAATCTCTGTAGCATGGAAATTGATGGGCGTACACAGCCTACTTCAGACCCGCATGTGAAAATTGAGGCAACGCTGGCTTGGCTACTGAACTAGATTTATTACTGTTGACGCAGATAAAGAAATCTGTTTACGAACTCCTCTTGCATACTCAGCATTTTGTATTATAACTAGCTCCTTTAAATTGTAAGCTTCTGTAATCCCCGCATTTTGCCATTGTTTCATTATGTAGGCTACTTGCCGAGTTTTTAGCGCTTTTTCGTCCGAGCCGGGTTTTGCCAGTCGCATCAAGCTCCGCCGACAACTCTTTCACACATAAGGACATGAGAAGCTTCAGAAAGTTGTTTTTCCATTTTGAAGACATGGTAGACCAACAGTTGTATCTTCTATTTTGGACTTCTTTTGTTTTGCTTGGTTTTCCCACTTTTTGGGATCCCAAAATGTAAGTGGAGGGATACCTATGACATCGCAAAAGTTGTCCGTCCGGTTGTCCGTCTGTTAGCACGATAACTCTCGAAGGGAATGAAACTTGGTGTGAGGAATCTTCGGGTCAAGGATAAGATTAAATTCGTAGATGGGCTCTGTAGCTCTACATTTAAGGGTGGGGAGGGGTTCAGATTAAGAGACAAACAAAATATTTTTAAACAGCTAATGTGATGGTCGATTATGGTGTAAGGAGACATGCTGAGCACGATAATGAAAACCATTTCCTCACCGGACAAGTAGTTCGTCCGGAAACCGGCAAAAACCGGAAAGTTGGTTAAAAGTAAAAGTTTTATTCGAAGTAGATCAAATGTTCGATTTTGGGGTAAGAAGACATGCTGAACACGATGGTGATAATCATTTTCTCGTTGGACAAGTAATTCGTCCGGAATCCGGGAAAAAATGGAAAGCTAGTTAAAAGTAAAAGTTTCATTTGAAGATGATTAAATATTCGATTTAGGGGTAAGAAGTCATGCTGAACACGATGGTGAAAACCATTTTCTGGCCAAACAAGTAGTCCGTCCGGAATCCGGCAAAAAACGGGTTAAAAGTAAAAGTTTCATTTGAAGTTGATTAAATGTTCGATCAAAGGATGAGAAGACATGCTGAACACGAGGGTGAACACCATTTTCTCACCGGACAACTAGTTCGCCTGGAATTCGGTCAAATCCGGAAAATTTGTTAAAAGCAAGCATTTTATCTGAAGTGGATTAGATGTCAGATTTAGGGGTAAGAAAAGACGTTGAGTCTGTATATGAAAACCATTTTTTACCCGGTCATACAATTAGTCCGGAATCCGGTTGTAACCGGAATTGTTTTTAAGTCAAAGTTTTATTTAACGTTGATTAGATGTTCTTTGTTGGGATAAGGAGATACGCTGGATTCGTTTCTGAATTTTCTTTTTTTTGCTGTAGCCTACTAGTAGTTCGCTCGGAATTCGGGCGAAACCGGAAAATTGGCAGAAGTAAAGCAGGAAGTTTCGGTCAGTATCGTCAAATTAGATATGGCTTATAGAGGTATAACTACCTGAACCCGTTTTTTTCTGATGATTAGCCTGGCGAAGACAAGACCCAATTGTCTGGATCAAATATTAGATTTTTGGGATCCCATCGACACCTTTTGTCTTGTTAACCACGGCGCGTTCAGTTTTCGATTATTTTGTGTCTAGTCGCCTTGTCGGCGATCTAGAAGGCTGGATCGAGTCGACAAGCGCTAACAAGTAAATCGCCAATTCCACGTAAAATGGAAGCCGTATTATAAGGCTATTTTTAGTAAGAGTTTAAACGTATCTTTTAACCTGGTTTTCCAATTGCAGCCTCAGATGAGGGCAAGTCAGATAAGTTCAGTGGCATCGATCGCCAGGACTCGCGTGAAGACACCAAAAGGAAGAAGGTACGCCAACGTATTTAAGAAACTGATAATCCTGTAGGTAGTGGTGGGTGGTGGCTGATGTGCCTAACAAAATAAAGAGTGTCACGAGACGCGGGACGACAAGTCTCGTAGCCAGCTAAAAGCGAGAATAAATGATAACGATGTACTTAAGCGATTTTCTTGCTCTTGTGCAACTTCTTTGAAGTATACTGATTTGTGAGAAATCCGACGATATCTTACACCACTAATAATTGTTGTGGTTTAAAAAACTTTTCTTGTTCCCGCGTTTACTCGGACTCGGAGTGTTTAGCCGAAGGCGTTGCAGGTTCATTTTCCTTGGCTCCCACTTCTTGTAACCGTTTTTTTGTGGTGGTGGGGGGGGGGGACTTTAAGCAGGCTTTATTATTTTCATCGACAACCCACACTAGCTATTTCTATGTGCTAAGATAATTTTTCCCTTTCAAACTTTGCTTTGTTGCCGCGCGGCCTCGGCTCGTGTTAGCCAAACTGCAAACTCCAAGCTCCTTGGCTTTAAGTGCGAACATACGATCAGGATTACCCAGCCGATGCTCTGAAATTTAATCAAGAAGTTGAGAAAATCTCAACTTTTTCGTATGGATTTGATGATGGTGCCGAAAATCCTGTCAGGAATGTTAGTCCGGGCACCCGATCCTTATCGTCTTTCCAAGGCATTTGATACGAAACTCGGAAAATTTTCATAACGGTTATCGCGTATACATCGCGTTCAGTGAGCTTGTCTGAAGCCGTGTTTGGTAGACTTGTCTGTCTCCAACAAAGAGAAACACGGCGCACATAAATATCAGTATAGTAGTCTTTATGGTTGATATCAAAATATCGTATGGAATGTTTAACCAGGCAGAGAATGTATTGAGCTATTCTAAGATAAAATTAGGTACGTTCGTTGCACTCCGGGCTGTCTCTGGTGTTTTGTCACCGGTGTCCGGTTCTTCTCTTGTAACGCATTTTTTGGTTCATCGGTGGTTGTCACCGGTGAGTGCTAACTTCTTTTTTTTTTTTTTTTTAATCCCACCTCCACTCCTTTCAGTGACGCAACTTTCTTTATCATCACAACTCAAATTTCTTATCTCTATACGTCACCTACACTTTACTCTTACACTAAATTATAATTATAATTTATTTCCTACTTTAAATAATTATCATTCTTTTAATTTTATTTGAGCAGTTAAAAGAATTACACTCAAAATAGCCGTATCCTACAATCAAAACTATCAACTTCTCGGTAAAGCCGGGCTCCTGAGCAGGTTCTGGTTAGTCCGTACCAGTGAGATAAAGCCGGACACCGGTTAGTTCAATAGCGGGTTATATGACTGGTGAGTAGTGACCGGTGGATGCAAAGAAGCCTTATAAGAATAATCGGAGACCACCGGTGAGAACTCCCGTGACAAAGAACGCAGCTATAGATTGATGTGAAAATTTTGCTGGTCCTATAGGTGTCTTTTTTTTGGGGGGGGGGGGGGGGCTATTTCTGAGTGAACAGAGGTGGAGGTCTTCTGGGATAGGAGACAGATTTAAGGAGTTTTGGTAGTTCCGACTCATTGAGTTCGCTTTTTAGAATAACGCCTGTTCAATTTTCCGAAGGTTCTTATTGTTCTTATTTCCAGTCGAAGGAAAGTCCGTTTGAAGAATGCGCTTTATGCTTTGATGAATACCCACCCGAGCAGCTGGCAACGCTGATGTCCTGCGATCATAAGCCCTGTCGGACTTGTCTGGCACAATACCTGAAAATCGAGATTTCGGAGTCGAGAGTGATGGTGGCTTGCCCAGAATGTGATACTCCTGTACACCCCAATGGTAAGACCGTCAGAACCGACCATAACTACCATAAGACCGAACCGACCACATAGTTTTTGGGGTCCCTAAACGTAAGTGGAGGGATGCCTATGACATCGCAAAAGTTCTCCGTCCGTCCGCCTGTGCGCACTATAACTCTCGAAAGGAATGAGATATTTTGATGAAACTTGGTGTGAGGATTCTTTGAGTCAAGAGTAAAGTCGAGTTCGTAGATGGGCTCTGTAGCCCTACATTTAGGGGTGGGGGAGGTTTCAAGTTAAGGGGGAACAAAATACTTTTAAAAGCTGGTGAGATAGTTGCTTTGGGGGTAAGGACACATGCTGAATCCGAATATGAAAGTTATTTTCTTGCCGGACAAGTAGTTCACCCGGAATCCGGTGAAAACCGGACAAATAATTTGTCGACCAGTCTTCGGCTATAGCAGTCGCTACCCCTTTATTCTCAAACCCGTACAGCTCTGCGCGTGGATGACGACATTCATTTGTTTCTTCTGTGTGACGTCGGAGAGATCTAGTGTAATCGAAGGTCGAAGGGGTTGATATATAATTCACTGGTAAAGTACAGGTCAAGTTCGTAGATGGGTCCTTTAGTCCTATCTTTAGAGGCAAATGTTGGGTTTGGAATTTACGGTAAAAATAATATGTTTTATAAGCTAATTAGATATTCATTAAGGGGGTAAGGAGGTCCGCCGAATCCATATGTGAACTTAGATTTCTTGCTGGACAAATGGTTCATCACGAATTCGGCTGAAACTGGAAATTTGGTTGAAACTCAAAGTTGTTTCTAATATCGATTAAAGGCTCGGTTTCGGGGCAAGGAGACATGCTGAATCCATTTTTGAACTTTATTTAACAGTACAAATATTCTCCAATCACTTGACCCAGTTGTCCGAATCAAATGTTAGATTTTCTGGATCCCATCGAAACCTTTGGTCATGTTACTGAAGTCGTTTAGAGATTCAAGATATGGATAAAAGAAATGTTGAATCCATTTATGAACTTTTTTTCTTGCCGGACGAGTAGTTCGCCCGGAATCCGGCCAAAACCGGAAATTTGGCAAAAGTAAAAGTTTATTTTTAGTGATTTGATTCGATGCAGAGGTAAAAATAAATACTAAATCCATATCTGAACTTTTTTTTTTTTTATCAGACAAGGGATTCGTCAAAACCGGAAATTCCATAGACGCGAGAAAGTTAATTTTGAAGTCGATTAGGCTAGAGTTTTAACTTAGGGTATGAATCTCTTAGTTTTCTCAGTAAATCACCCGTAATCAGCGGAAAGCCAGCAGTTTCACTCATTGTAAATTAGTTCTAATAAATCCCGGGTTGTTCCTTTCCGTATAAAGATAAAAATAATGAATCCATCTATCTGGTTTGTTTTCCTATAGGTTTGGTCAGAATCGGAGAGAGTGAAATCCTTCGATAAAATAAGGTGGTATATGTAAGAGATAACTTGTTCTGGGTAGTCTGACTGGAGGGAAAATAAAATGTTTACAGAATATGGCTAAGACTGGAAATCTACAAGACCCAATTACCTGGACGAAGAAGTCTAGTAAATGTTATCCTTTGGGATCCCATCGGTACCTTTGTTCCTGTTCCTTCTGCTCTTTTTTCAGAGTTTTAATTCCTTACATCTTCTGAATCTTGTTTTTCTGTTCCAAGTCTTGGAGAAACACTTAAGTGGTCATCATTTTTCATGTCTGTGCCAAATGTTTGTTACTTGAGCTTTATGCTAGCTCATCAAAGTGCGATACAGCATTCCTTCTGTTCTTTTTCTATGCGTCCTGGCGAATCAGATCCAACTAAGCGTGTATAAAACCTGGAAAACATGACTGGATCGCATGCGTGTTTTAAATAAAGTTGTAAAGGGCAAGTCAAGCATTTCCTTCTCCGCATTTAAGACAACTGAGAAGCATAGAGGGATAGTCTATATGACTAAGTCCAAAACACGCCAGCGATTCTCAGGAAGAAGGAGTAAACGTGTCCGTAGCGACTGAAAATCAATCAAGTCCTGTGTCAAACAATCACGGGCTCTTCGAGCGCAGCTGTGACACCGTTTCTTCCTTTCTTCCGCAGGTACCCGGAGATACTGCATCGAGAGGGAGAGATAGAGCGTGTTCCACCCGTCTAACAATAGCTACTATTAGTTACTATTTTCGTTCCGTCCTCACGAAAAGTTACTACGCTGACCGTTCCAACCATGTCGGAATAGCAACTAATAGTTACTATTTGCTTACCATGCTCGGGAGCGTAGTAACCGTAGTAACTACGCATCTCTGTAGCGTGATTGGTCGGATTCGCCCCTGGCGTGAGATCTTGCTGGAAAATAGAAAAATCGTTCCAGCCTTGACGGCAAAAAAACAGAATTCGTGACGTCATGCGTAGTAACTACGGTAAGTAGGATGGAACACGCTCATAGTCATCAAGAGTATTGCACTCTACCCAACGAAAACGGGTCTTGTCAAAGCCAGGCGTTGAATGTGTAAACAAATTAATAAGATGCGAGATGAAACCTCATTTCTGATTAATTTATCATTTCTATTAAATTGTGCTTGAGGCCGGCAATCGAAAAATGGTCGGAGAAAGGTTTCCAACTGTTCAGAAAGCCACGATAAGAAATCGAAATCCTATACCTCAAAATGTTAAATTAGTTGTTTTTACTTTACTTTAATGTGGGTGTAGAACAGTAAGTAAATATTTATTAACCACAAAATGTTTCCGAACAATAATAGTGGAGGAGGAAAACAACACGTTTTCATCCGTCACAGAAAATTCTTTTTCGTCGTGTAGGCTGCGACCTCTCGTTATGGGTGCCCTACAGTAGAACTAGTCGCCGCACTAAATGCTCTTGAGCCGGTTTCTGTGGTAACCTTGGCGGGAGCGATGTGCCGTTTCTCTTTCTAAGCATCCTGGCGCGTCAAGATAAGTGTGTCTTAAAGCTTGAAAACATAACTAGGGCCATGCGTGTTTTAAATAACGCGGTTACACAGGGCGAGCATTCATAGCCTCGTTTTTGTTGGAATAGCGCTGCCGCATCGCTGCTGCAGCACTTCTTTGCTTTTGCACAATATGTATTTTTGGATTCACTTTCTTTTTGGTTGAAGCGTCAGCGCTGCAGCACCTTGCAGGGAAGCACGGACTTGAGCCTCGTTTTTGTTGCATGCTGCAGGTCCACTTCTCGGCCGAATCCGGACTGATTGTTTCTACATCCGTTTTTGCACTGCAGCGCTTCCGAGGAAGACGGCAGCGCTTCTCGAGGATCAGGGACTTGCTCCCCGACCAAGTCCGTGCTTCCCTGCAAGATGCTGCAGCGCTGCCGCTTCAGTCAAGAATAAAGTGAATCGAAAAACGCATATTATGCAAAATCAAAGAAGTGCTGCAGCAGCGATGTGGCAGCGCTATTGCAACAGAAACGAGGCTTTGGTCGGTGAGCAAGTCCGTGATTCTCAGGAAGCGCTGCCGTCTTCCTAGGAAGCACTGCAGTGCAAAAACGGACGTAGAAAGAATCAGTCCGGAATCGGCCGAGAAGTGGACCTGCAGCATGCAATAAAAACGAGGCTCAGAACTTAAAGCATCTTTTCTCTGCATCTCCAGTCTTGACGCATCGGGCTCGGCTTCAGGAGTATTGATTTTATAGAGACTTTGTGGCCTGAGTTTTAGCAATATATTATTATTATTATATAGCTTTTTTATGGCACTTGAGCTTACTCAAGTGCCATATAGCGATTGTAATTTCTGTCCGTCAGTCGGTCTGTCGGTCCCGGTTTTGCTAGTTCGGGTACTTCCAGATAAGCTAGAACGATGAAACTTGGCAAGCATATCAGGAACTGGACCAGATTAAATTAGAATTTGTCGCTTCCACGATCCGACCATCTGGAGGGGAGTGGAGGGAGGGGGAATCCGGAAAAAATAGGAAAAATGAGATATTTTTAGCTTTCGAACGGGTGATCGGATCTTAATGAAACTTGTTATATGGAAGGACTTCGTGTCTCACACCCTCTATTTTAAATCCAGACCGGATCCTGTGATACTGGGGGGAGTTGAAGGGGGAAACCGGAAATCTTGGAAAACACTTAGAGTGGAGGGATCCAGATGAAACTTGGTGGAAAGTACAAGCAAAAGTCCTAGATACGTGACTGATATAACCGGAACGGATCCGCTCACTTTGGGGGAGTTGGGGGGGGGGGAGAAGTCCGAATTTGTAGTGATCCCGCGAGTTCCGTGCTTCCTGATGTGCTGGGATGATGGAAATTGACAGGCATGTCTGGGACCCGACCAGCTTAAATATGAAATCGTCAATTCCCCGATTCGACCATCGGGGGGGGGGGGGAGTGGAGGGAGGGTGAAGCCAAAATTTGAGGTATTTTTAGCTTGCGAACGAGTGATCGGATCTTGATGGAAATTGATATTTAGGATGACCTCGTGTCTCAGACACCTCACTTTAAATCCGGGCCGGATCTGATGACACTGGGGGGAGTTGGAGGAGGGAACCGGAAATTTTGAGAAACGCTTAAAGTGGAGGGATCGGGATGAGACTTGGTGGGAAAAACAAGCACAGGTCCTAGACACGTCATTGACATAACCGGACCGGATCAGGGCACTGTGGGGGAGTTGGGGTGGGGGTCCGGATTTCTAGCGATCCCGCGAGTTCGGCATACTTCCTGATGTCCTAGGGCGATGAAACTTGGCAGGTATGTCAGGGATCCGAACAGATTGACTTGAGAACAGCCGTTTCCCCGACCCGACCATCGTGGGGGGAGTGGGTGGATGGGGAGTCCGGAATCTAGTGGCGTGCATAACTTTTGAACGGGTGATCGGATTTGAATGAAACTTGTCTGGTGAGCTATCGCCTCGGACGTTCAGTGTCACGTCCGGGTCGGGTCCGATACCTGTGGGGATGGGGGTTGGGTGGTGGAAAACTCAAGAAACTCCAAAAGCAGAGGGATTGGGACGAAACTTTATGGATGGAACAAGCATTAGGCCTAGATGAAATTGAAGGAGCCGGATGGTTTCGGGGCTCTGTGGGGGGAGTTGGAGGGGGTTTCCTGGAATTCCGGTAGTCGTGAGTTAGAATAGTTCCAGATGTAAAACGACAACGAAACTTTGCAGGCATATTAGCGACCCGTATTATCTTGACTTAAAAACCTGACACAACATACCCCGGAAACTTCCGTTCCTAGATCCGAGCATTTTTTGGGGAGCAAGAGAAGAGAAATATGGAAATTGACTTCTATAAATTGCGAACGAGTGGTCTGATTCGAGTGAAACTCCATGGGTGATACGAATCGATGGCCTCGACATGTAAAACATGCGTTCGAACCATCTGCGACCATGATTAGGGGAATTGGGGGTGGGGGGACTTTTGACATGCACAAAAACCAAACGGATGGACCGAATGAGATGCAATTCGACAGTGACGAGTTTATACGACCTAGATTTGTTATTTGTCGTCCGGGCCGGATTCGGCCAAGGTAGGGGGGGTACTGGAAACTTGCAGATAGACTATGCTCCAATTTCAGTCAAACTTGATGGACAGGAACAGGGAATTAAGAGATTGGGCCCGAACCGGCTCCGACAACGTTGGTGGGAGGGGGGGGGGGGTACCGGAACTTTCCAAAAATGCTCAGATTCGAGTGAAACTTGATAAATGGTATAAGCGAAGATGCTTTAGGTGGCGATTTTTTTTTATTCCGAACCAGATTCAGCCACTGTAGGTGGAAATAGAGTGAGTACCAGAAATCGTGTAGCACGTCTAGGGATCAAACAAATGGATTTATTGGGATGAAAGTTTGAACAGTCATGTGCATTTGCTACAGACAATCGAGACGATGCCGGAACTGCTCAGAAATGAGTGAAACTAAATATCCGATTTCTTCCGAACCGCATTTTTGGATGGCGGGTGTATTTTGTGACGTTCTCATCTACTTTCTCGTACAGCCTACTCGTACAAGTGCCATATGAGCTCGTAGCTCTTGTTTACGGATTACTTTACTAAATATTCTTTGAGCCCAAGCTGACTTTGAAACATTTATTCAAACAATGGTTACAACGGATACGTCAGCTACGATTCTTCGTCAGCGATATTTCGATTTTCGGTTTCTTACAGGTTTGTTTCCTTCCCCGAAGTTGAACCAGAGGACTGACAGCCTGACGAGGACCCTTGCCAAGAAGGGCCGAAATATCGCTGACGAAGAATCGTAGCTGACGTAAACATTGTTTGAATAAAAGATTACTTTACTGTTTTTTTTGTATTGTTATTAAAATTAATCGTAGGCTTGCACGGCTGCACGCCACCAAGAGCCCTCACAATACAGCCTTTTGCCCGAAGGTTGACAACTCAAGGTGAAACTAAGGCTGAACAGTTGTGGGCTACCAAAAAACAGACAGGTACAAACGGGTGAAAAAGTATCAAGAAGAAAATTGGTAATAGTGCAATAGATGCTAGTAAAACAGTAGCTTAATATTGACGTTTTACTTTACAGATATTTACTCAATCGTAACTGACCGTAATTTGTTGGACAAGTATGAAGATTTTATGGTACGACGAGTTCTAGTTGCAGACCCAGATACCCGATGGTGTCCTGCCCCGGATTGCGGGTAAGCATAAACCCCGATTCCTACTGGGATTGATTTTTATTAGCTGGGGTGCCCAGGGTTAACAGGAGTGGTTCCCATCTTGGTGAACGTAAACTTCCGCCGGGGTCGGAGACCTAATACGGTAGCGTAGGCCGGACGAGCGGATCTTCGAATGCGGGATATACTACATCCCTAATGTGTGGTATAGGACGGGATAAGACGAACACAACTAACTATATTGAAGATATCATTAACTCTACATAATAACTGCTTAAACACTTGTACATAAAATATAAACTGATCTTTTGATCTGCCCTGGATCACGCAACAAAGGAAGAGGGTGGATATCTTTCTTGTCTGGTCTTTCCTTCTGGCGCGCGCCCCAAAAACCTCCGCGCCGCCCCGGAAGCAAGGATGTTCCTTTATCCAGCGGAACCCCCAAAGCTGCTGGACGCGCGCTGGAACATTCGTCCTTCCGGAGAAACCAAACCCATATATAGCAACCTAAAATTTTGGCTTCTCTTTGCGAAACGCGTATTTCACTCTGTTTCAGGAACTTTTAGATTTCCTAGTATCTCCTTGCCAAGCGACGAGAAATTCGAAGCTTAAGTCTGGTTTGCGGGTTGCTTGCCCGGTTTTCACTCTGGTTAAAAACACGTCGTCTCTTACCCTCTTGTACTGATACTTCGTGCCGGCCCCAAAAATTGCCTGTTTGAAGGTTAAATGTCCAGAAATAATAAGGAGCAAGGTTCAATTCACATAAACATTAATAATACGATACTCTGCACTTACAGTTATTTCAGGGTTTGAACCCGAGAGAAGAAAAACATCGTATTGGTTCAAACCCTTCCATAAAAAAAAAATCGACCCAACGCTGAGTAGAAAGATCACCATAGGAAACCGCCAGCACGAAGCAAAATCAAGCCAAACAAAAACAACAAAAAATTAGGAAAGTGTAACAGAAAACCAGCATCACCAGAGGGAAATACTAAATTTGTTTATTTAGCAAATATTAAAACTCATAGGATTCGTCACTTCTTCATCTTGAGCTATCGAGAACTTGGTATTTTATTTATTTTTTATTATCTGAAAAACGGTAAGCTAGAAGATTGTCGCTATTATAAATAATACCAAATAATTATCAGGGCAAAACTGAAAAAAAAAAATACAACAAGAGATACACATACACCAGAACGGGTCTCCTTATTTTCAAATATGATTGATGCAAGTGAAGTTTTAATATATTCATATTGTCTGTTTCTGATGTTTCCGATGAGATCATTCCACGGTTTCTAACCGCCTGGAGAAGTAAAATACCTTTGTTTTGATTGTACCACGGCTGTTTCTTCTTGCCTCTCGTCTCTTGTTACACGTGTAGTTGAATCAGCATCCAAAAGCCGGGAAATACTTTTGTGTAAGAATTGACTCAGTTTTCCAGCTGTAAACACTATTAGAAAGAAGGAAATATTTGGAAGAAACATTACCTAGTGCTGTATTTACCTGACCCATACATACTCAGTTCGACTACTAAAAATTTCTTAGAGTTATTTAGAGGCGAAAGCCTTTTCTCTTGCTTTGTATTATGAATAGCATTAGAGGGACATTATACCGACTTAGTGCCCATTTGAGTGAATAGGAGTCCTACGTACGATAATCGGAATGAAAAATTATCCCAAAATAGTAGTATGAAGTTGTACGAAAAAGTAGCATGCAGCACTAACTGATGCTACTACATGCTACTATAGCAAGACTGGATGCTAGTGGAGCAAGGCGGGATGCCACTGAATACTACTGCTTACGATGAGCCAAGTGTGAGGCATTAAATTAAAGTATTTTGTACTATATATCGCTGAAACTTTCGGCCATAAGTAAAAAATTGTCCACAACGTCCCATCTCAGCTTCCCCGCACATCACGGCTTGTCCCTTCTTCTAGAGTGAATTTTAGTGTATTTTAGTGTTTTGTGTTGTTTTTCCTTGTTTGTACTCCGCTATTCTGTCTTTTCAGCGGGTTATAAAAAATAAATAAATATCAAGCATACAACTTTTTCGTAGAACTACCATACAACTACACAGGCTACAAATTTTTCATCCGTATATGGCTCTCAAAGAAGTCAGATGCTGCAAGATCGCCGTATATTTCGCGGAGATAGTGTTAAAGTCAGTAACGAGTCAGTAACAACGAATGAATTAAATAACCATTTTGCAAAAATAACTCAGTCCTTTCCCCCCCTAAAAAAAAGAGAATTTAGTGGTCACAGAAACCCCTGAAGACCAAATTCCTCTCATCTCAGAGAGGGATGTATTTCTTAAATTAAAAAAATTAATAGACATTCCAATTGATTTGATAAGAGCTTTTCCGGATAAACTCACCGCGCCGCTAACAGAGGTTCTCAACCTTATTACTAAATCTGGTTCGTATCCGAAAATTTGGAAAGTTGGATATGTTACGCCAATCCATAAAAAAGATTGCAAAATGGATTTCAATGGGGTTCGACCAATCACTTTAACACCTGTTTTTATGAAAGTTTCGTTGCAACGGTCCTTAAAAACGAGATCTTGTCAAATAGATCCACGGCAATTCGGTAACATACCTAAATCCTCTACTACCCATTACCTATTATAATTAATTGACTTTATTCTGAAAAATCTTGAAGACCCAGGAAAATTGATAAATTGATTTTCGTAAAGGTTTCGATCTCATTAACCATAAGATTGTAATTGGTAAACTTTCTAGTCACCCGATCTACAATGATTTTCTCCCTCCCCCATACAAGAATGTAAGGGAAAGGCAAGAGCGAGTAGTCTCTACGAAGGTCCCAATATTCCAACCAGTAGCGGGCAAACTCAGCCGTTACCAAAATAGTTTTATACCAAAGATTTTTGAGATTTTAAATAGCCTTTGACAATTTGTACTTGCTTTTAAATGTTTGTGCTATGACAGTACTGACCAATTTTGGTTTTGTAACCGTGAAAGTGTGAGTGAATAAACTATTATTCTATTCTGTTCTATTTTAAAGATTAATTATTGTGTCTGAAAAACGTAATCTGCAGGTATGCCGTAATCGCCGCAGGTTGCGCCGGATGCCCTAATCTGAAGTGTGAGAGACCAGGATGCGGCATGGAGTTTTGCTATCACTGCAAAGCGGAATGGCACCCAGACCAAACTTGCGATGCTGCGAGGTCAGGACGAAAAACAAGGAGTGGGAGAGAGGGCTCTTTTATTGGGTCCCTTGGCGAGCAGCTAACCTTCAGTCGTAAGTTCACGTTAAACATTTTTGCTTTTGAAGACGCATGGTGGGCGGTTTTTGTTCATTAACCGTGAACCTCATGGGTTGATCAGCTTGTAAGTAATCTCAGTGGTATAGGTGTCCGATTTCTTCACTCAAGAATTTTTCGAAAATTAACAAGAGGTATAACATACTGGCCTTGTGAATAAAACATTACATTAAATTACCTCTGATCGCGCTGTCCAGCGACAAGGTGAGTGAACCGTTGGCCAAAGTTCGTAGTGTAGATTGGATGTGTCATATCTCTGTTGTTCGAGGACACGTCGTACTTTTGATAGTAACTTATTCTGCTGCATTACCATTTCCATCCATTCTCGTTCCCAAGATTCTACTCTTCATAAATGTATCCTGTCTCGTCTATTAGCATTACAGTGAATGTCACGTTTGCCAAATTTGTTCTCTTTACGCGTCATGTCAGGCTCCCGATCATTGTCTCCGAGATATTCGTTAGAAGAACGGTAATGCAAATTTTGTCAAGTCTGTAATCCAAGACAAGGGACATGGAAAGGAACAAGAACCGTCGAAGCCTTGTGAAATTTACACTAAGCATAGCTGTTTTAAAGTAGTCAGCTATCTCAGAACATCTTAGCAGAAACAAAATGAGCGTGTTCCACCCTTCTGCAATAGTAACTATTAGTTAAAGTAACTTAAGAAAGCAATGAATGGAAATGCTTATCTCTTTAAATAAAATTTGATTGATTGATTGATATTTGTATGATGGAACTTATACAAGGGACTTCTATCGTGACAAATGGATTAGAAAGCAATTTTGCATTTAGAGGTCTAGGACTCCAATATCGGAGCCTCATAGACGGTAAGGACGGAGACCCGCGAGTAGAAGATTCCGGCTTCAAGTCCCGATCAAGGAGCATTTTAGGTTTCCAGTCACTACTACTGATGCTTATCTGAGTTGAGTCCACGTGATTTTGACCTTACGGTATATTATTCTGTAGAGGACCGGCTGCGACACTGTCCACGCTGCAGCGTACTTATTATGAAAGTGGACGATGGCTCTTGCAACCATATGACCTGTGCTGTGTGTGGAGCAGAGTTTTGCTGGCTTTGCATGAAAGAAATCAGTGACCTCCATTATCTGAGGTAAGAAATATGAATAAGCCTACTCTATTATTCTGGAATTGTGCATGTTAATGTCTTACAGAGGATGTCAACTGGCCCTAGAAATGTAGTAGGCTAGTAAAAATTTATTCCATTCTTCGGAGGGGTATTCATTCGTCTGCTATAGTTTTGCACTTGAAGTTGGTTTGACCAGGACTGCCAGAAGGACCGGACTCGACCGGAGTAATGTCAAGTAAATTGTCAACTGTGATAAGAACAAGACCTAAGGTTTCGATGGGATACCAAAAATCTAATATTTGGTCCAGACTATTGGGTCTTGTCTTCGCCAGATCCAGTCTTCGCCCGGCTAATCATTAGAAAAAAACAAGTCAGATATACCTCTATAAGCCTTATCTATTTTGACGATACTGACCGAAACTTCCTGCTTTACTTCTGCCAAATTTCCGGGTTCGGCCGAATTCCGAGCGAACTACTTGTCCAGCAAAAAAAGAAAATTCAGAATTGAATTCAGCTTATGGTATATCCTTATCCCTATAAAGAACATCTATATAATCAATTTCAAATAAAACTGTAGGTCCTAAAAAAATAACGGCTACAACCGGATTCCGGACGAATTATATGTCCTGTTCAAAAAAATGATTGTCATATACAGACTCAGCGTCTCTTCGTACCCCTAAATCTGTCAGCTAATCAACTTCAAATAAAACTTATTACTTTTAAAAAAATGTCCGGTTTTGGCCAGATTCCGAGTGAATTAGTTGTCCGGGTAGAAAATTCTTTTCACATAAGTGTTCAGCATGTCTGCTTATCCCTAAATCGAACATTCAATCAACTTCAAATGAAACTTTTACTTTTAACCAACTTTCCAGTTTTTGCCGGATTCCGGACAAACTACTCGTCCGGCGAGAATATGGTTTTCATCATCGTGTTCATCATGTTTTCTTATCCCTAAACCGAACATTTTTTCAACTTCAAATGAAACTTTTACTTTTAAACAACTTTCCGGTTTTCGCCGGATTCTGGGCGAACTAGTTGTCGGACGAGAAAATGTTTTGAATATTCGTGTTCAGCATGTCTTCTTACCCCACAATCCACTATCACATTAGCTGTTTGAAAATATTTTATTTGCCCCTTAACTTGAACCCCCTCCTCCACCCCTAAATGTAGGGCTACAGAGCCCATCTAAGAACTTGACCTTACCCTTGACCCAAAGAGTCCTCACACCAAGTTTCATCGAAATACCTCATTCCCTTCGATAGTTATCGTGTGAACAGACGGACAGACGCACAACTTACGTTTTGGGATCCCAAAAAGGCTGCAGTCGCCTTTCTGGAGAAAATACTTTTCTGGAATTGCTGTCCTGCACAAGAAATTGAATACAAACGACTTGAGGTATTGGCAGATATTCCGAAGGGATATCGGTGCTTCCAACTTTCTACATTCCGACATTTTGAGATCCTAGACACAAATGAAGGATACTAAAAGACCTTAAATTTAACCGTCCACTCGTCCGGTTGTTTTCGATTACGATAACGCCCCGACGGATTGAGATATCGTAGTAAAATTTTATGGGGGACTCTTTGGGTCAATATCTGGGTCTTGGACCTCAATATCTGCGACTCGGTGGAATTTTAGGAGTGTAAGGATAAGAGCAAAAAGGCACGTGGTTTTGGAAATGCTGTCAGCTGTCGCCTCTGGTAAATAGTTTGGTCGAGATCCCTCAAAATTGGAAATGTCACAGTGAACCTAATAATTTGAAAGGAAACAAATATCATCTGAGTGTCCTCTTAAAACACGGTTTTACATAACACTAGAAGAATTTCCTTTTTACTTTTCAGACCAGAGTAAAAAAAAAATTCTCACACCTTTTTACTTTTCGGATACTAGCGTCTTTTATTCAGTGTCGTCAGTATTTTGTAATTTGTACTTAAAATAAATAAGTATATTCTTTATTTCCATGGTAGCTCAACAGAGTATGGCTAGCAGAGGATCGTCATGACGTAACACAGGTCGAAGCAATGAGGTACAATGTGTACAATATATGATAATAATGAGTAGGCCTATTTAAGATGATACAAGTTATACACCAAGATTTAAAAAGGGAAATTCTCTTCCCTGGTATCTTAAAGTCGACAAATAAAAGTGTAATCCGTGAGGTAGTTTCTTTCGTTTTGAATGCAATGAAAAGAAGAAAATAGTTTGTGTTTCATTATTAGTGTTTTAAATTGTTGTTGGCGCTTCAGGAATCTGTTGTATGGCCGTATTAGGCTTTTTCCAATAAATTATTATTATTATTATTATTATAAGGAAGCATCAAGAGCTAAAATGGGAAATAAAATAAGGCACCCTACGAATGATGACAAATGTGTGTCAGACGAATGTACTAGGGGCGGGGTAATTTGAAGCCAATTTCTTTTTTTAGTTTTTAAATTACCAAAACATTACCATTCAAGTCACTTGTTGTCAAGGCCTGTTAAGAACCGAATGTCGTCAACACGTAACTCAGTAATTAGGCGAAAATGGCACCGCCCCAAGCTAGGCTATGTTCCGAGAAGCAGAAATATACTGTTCGCAGAGTAGTGGGTAAGCCGCATTTGGTCGTCAGTCTTCGCTCCTTTTCTGAATTGAACATTCAGTAAGCTGATTGAACTCCGTAGTCTTAGAAACCTGCAAGGAAGTAGTTTCCAAACTTCCAGGGAATTTATAATCGATTCTAGTTTCTTTTCAAGTGAACCAAGACTTTAAAGCCGCTGAAAGCTTTGGTCGTAAACTAATCCTGCTCCGTGGAAATGGGAGACTGTATGTGTTAGAACTTAAAAAACGTAGTGGAGCAATGCTGGTATTTTCCAGTCATGTATGGCGAAAGATTCTGCGCGAATAAACAACTGTATAGCTCGACGAATTGCTAATTAATTATTATTTATTTTGTTTTTGTGTCTTTAGCTCCCATGTCGTTCTTTTCGGCAGAGTAAGCTCTGTTTCTTCCGAGATTTTGCTAAAATAATTTTATATCCTTAGGACACAGAAGCAAAAATGTGCAGTTTTGCTACCGCGTAAGCCAGTTAAGCTCACAAGGAACACGTTATGTACCGATGTTGCTTAAGTGTGGCCTTTAGCTCTGGATCTAGAGGCGTTTATCCGCGATCCCACTAAGTGTTTGTGGCTGGTAGAGCTTTTTTCCGTGGTCATTTGTGTGGCTCACAAGTGGGTATCCGCGACGATAATTATTTCTTGAGCCCAAGCTGACTTTGAAAGATATATTCAGATAACGCTTAAAACGAATACGTCAGCTACGATGCTTTAGCAGCGATATTTCGGCCCTTCTTGGCAAGGGTCCGCGTCAGGCTGTCAATATCTTCCGCGACGAACAAGATTTGTCTGGTCGACAACCTACTGTCGAGGTGGTTTTCGATTTTGCCGCTTGATTTTGGCGGGAAATTCAAATTTAACGTTTAAAATTTAAATAAAAATTCAAAAAATTTATGTCCAAATAAAAAAATCAGTTACCTTATCAAGTAGATAGACATAAAACTTGTAGTAGAGAATGGTAAGGACGCAAGCCTGAAGTTTTATTTATTGGAGTTTTAGCTGGATTAATTTTCTATTTTCAGAAATTTGAAATTACCACACACAAAAAAACAGACAAAATGGCCTTTCTGCGATAAACACTCAGATATGTGTGACACACAAGCGTGCCCCGGAAAAACGTCTTAGGGGAAGGTATCTGCTAAGTAATAGAAGGTAGTTGCGGCGCGAGACGGTCCTACTGCGGTTGGGTGTAAGAAGGTACGATATTTCTGCCATATTTTGTCAGCCTTGTAGTGTCCGGACTGGCTGGAAAAAAAAAAAAAAATCTTGAGTTCCAGAAAAGCATGGAAATTAAGCCCAAGCAAACATCTTGTGTCTTTTCTGTTTTAACTATAAAATATGTTCTTTTCTTCCGAAAGCCCATCTGGTTGCACGTTTTGGGGCAAGAAACCCTGGTCGAAAAAGAAGAAGATACTTTGGCAAGTGGGAACTTTGATTGGAGCACCCGTTGGAATAGCTCTACTTGCTGGGATTGCAATTCCTGGTATCGTTATTGGCGTCCCCTTTTGGGTGGGGCGGAAGCTCAGCACAAGGTCGAAAAAGAAAAAGCCAAGAAATAAAGCGGTCGTCGCCACTGCTGTGGTAGCTTCAGTGAGTAGTCAAAACCTTGGTCTTAATAGTTATATCAGGCCCTGCTGTGATAGTAGTTGCGTTTTTGCAGATACCATGGTATGTGATGCCACGGTCTAAAGTCGTTTTTGCAGTTTGTGCTACTGATGCCACGACCAAAAGGCGTTTTGCAGTTGTCTGGGTATCTGGCCAGTTATCGTGGTATCAGATATTTAGATACTACGGTCCGACCGTGGTAACTGGTCGTGGTATCTGAAAAGTCATCTCAGTTTCTTCAGATTTTGTCAGATTGATGAGAAAGAAGTTTAGCACTTAGTGATGTAACTGGATATCTGTTTTTCTTTTGGGATGACTTCGAAAAGTGCAATTTTGGCAATAGTCGTTACCACGATAACTGCAAAACGACTAATTGCAGATCCAGTTACCGTGGTAACAGATACCATGGTATCAGCAAAAACGCAACTAGTGTCTCTAATAGTAGCAAATGTTGGCAAATAGCAAATAGTCTAAGAGTGGCAAATAGTCTAATAGTGATAGTGGCTCTAATGGTATAGGTAGTCTAATCTAATAGTAGCTTTCGAAATCGCTGAGAATAGCTATCATCGATCGATAACTAACTGTCCCGCAATTATTACGGTTTTGTTATACCGATGTTTTTACAAGTTTTAACAAGTAAGAGGACTAGGCTGAAGTTTCGTCAGATCGAGCAAAGACCCGAGTAGCGTTAAAGACAGGAAACTCCCTTGAATGCATGTCGCGGAAAATCGAACAGGTCGAGCCACTGTTTGGACCCCGAACTTTAAAAGGTAGATGGCTCGTAATCTGAAGCAGTACTTGGGATGCAAAATATTCTTGGGCATTAAAAACGTCCTCAGGTGGTTTTGGGATTGATATTTACTATCTGGTATAAATACACTTACACAATTTTGTCAATTGCTTTTGAGGAAAAATATCACACAACGATTTTGCAAAACGATCGATCGAACTGTCGACAGAGGGGTAATTTGAACGAAAATCCAACCACTAAACGGCGCTGACTGTTGCGACGCATGGAGCTTATGGGAGTTTCCTGTCTTTCCCTCTGGTCTTGGACACACGCCTGGTCATTTATGCTTACCTTTAAGTCAATACGCATGAGTAGGAAGAAGCTCATAAATACAGTACAGATATAATAATAATATAACTGCAGTAAAAAGGCTTTCGCCTCTATTAATTTCTCGAGACACTGTGTACACTAAATTGAATTTCAGCCAGGTGACGATCCACACCTGCATTAAACTGATTGATATTTTCGGCATTTACGAGATTTCCAGGGAGATTATTCCAATGTTCCACTATCCAGTTTTTTAACTCCACTTTCCAATGTCTTTTCGGAATTTCTCACCACGAATTTTCAAGCTGATATGTGCTTAACAGTCACAAATTTCTGACGACTGATAGGGACAGATTGAGGAGACTATCCCAACTATTCCGGGTAAAAAAAGGGTGCCTGTTTGTGTGTTTTGGCAGTCGGAAGTTACGTAACATACCTACTACCTCCACAGTTTAGGGATGGTTCGTTTCTTACAGTTACAGCCTGCTATTCAACTCAATTCCATTCGGTTTATTGATCGATACTATCTTTTACACAACAAAAATAGTTCTGGATATGCCATCACAGTTAGGAAGAGGACCCTTGCTAATAGGGGGATATCGCTGAAGAATTTTCTGACTGACTTATCCGTTTTCAGTCATTTCTGTAGATATAAAACAGAAGAAATCATGGGAGACTCTGTGAATTTCCTCCTTCTTTTATATCACGGTCTTGTCTGAAAATGTGTGCGAAATAGATTGTTGATTCCTCCTTTTTTTCCAGATATTCATCAGCCCGTTTTTGGCAGCTCTTGCGGTAGCACTGGGAGTTCCTATTTGTTTAGCATATGTGTATGGCGTGGTGCCAATATCCTTATGTCGGAGTGGTGGCTGTGGAGGTTCGACGTCTTCCAAAAGTGGCATGAAGATTGAGCTCGATGGTAACCCGGATCTACTTCCCTATGGAGCGCAGAGTAAACATTCAGGTGAGTTTCTCCCCCTCCCTCATATATCATGTATTTTATATTCAAATAATGTATATAACGGATGCGTCAGCTACGATTCTTCAACAGCGATATTTTGGACCTTCTTGGCAAGCGTCCTCGTCAGGCTGTCAATCTTCTGTCAGGCTGTCATGGCTGTTAGACGCTGATGAAGAATCGTAGCTGACGCATCCGTTATATACATTATTTGAATATAGATAGATAGATAGATTAGTGTATTTCAAAAGCCCACGGGCCATATACACAAACAAACAAAAATAAAAATATAACTTAAACAATCAGACTCCTTCTTAACTCTAAAGATTTATCTATGTACATGCCCACTCGAGTAATAACGGTAGGATTACTATTGCTCAAAATTTCAGGAAGTGATAAAATCACACGCTCTAGATAAATTTTCCTTAAATCAGAAAGTTTCGGGCATCTACGGAGGAAATGGTCCAAATTTTCTTCCTCCTTCTCACAAAGTGGGAAAGCATACCTCCCATCAGGAACCACACTACCTCTCTCAAAAACCTTCTGCCTGCTCTGAATTGGAAGGCAGTTTGCCCTTAGTTGGATCCAACGACATAAAACTTTCCCGGGTAGATTGAACTTAAATACACTTCCTCTCCAAAACAAACTTTTACCGCTTGATAATGACTCAATGTTGTAGAACTATTAACAATACTCTGCCAACACTGGATTTCCTGACCTTCTAAAACCACTCTAATCTGACGATCTAGATCTTTTGGCAAATCAACACATCCAAGACCTTCATTCCATATATATGGCATTCCTACTCGCTCCAGTAACCGCTTTACCTGGAATGGTCAAGAATGTTTCCAACCATTATTCAGCATCTCATCATAAGCTAACCTAGCTAGTCTATTCTTACTCATATTTATAATTTTTAGCCATAATCTAATCATCAGTCTAATCAGTCATCAGTGTATATATCGATGACCTTTCTCTGGTTGAAGTGGTATCAAAGTTGGATAAGAGCTATGCGCACGTCCAATAATCTTCGGAGGCTAGTGAAGTTAACATGATTGTAAACAAGGAAAGTCAGCAATCCTTCCTATTTCCTTTATAAAATCACCGCCCCAATTTGAACCTCTCATTCCCAACGAACTCCTTTGCAACTCAATGACGCTCCTAGGCGTACACATCTCTTCTGATCTCTCTTGGCACACAAAATCAATTTTAAAGAAAATATATGCAAGTATTTCAATGCTTAAAACATTGAAAAATTGGAGTGCCGAAAGAAAAACTCAAACTTATCTATTGCATGTTCATTCGGTCAATAACAGAATATGCTCACCCTTCCAACCTTCTCGAAATAGTAACTATTTGCTTACCGTAACTACGGATCTCTTTAACGTGATTGATTACCCCGTGGACTGATATTTTACCGGAAATTTAAATAGGCGTTCCAGCCTTGACCGCAAGAAGCCAAAATTCGTGACGTCATGCGTAGTAACTATGGTAAGTAGGGTGGAACACGCTCTAAGCTACGAGTCTTGTTAGATCACAGGATCGTTTACTTGTTCGAGCTTGTAGTGGTGCCGTATGCCTGTCCAGTTTGGCACTTCAGACTTACAAAAGAAGAAGAAGGATCGAGAGAGTTCAGAAGAAATTTTCTTCAGATAATTTATGGTGGACCCAAGCTTCCATATTCCTACTATCTTCAATCTTTGGCTAAAAGAAGACAAAACCTTTCCCTATTTTGGTCAAAAGCTTCTAAAACATCCCCTCCACAGCCGTCTTTTGCCTCCCCCATATGCTCCCGAACGAATACGCCTCCCGAGAGAAGCGGCTGTGAAGGTTCCAAAGTTGACATCTGTTTTTGCTAAAACAGACCGCTATAAAAAGAGCTTTATCCATTCAATTTCAATTCAATATAATCTAAAAAACAGACAACGGACAAGCCGATTGGTCGTTTTTACGTCAATACATAACGTCATAACAGAACAATCTACAAGTATATACAATTTTGCCATACTTGTTTTGTGGTCCCTAGTTTTGTGGCCCTTTTTAACTCAACTTGACTTATAGTGTGTCTTCTTTTTGTTGATTGTGTGATGTGTTTATTTGCTATGTGTCAATGTAACAATTGCTTATGTACCTGACGAAAAAATATCGAATTTGGCAATTTGCTACGATAAGCCATGATTTTGAATTAAAGTTTTATTCTGTTCTATTCTAAGTCTGCTTGGGCTCAAAGAATACGTATCCTGTATTTTGTTAGTACTCCCGACATGGAGACTAGAAGAAGGTCATAAAATGATAGACATTTGGATTTACCCCGCTCAACAAAGGATTGGAAGAGTAATTTCAGGGGCTCATATTGCAATTGCAGCAGTTAGCATGTGCAAGGACAAAGTCAGTTACGTTCATGCTGTCAAAGTCGGATGGCTCTTCTGAGACGCGCGCTCCAGCTCTCGTGAAGCATATATAAGAAGAAGAAGAAGAATATAATTAACCGAAAAGTCGCCGAATTTGACTTTGTCGTCAACATAAAATTACTTGCTAGCCTAAATATCACAGGCTGACGGAAAAGCGATCGTTAGATCGAATGTGAGCCCGCAGGCTATAATTGCCACACAAATATGGACATCGTGTCATTATTTTTATGTCTGTGAATGTGGAGAGCCTTCAGATTGTGTACGGACTTTAAAGTACTATTTGTACCTGACAGGTTGCATATGTGTTAAATTGAATCAAGAAAATGTAACGAAATAATGAACAGAAAATTTTAAAAGTTTTGCCTCGGTATAATAGTTACGACTTTTCACTGCATAGACTCCTCGTGACATAGTAGTCCGCATACTGCGCGGACATTGATACAAACAACGCTTCGACTGACCACGCCTTTTCGCTTCTCGCTGCGTCGTTTGTGTCAAATGGAGCACGGCCGCGCTCTTTACAGGCTACTACATCGTGGAGAGTCTTTTTCCTTTTTTCAAAAAAAAGCGGCCTGATTAGTTTTTTTTTTTTAGCTTTTTTCATTGTATTTCGTTGTATATTTAGTAGGCTAATTTATCTTTAACGGTCAGCTTTTTATTAGTATGTAAGTGTGTGTGAGTTTGATTGACATGTTGTTGTTCCTTTTTATACACTCTCTTCAGTTTTGAAGGATTCAAAGAAATAATAATAATAATAAATATTTGGTGTAAAGGTCGTAACTATTATACCGAGTCAGATTTTGTCAAATATCTCTTCGTCATTTTGCTGCTGAAGCCCATGACATGCAACCTCTCAGGTGTCGATACTTTGATCCTGGCGTTTGCATTCTTCCTCTATATTCACATTAGCGCCTCAGACTCTAATTTTTTGGACTACTGGCTCTAATTTGTTTGTACTTATTTGCAGAATGGAAGGATGAACCTGTTGAAACCATAAGAGTGTTCTGTTTTGTGCTCAAGTATTCGCAAGACTCAATTTGACCCTTCTCAATATTCATTATGATTATTGTTGGAGGTCTTTAGTGAATTTATATACCTTCTTTTGTAACCAGAAAGTTCACAAACATTCCAGTTTATTCACAGGAAGATGAACAAAAACATTTGAGTCCCGAGACAATTATTTACAGAGGTTCTCAAAACCAGTGGTAAGTCGGCAGATCGTGTACAAACCGGGATGCATTATAATAATAATAACAGCGTTTATTTCCTGAATAGCTCATATAATTACTCGCTAGCGTCGGATCGTCACACAATTCTTAACACGGCTAAAACTTTATAATCACTTTTCAATAATTACCTTAAAATATTTCTATGTATATACAATTAATAACGAATATATCACGGTTCAGAATTAAAACAATTTACGAAATATGGTACAAATGACGAAAGATACCGGTCAGTAGAGTGTATATCGGGGCGAACATTAGACTGACATCTCTATCCGACAACGACTGTGTGTGCGACGAGTGCCTTTTGAAGATCGCAAGGAAAACAAAGGTTGGGGCGCGACAGCCATGGTGTTTATTTTATGGGCTAACCTGATTTTTCACGGTTTGAAGTGTTTTATGTGTTGTAATTCGTTTTCTAGAGCTGAGTGTTTCTGACATTGGCACTGAGCGAAAACTTGATAGTTCATCTCAAGTTGACGTGTCCCTTGGGATGTCCTCGCATTCAGTCGCCAGCGGACGATGCGCAGAAGCTGGTTGTCATGACGGTGGAAGTAATATTGCTGAAGCTGGAGGTAGCTACTGTAAGCGGTAAGTACAGTGAAGGCGGCATAATATAATCAATTCTAGTTTCGGTTTTATCTCTCTCAAACCGCTCTCACTGGAACGGTTATCGAACACGGTTCCGTTACTGTTATTGCCGTGATCGATGTCAAACACACAAAGAGTAAAAGCTAACAAGTACGACTCCCTGTAAGCACCTATCTATATGGGCTACGGCTACCCTAAGGAACTGTAAAAAAAAAATCTTGCAGTATTTGCTACTGGGATTAGTCTTGTCTTTGTTGAGATAAGATTATATCTAATTCGGATTGCTTTGATCCCAATAGAGATAAGGTTAATCCCAGTAGCAAATACTGCATCCTTACTCGGAGAAACTTTTTACAGTGTAGCCAACTGCTCCACATCTTTCTTCATTCGCCACCTTTTCATTCACTCCAAATATCTATAATCGAGGTCAATCAAGCACTCATGTTCACGCATTGGATGCTTAAGATTCTGGGTCATAGTACCACAACATCAAACGCGAATAAGGACCGGAACTACCCTTAGAACTCCCTATGTACCGTCTTCTCTCCCTAATGGCAAACAGTCTGTCCTACACTAATCATATACCTTACACCCCTCCCCCTTAATCTCTTTGATCTCTTCATTAAATATCGAGAGAAGGTAATCCGTCCTTTGCCACCTGTCAAGATTGGATTTCCTGACCCTTGTACCACCTTTCTCACATCACCCACGGGGAAGTTCAGACCCCGTCGACCGCTATTTCAGAGCTCTAACAATCCACCCTGGTCTAAAAATCGTGCATATTTGGTTTGGTTCACAGATGAAATACTTGAATTTATTCCCCATTTGTCTGCTTCATAATTTGAATTATTCAGCTCCTGAGTCTGTGTTCAGTGCATTGCAAGGAATTTTCTCTCCGAACAGATTAACAGCTTGAAAGGTTTGTTTAGCCTTTTTGAAATCGTTCTGCGCCCAGATCCAGCTAAGCCTACTCCTCCATCCTATTATCGTAATGCTGCACAAATCTTGTAAGTGGTACAAATATTGGAAATGAAAGTGGTGCCCCCCCCCCCCTCCAAAAAATGTTCAATTCGTTATATTTCTTTTAGGTTCGACGGAACCTGTGAGACAAATTCCAAAAGAATGAGTTTAACGAGCGAGACAGTGAGTGAATCTGAAAGGTCAGTGACTCTATCATGCGCGGACGACTGCTCATCATCAACTCGCGGATTTGCAGGCTCAGTACTCAACTACAAGGTAAGTAGCTAGGCACTAGACAGGAGCCTCGTTTTTGTTGCATGCTGCAAGTCCACTTCTCGGCCGATTCCGGACTGATTCTTTCTACATCCGTTTTTGCACTGCAGCGCTTCCGAGGAAGACGGCAGCGCGTCTCGAGAATCGCGGACTTGCTCAACGACCAAAGCCTCGTTTTTGTTGCAATAGCGCTGCCGCATCGCTGCTGCCGCACTTGTTTGCTTTTGCATAATATGCATTTTTGGATTCACTTTGTTCTTGGTTGAAGCGGCAGCGCTGCAGCATCTTGCAGGGAAGCACGGACTTGGTCGGGGAGCAAGTCCGTGATTCTCAAGAAGCGCTGCCGTCTTCCTCGGAAGCGCTGCAGTGCAAAAACGGATGTAGAAACAATCAGTCCGGAATCGGCCGAGAAGTGGACCTGCTGCATGCAACAAAAACGAGGCTCAAGTCCGTACTTCCCTACAAGATGCTGCAGCGCTGCCGCTTCAACCAAAAAGAAAGTGAATCCAAAAACGCATTTTGTGCAAAAGCAAAGAAGTGCTGCAGCGCTATTGCAACAAAAACGAGGCTAGGGTGTTACTTAAGTTCAACCCTTCACCTTCTTTCCAGTTTTCAACGTTGCGCAAGGCCACTTCGAACTAGTAACTGAGTAGCTTTCACGTAAGCTAACGTGATGAGGCAGTTAATGCGACTGAAAACCCAAAGGTGTATCCCAGCCAATACTCTTAATGACTCTCTCTTCTTTGCCGATCCAGAATCTCCGGCCTCTCCGGGTATCTAGCGGAAGAAAGGCAGAATTGGTGTCACAGCTGCTGCCAGTGATCGCGGAGATTGACACAGGATTTGAGTCGTTGAGTTTGAGTCGTACGGACACGCTTACTCCTTCTTCCTGAGAATCGCTGGCGTGTTTTGGACTTAGTCATATAGAGTATTATAAAGTGAGGGGGGTCTTCAACAATCTCCTCGGAAGAGGTGAATCCGAGGCTGTAATTCGTTTTGCCTTCTGGGTATAAGGGATATCCGGTTTAAATCCTATAAGCGTGAAAAGGTTGCTGCTTGGCTTGGCTATAATATATAGCGTGAATCTGAATCATACGGGGAGTCACATGCTCGCGACGTAATGTAAAAGTAAAACGTATTTGAAGGAGAAAACGGAACGAGTTCGTGATATTCAGAAATACTACGGGAATCTGATTTGTGATCGGACCTGAACAGCAACCATTCCTAGGTAAAACTGCATAGTTGGTTTTAGATTTGTCTATCTTCGAGTCCACTTACCCAGTGTTATAAGAATCGAAAACGGGGCTTTACGAGGGAAAGATTTTTTTTTTTTTATCTAGAGAAGAACGATGGCATTCGCGTCAGATGAAACTTTTTTCTATGGTGTTTTTCGAAAGACAAGTTGCTATAGATAAGATAAGATTTATTCCACTAAAAGCACAGAGGCCATGGGAGAAAATAAACACAAACAAAAATCAAAACCAAATAGATGATAACTATCTTACATATTCTTTTACAGGAACCTTTCTCTGTGGTTCATCGAAACCGAAAGGAATCTTCCCAACTTACCAATCCTACCGCCAATAACTAACACCAAAAATTTCCCCACGAAGATCTGAAAGCGCAGGGCATACGCACATTATTTGAAAAGACCGTAGTATATTTTGGATTTTTTTAATAGTTTTATATTCGACTGCGCTAAACGGATAAGTCAGCTGAGATTTAGTCTTGCAATGCCATGGTCCTCTTCAGGCTCAAGTTAGAAAAATTAACATGTGATGAAGAGCGTGTTCCACCTTTCTAACAATAGTAGCTATTAGTTACTATTTACGTTCCAACTTCACGAAAATATACTACGCTGACCCTTCCAGCCTTCTCGAAATAGTAAATATTTGCTTACCGTAACTACGGATCTCTTTAACGTGATTGATTACCCCTTGGACTGATATTTTACCGAAAATTTAAAAAGGTGTTCCAGCCTTGACCGCAAGAAGCCACAATTCGTGACGTCGTGCGTAGTAACTATGGTAAGTAGGGTGGAGCACGCTCTAAGCTACGAGTCGTGTTAGATCACAGGATCGTTTACTTGTTCGAGCTTGTAGTGGACCGTTGCCAAGAAGTGACGAGAGCTACAATAAATCTCACCTGACTTGGCCGTATAGCTTTAGTCAAATATGAATTGCAGTCAGCTTGGGCTGGATACTTATTCTTTTACTTTTCCAGTTCAGTCATGCGCGGAATCCTGGAAATGCTTCGCACACTCCCGCTGAAGTTTATATCGATGGCCGAGCCGCAACAGTTCTGGAAGAAAACGGATCAGCGGGAGACTTGGCCCTTGTATTGATGCGGCGGAGTTGTAAAAAGGGAAGAACAAACACAAATAAACAGGTAAACAATATTCCCTTGCTAGGAACAACAAAAAAAAAATCAGAAAAACAGAAGAAGAAGTATCATAAATTTGTAAAATGGGACGGTTACAGTGAAGTGAAAGATTAAGTTGTTTGGTGGGGTGTTCTGAAGATATTGCATTACCAGTATTTTGTTTTTTAATAATAGAAAACACTTTCAAACGATGTTCGTTTTGGTTTTAAAAATATTTTAACTTTCTTTTAGTATCCTAACCTTAAAGATATAAAATATAGAGGTAAAGTGGGTTTGATTTTATGGGGAAAACGAAGATTTGATTAGAGTAGCCTATATTTGTTTGTTTCAAATGTCTTGCCACCACAAGGCACCTTGTGACGTAATGACACCTGACTGAGCTTTTTTGCTTTGTTTTTATGGCACTTGCCATTTGCCCAGGTTACATTTGCCCTCTTAGCAAGTTGCAGGAGGAGGATTTGAACCACTTCCTCTTAGAGTGCCAAGAGCTTTCGCATTTGAGAGTAGCATTTGCTGGGGGTGGGCTGGTATCGCTTCCCCGTATCCTGAAATCTACAAACCCCAAATGTATCGTAGAGGTTTATAAATATGTGGCTAAAGGATTCAGTCTCAGGAATACAAGTTTGGCTTAAATTACGTAGAATAGTATTCTGGAGGTGTAATTATTTATTTGTAAAGTGAAGTGTAGAAAATCTTGTATGGTCTTTTGGCTCAATAAACAATATTATTATTATTATAGCGATCGCAATTTCTGTCCGTCCGTCTGTCTGTCGGGGTCGTTCCTGGTTTTGTTTGAATGAAATTGAATGAAACTTGGTAGATGGAAAGAGCTATCGTCTCAGAGGCTCCGTGCCAAGTCCTGATCCGATCCGGCACTTTTTTTTAGGTGGGAGGGGTCACCGGAAATCTCGTGGAATCGGATCTGGAAGCTGGAAGGGGGAGGGACCGGAAATATCGGGAAACGCTTAGAGTGGAGGGATCGGGATGGAACTTGGTTGGAAGAACTAGCACAAATACTAGATACATCGTTGACATAACCGGACTAGATTTGGGAACTGTCGGAGAGTTGAGGGGGGGGGGGGGCGGAATTCTGGTTATCCCGCGAGCTCGATACTTCCCGATATGCTAAGACGACGAAACTTGGAAGGTGTACTCTGAATGGAATGAAACATGGCACGTGGAAAGAGCTATCGTCTCAGATGCTCGCCAAGTCTTGATCCGATCCGGCCCTTTTTTTAGTGGGGGGGGGGGGGTATTGGAGGGGGGCACCGAAAATCTCGTGGAATCGGATCTTAGTGAAACGCCACATTTGGAAAGACCGTGGGTCATCGGATCTTATCGAAACTCCACGTTTGGAAAGACCACGAGTCTCAGACGACCCAATTCCAATCTGGACCGGATCCGGTGACTTTGGGTGGACCGGATCCGGTGACTTTGGGAGGACCGGAAATGTCGGGAAACGCTTAGAGTGGAGGGATCGGGATGGAACTTGGTTGGAAGAACAAGCACAAGTACTAGATACATCGTTGACACAACCGGACCAGACTTGGGGGAGTTGGGGGGGGGGGGGGGTCCGGAATTCTGGTTTTCCCGCGAGTTCGGTACTTCCTGATGTGCTAAGACGACGGAACTTGGAATGCGTACTCGGAATTGAATGAAACTTTGCAGATGGAAAGAGTTATCGTCTCAGATGTTCCGTGCCAAGTCCCGATCGGATCGGGCACTTTTTGTTCGGGGGGGGGGATATTGGAGGGGGGCATCGGGAATCTCGTGGAACGCTCTGAGTCGAGGGATTGGGATGGAATTTGATGGGAAAAACAAGCGTTAACCACACAGAACCAATCGTACCGGGGCTCTGGGGGACTTGAAGGGTGTTTCCCGGAATTCCGGCGATTGCCAGTTAGGATAGTTCTAGGTGTTCTAAGGACGATGAAACTTTGCAGGCGTATTAGTGACTTAAGGACCCGACATAATGCCCTAGGAATTTTCCTGTCTCCTTCCCTAGATTTCTCTAGGTACTTTGGCTTACCCTTTGGTCACGCCACTAACCCCCACCCCGAATCAAACCGTCGACACCACTGAGACTCGAACCAGCTACCCTGCGCTTACGAGTCCAGTGTACTAGTTTCTCGCCAAGACGGATCATCGGATCATGCTTGTGGAAAATAATTCACTTGCATTGTTTATGCGTTATTCGGAAGAAAAAGAAATTCTCTGTGGAGTGCCTCAAGGACTCTTTTGGGTCCTCCCCTTTTCTTAGTAATGATGAATGATATTGCAGTAGATGAGGAAAATCGTTGGAAGTATTTAGACGACTTGAGCATTGTTGAAATTTGTCATCGTTCCCAAATGAGTAATGCTAAGCTAATAATCCAAGAGGTGGAAGACGAGGCACAGGATAGCGATATGAAAGTTAACTTCGCGAAAACAGCGGTTTTAACTATTTCTTTCATAAAATCAAATCCTGCCTTCAAATCAAAGAAGAAATACCGAAAAAAATTAAGGCAGAGAAAATTAAGCTACTGGGTGTTACCATTACCCCAGATCTAAAATGGAAAGCCCACTGTCAGGACATGCTGAAACGAGGCAATGCAGGAATACAAAACTTAAAACTTCTTTCAAAAATGAAAATACCCCAGTGTCACCTACTACGAGTTTATACTTCTTTCATCAGACCCACCCTGGAATACACAGCACCCGTTTGGCATTTTTCATTATCGCAGGAACAAAGAGATAAACTAGAACTAATACAGAAGCGGGCTCTTCTTATTATTCATAGTGGACCGAAGCTTCCCTACTTATACCTTTTAAAACACTTTAACCTAAAAACACTGCAGGAGCGCAGAAAGGAGCTAAGCACTGACTTCGGTTCAGCTATGGTATCTCATCCTCTCCACTCCCAAGTCCTCCCTCCCCCCCATCAAAATGTTAGAAGTCGACCAGAACGAGTGGTAAGTTCTAAGGTACCCAAGCTCTGTCCCGTACCTACAAAACACGCTAGATATGCAAAAAGTTTTGTTCCTGAATTCGTGAAATATTTTAACGAAGTTTGAATTTTTAAGCGTACTGACATTTTACACATATATTGTATTTTTGTCTCTCTGTTTGACAATAATCGCAAATTTGGTTTATAACCACAGTCGATTTTTAAAATAAACTTTCTATCTGTCTCATGAGCTCTTCTTATGTATCTCTAGGTTCTTAGCTCTTCTTATTTATTTCTAGGTTTATCACTATTATTTACCTCTAGGTTGTCTGTGAGCAGGAAGGCGAGAAAAGCCAAGATCATGTCATTGAAGTTGAGGTGTGTGATGAACCTGCCTATATGACGCCTCCTGAGGACCACTTCAGGCATTCCTCAAGAACCGACCTTAAGTCTTTGGCTGTGAGCATCGCCACACAGTTATCAGACGAGGTTTTAAGTTCACCAGTGCTAGACGATCAGGTTGCCGTCTTTGTTTCAGTAGAAAGCAGTGACAGAAAGCGATGTGTGGATGACAAGTTAGACCTTCATTAATTGCAACGCGCCAGGCTGGTCTGGACTGGAAAGTTTAGGCTTAGTTGATGGTCGTAATGACATTTAGTTTGGGAAGAAAAGACGAAGCACAAATTTTCCGAGTTGGTGTTGACAGGGTTTAATGCATTGACACTTTATGCCTGACTAAAAAGTCGATTGCGCACTACCTTTGAGAGGTGATGAATCAAGCCAAAGTTTACGAGTTTAGTGCAGGCAACTGCAGACTATTATACTTATTGGTTAGAGCTTCATTAGAGCATTAGAAGTTGAAAAGTGAGATGTATGGATTTTTGAGAATGCGGTGGGATACACTGTGTTGTTTTTCGATTCCTAAAAACTTCGTGCAAGCCCTCGCGTCTGGTCCTGCGTATCGACCAAAACTGATGCATTGTGCTAGTTCTTGTCTCCAAACTTGGCTTTGTACTTCAAAGTTTTGTTAGTTACTTCTTCTATAAACCTTCTATGGAACGTGATCGGTATAGCCCATATGAAGCAATTGGTGTATACATGAACCCCGTGATTTGTATCTGGTAATTTTATATAGAATGTTAGTAATCAAACAGCTTTGAAAAGTTGTACTGTGTTAATCTTGTCGCTTTGTTCCCATTGCCCAGATTCGCGCTAAGTCTGGCAAGGTTTTTCGTTCCGTTATGTCCGGACTGGTTTATTGCGGGAGACTTGAGGCGTTTTCCCGCGATGCCCCAAAGTGATTTTGGCTCGAAAAGAGTTTTTCTGCGGTCGCTTGTGTCGCCCACAAGTTTTTTTCCGTGACTCACAAGTGACTTGAATTTGACAAACAACTGTAGAGGTAGTTTTCGATTTTGTCATTTTGATGGGAAATTCAATTTTTACGCCTAATTCATGTCCAGATAATAAAGTTAGCTACTTTCTCAAATAGTCTGACGTATATCGAATGATCTTTTTAGTACAGAACGGTAAGGACGCTAGCCGGAAGTTATGTTAGTGAGATTTTTTTAAATTGCCGCAAAATAAAAAAAAGGTTAAATTTCGGGAGTGTGTGGAGCAAATTTCTCTGTCCGCGACAAACATTCAGATATGTGTGGCAAAGAAATTTGCCGTGGGAAAACGCTTTTAGCTACCTTTTATTGTCAAGAACACCAGAATTGGTAGAAATCTGGAGGAATTCTCCTGCTAACAAAAAATTTGCCAGATTTTTGTTTAATCCGGACAGCGGGAACAGGGATTTGGGCAGTGAACCTTTCTTTATCGATAATTGGCACCTTCCAGAAAATGCTCAGGTATGTTGTAAGCAGCATAGCTGTATCTTAATAGTATTCGTCATGAGTTCTTGAACTTCTACGGCTTTCCTCCTAGGTATATTGCTTCTTTCAGTAGTGGTAAGAGCAAAGAGCCTATCGTTTAGAAAGCCGTATACTTCGAATTGAACTTGTGGCATTCATTTCACGGAACATTACGCTTAAGAGCTGAAGATTGAGCTGAAGTAAATTAATGTTCTGTCGGGTACATCAATGGCAAACTTTTGGATTACGTCCAGTATTGCTGAAGCATTTGAGGTTGGTCACAGTAATTGGCTAAATAAGAAAACCTGTGTTAAGTACTATTGTTACACAGTTTAGTGGGTTTTTTTTCATATTATTTAAGTTAAAAAACATTTATTTTCTTACGTACCTTCTTGCGTGTTGTTTCTTACTACTTTAGTGGTCTGAGTTAGTTTTCCTAAAGCACGTATCTACACTTGACATGTTGCAGTTGTCATCATTTGAATCAAGAAACTAGAATAACATAACGAAGACAAATCTGATAAATTTTGCCGTGATATAATAGTTATGACTTGCGACTGCGTAGACTTCGCGTAACATAGTAGTCCGCAAACAGCGCAGCCGAACGTCATCTGACACAAATGACGTTGCGAATCCGAAACAGCGTCGTAACATGGTCAGATGAGGCGTTTGGTCCTGGTTTAAGCGAACTACTATGTCACACGGAATTTACCCAGTGATACGGGGGCAAACAAATTTAATGTTTTCTCTGTTTTAATTCCAGATTTTATTTTTATCTCTGTGTTTTTATATTTTCTTGATTCGGGTGAATACATATGCAACCCGTTAGGCAGAGATATTTGATTTAAGGTGCGTGGCACAACAAAACGTGCCGGAATCTGGTCTCTTAATTGTTGCATTATATACAACCTCCTTAACAAGAACTGATAAAGCTACGATAGAATGAATCATTTGCTTGAAAACCTGCTTGACAGAGCTGTGCCACGTTCTCCCTGGAACCGAATCATAACTCGTTGTGTGAAAGAGCTAGATACGCTGTTTTTTGTTGGGGTTTTCGTGTAGCGCGTGACGCTGGCGACAGATTGTGATTGACCTGCACACAGGTGCTTCTCATTCAAAAACAGGTGCAGTGCTTCTAAATTGTCTGTATAGGGAGCTGCAGCGCATAGGGGAACTCGGGGCTGACCCGGACGATAATTTTCCTTTCCTTGGCGGATTACATCGTTTCTGTTCTCAAAAGTGTAGAATGTCTCGGAGAATAGCTCGCAATTTTTCAGTTTTTTTTTCTACATTAGGTTTTTAAGTAAATATTTCTTTCTGCTTCTCAATTTGTCCGAACCAACCCCGTACTCGTGGGTTTGATTCGGACTGGCCCCGGGTTGGTTTGGACATACTTTTTTTTGTAATTTACTCAAATTTATTTAAATATCTTAAAATGCGGAAATGATACTATTGTATATATTCAAACAATGTTTACAACGGGTATACGTCAGCTACGATTCTTACGATTAGCTACGATTCTACGATTTACAACGGATATACGTCAGCTACGTAGAATCGTAGCTGTCGTATATCCGTTGTAAACATTGTTTGAATATATGTTTCAAAGTCACCTTGGGCTCAAAGAGTATTTATACTATTGTAGCTCAAAAGCAAACACAAAACTGACGAAAACAAATGTTTCAAAAGCTGAGGTTGCATTTAAATGAAATCCTTCATTTGTCCTTTCAGTTAACCTATATAGCGATTCCAACTTGAATCTTATCATCTTATGTCAGCAAAGTTCGGTAGATAGACCGACTACTCGATTCTACAGAAAGGCGATTTTAGTCCCACTCTGGCTCAGAGAGAATACCTTCTGTTCCTTTCTTGTGGGATTTTCCCGCATAAGAAACAGTTTTAGTTGGCCTTTTCCCAAACTAAACTTAACAAGCAAGAATTAGTGTTTTTTTCCTCCTTGAAAGCAAATTTATTTATATTAAATTCATTAAATACAGTTTGTTATGATTTTTTTGCTTTGTTTTAGATACTAGCTAATTTTCTTCGGTTGTGGCCGTCTCTGTTTATAGCGATCATTTTTTTTTTCGATTTTGATAACTAATTATGACACTTGCCCTCCGCCCAAGTGCCATATAGCGATCGCAATTTCTGTCCGTCCGTCGGGCAGTCGGTCCAGGTTTTGCTGGTTCGGGCATTTCCACACAAGCTAGGACGATGAAACTTCACAGGCATATCAGGGACCCAACCAGATTAACTTACAAATAATCACTTCCCCAATCCGACTTTCCCCGGATCCGGGAGTCCGGAAACTAGGAGCAACGGTAGCAAAAGGGGAGCAATAGAGCGATGTCCAAATGCGGTATCGATCCAGCGACCTCTTTTGTATAAGAACGGCGCTCTATGATTAGCGCCACGCTTGGTTGTAAGTAAGACCAAGTGGTCAGAACGAGTGCTAAGTGCTAACTAGAGCAAAATAACTAGAGTTATTTTGCTCTGATGCTAATTAAACTTAACGCTTCCACATAAGCTAGGACAATGAAACTTGACAGGCATACCAGAGAACCGACCAGATTAACTTGGAAATAATCACTTTCCAGATCCGGTCATAGTGGGGGGATTGGAACATGCATAACTTTGGAAAGAGTATTCGGACATGCATGAAATTTGACATGTGTCAAGAACAAGTGTTTCGGATATCCAGTTTCAAATCCGGGCCAGATTTGATACCTGTGGGGAGGGGGGGGGGGGCACCGGAAATCTCCTGAAACGCTTACATAAGCTAGGACAATAATACTTGGAAGGCACACGGGGGAACCGACCAGATCAACTTGGAAATAATCACTTCTCCCATCCAGCCATGGCGGGGGGAGTGGAGGGATGGGGAATCCGGAAAATAGAAACATACATAACTTTGGAACGGGTAATCGGACATGCCTGAAACTTGACAAGTGTGAAGAACAAGTGTCTCAGACGTATACAGATTAAAGTTAACTGCATTATTTGCTACTCAGATTATTATTATCTCTACGTAGATAAGATTAATACCCAAGTAGAGATAAGATGAATCCGAGTAGCAAATACCTCAGTTAACTGTAATCTTTTACGGAGAAACTTTTTACAGTGTACGCTGGCCAAAAGTGGGACGCACTTGGATTTTCTGTTGAAGTTTACTTGAAACCACCGTATATTGACGACTCGAGAAAACCGAGGAAGTGAAGCTGAAGTCGAGAAAACTACGATTTTTAAGCTACGGCCATGTTTTCGTAACAATAATGGTAATAAGAATTCAGGAATCCAGCGTTCGTTTCTACAAATTGTTCGTGTGAATGAATGTCAACCAATAGAGCATGTCCACCTCCTGACGGTCCTGTGGCTGAAAGAAGTTCCCACGTGCTTTTCCCATTTGACGATGATACAAATGAAAACTGAGCTAGCACTGCACGCTGTTGAAAATTCATTGGCTGCGTTCTTTGTCACGGGAGTCCTCACCGGTGGTCTCTGGTTTTTCTTATAAGCCGTTTTTGCATCCACTGGTGACTTCTCACCAGTCTTATAACCCGTTTTTGAACTAACCAATGTCCGGTTTTATCTCGCCGGTGCGGACTAACCATAACCTGCTCGGTAGCCTGGCTTCAGTGAGGAGTTAGCCAGTTTTCATCAACTCACCTGGTGAACCAAAAGAACGCGTTTTAAGAGAAGAACCAGACACTGGTGACTAAACACCAGAGACAGCCCGGAGTGCAACGGACGCAGCTATTGGCTCTTGATATTACTATAGAGAAATCGGTTTTGCGCGGCCGAACTCCATATACGCGTATATAGAGAGTTCGGGCGGTCCCGTGGTCATTACTGAATATTCGTAATCGTTCCGGATACTGTGATGATTATTGGTAGTAAATCTATATGGATGAGCGCTTTTGTCTTTTTTTATGCTGTTTCGTAGCGAACCGTTACGGTGTAATAAACATGTTCAGTGTAAATGAATCTATACAATACTTTATTTTAAAAACAAACAAACCGTATTTCGTCAATCCCAGGCACTGGGACAATCGAGAGTCACTAGGACCTTATTAGCTCGTGTTTAATAACTGAACACAAGCTATGACCTGAAACGAATAAACAGCTTCTCGTTCAAGTAATTCCTCAAGCCGATGCAACAAAGCAAGAGGTGTATTCTCGCTGTTCCAGGAGGAATCCCCGGGGAAGGGCACTCAGCGTCCCTCCACGCGGACTCAGCGTAGGGAAAACGGAAAACAACTATAGAACACGGGGAATGCTTCGAAAATGGGTTTTGTTCAGAAAATAATTATGCAGTTGACGAAATTGGTCTGGATCCACTTTATTTGTTGGTACTGGTATTGTTATTCTGATTGTTTCTTTAATCAATTTTACATTGCACCAACGCCGCAAAAACTGATTCCCCTCCAAATTTGAAAAGGAGTCCTTTGTGATGATGGTGATGGTAATCTCAGCATTCCCTGGTAATGGGGACTCGTGAGAATATGGGGTGTGAGTCCCCGGGATAAACCAAAACGCAGGGACTCCTAAAAAGGAGTCCTCGGGGAACGGTTGAGGCCTTAGAGATCAGTACTTACCGCAAAAACGCCTTTTGATGGCGATTGTAGACTTCGGCTCAAACCTTATATCTACTGATCGCCTTTCTGTCCGTCCGATGGTCGCGAGTGTACTTCCAGATGTCTAGGACGATGAAACTTAGCAGACATGCTAACCTGACGAGATTGACCTAGAAATTGTGACTTTCTTGACGTGACCACCGTGGGAGAAGTGGAGGGGGGGGGGGGGTGTAATTAGGAATCTTGGGGTAGTAATGATATTCGAACGAATATTCAGTATGTTCCATTGCAAGTGCGGCAAGTCCCCTCCAATCTTATAGCACGTCCTGAGTGGAGGGATCGGGACGGGAAAATCGTAAACTCTAGATACATCCTTTCTAGAAACGGACCGGAACCATGGGCACTGGGGAGAGTTTGTGACATGCCTAACTTGGAAACAGTTATCTGATTAGAATTCAACTTAAATTGATAGATGGCAAGGGCACACGCACGTCTTAGGTGGTACATTTACAGGTCCGGACCACAATTTACCGACTGGCTGGTAATTTTTACCGACTTTTTCTGCAGAAAAAACGACTGTTTTCAACAATAAAAATGACATTTAAAAAAAAAAACGACTGATCTTCCGAAAAACCACTGATTTTCAGAAAAAAAAATCAACTGTTTTGACGAAAAATCGCGGCGCTTCACGCCGAATCGGTATTTTTTACCGACTGGCCGGCGGCTTTGGGGGGGGGGGGCGTCCCCCCCCCCCCCCAGTCGTGACGCCTCTGGTGGCGGCAGCTAGAGGGATATCGTACGCGAGTTGTGGTTCTTGCAGATGGGCCAGGACGATCGACTGTTCAGTATTAGGGAACTTGTCAGGTTGACCTGTAAATTATCATACCATCCGCAGGAAGGAGGGGGAATCCGTTGAAGGGCAACAAATAAATGCCGTTACTTCTGTTGCTTTGCGACGAAAGCCATTTTACAGTGCTTTCGCTTGCACTCTCATTGCTGCGAACAGACAATCAGAAGGTCAGAATGTCTACGAAGGTCTTAACATTATAACCAGTAGCTGCCAAACATGTCCGTTACAAAAATAGGTTTATACCAAAGATTGTTGAAATTGCTTTTGACCATTTGCACGTACTTTCGAACTGAAAGCTATATTGGCAAATTTGTGCATGGCAGTGGTCGCCAGTTTTGGTTTTGTTACCGAGAAAGTGTGAGCGAATAAATTAAATTTTAAAGAAAACGTAGCTAGCAGCATCTAGCGATCATTCTTATTGTTAAAGACGGAAGATGATGCTGCAAGCCTGCAGAGAGCAAAGTTTTGTGAAGAAACAGAAGACAAAAATTAGTTTACTAATTTTGTCTTTTGTTTCTAATCAAGTTTTCAATCAAGATAATTGTTATTTACTGTTAACATTTGTGTCAAATGGCATCGATAACAAGAAATGGTAATAGAGATTATAATTGATTCACACAAAGGCCATTAGGCCTTGCAAGAGATAATGTTAACACTGGTTTTAATGAACATGAGATGAGTTGATAATAAACAGCCAGTCTAGTACACTAGCCCCTTTTCAGGCATGGTGCTCAAACGTCTAGCACCATGCCTGGGTGCTAGACGCTCAAGCACTGTACCTTGGATTTCATGTATGGTGCATGGATTTCAGTATACAGTGCATAGCCTACATCAAAAACATAGTTTCTGTCATAACAACTGAGCACCAGCTCGGACAGAGCTGAAGTTAATACCATGAATTATAGAAATCAAAGACAATCCTTTATATATTTTTCACAACAAAAACAAAAGGGCTCGGCTGATGACAGATATGAAAAACCTCATTTCCTTTTCTACATAGTCAAGGGTTTTGCATGCAAAGTGTCCTGTGCCTCAGCTTTTTCTATGTAGCAGCCAACCAGAATATTGGCTCTTGGGGAAAAGATAGGGAAAATACATGGAAAATGGATAGGGTGCTGTTAGGTTTTTCATCTCCATCATCATTAGAGCCCTTTTGTTTTTGTTGTGAAAAATATATAAAGGATTGTCTTTGGTTTCTCTAATTCATAGTAGTAATTTCAGCCATGTCCGAGCTGGTGCTCAGTTGTGATGACAGAAACTGTGTTTTTTCTGTATGCACTGTATACTGAAATCCATGCACCATACATGAAATCCAAGGTACATTGCTTGAACGTCTAGCACCCAGGCATGGTGCTAGACGCTTGAGCACCGTGCCTGAAATGGGGGCTAGTGTACTAGACAGATAAACAGCATACTAAAAAACAGAATAAGAATGACTCATTAAATAAACAGTTTCAAAGCAATCTGAAGGAATTTTCCAAACATTCTTACATCATTAAAACTGTCCACTTTTCATATCTTGAACATCCACTGTTTCCCAGTCCAGACCAGGCAGACACTCTTTGACAGAATACCTCAGATTTTAAATGGTTCAACTCGCTACACTCAACATTTTCAAATCATCATTTGCACTTCCACCCATTGCCACCCATTGGGCAGAAGAAAGGATCAGTCTTTGCAGGACATCTCAACATATTTTCTCTACTCTCCAAACGACGAACAGCCCCCCGAAAACTTGATATGAACTTTAATTCCTCCCTTGTTAGTCCCACATTAAAATAAGCATCCATTCCGGCAACTTA
Organism: Branchinecta lynchi; assembly: GCA_023053575.1. Lineage (NCBI taxonomy): Eukaryota > Metazoa > Arthropoda > Branchiopoda > Anostraca > Branchinectidae > Branchinecta > Branchinecta lynchi. Next base: position 11,474,955 of record JAKZAP010000001.1, read on the forward strand.
CTTTGATAACTCCGTACAAACTCAGAGACACGGAAGCCCCCAGCTCAACGTCCCACCCTGGATAAATCTCCTGGTCCTGGAGCAGTGGAGTACCAATTGGGCTTCCCTACCTATCAAATCAACCTTAATAGATGGGTAACCCTTACCCTCCAGTTTTTCCTGTTCCACATTGTTAAAAGATATCTCTCAGCATTATCTCAGTGCCTCTAGATACGGTGCTTAAATCAACCAAGTATAAGGGAGGGCTATCAGTTTTTCCCAATATCTGACCATCTGGACCACTTTTGACAACTCTACGTGAGAAGACCTAGATCGCCCTTTAGAACCTTACTATTCATAGAACTATGTAAACCGAATACTCTCTTAAAATATCAAAGCTCAATCCTTTCTAGTTCTGAGTCTTCCATACAGCCGTTCTAACCTGTAATGGAGGCCAGGCAATATCTTAGATCCAAAGAGTGTTCTCGCTGTGCACTCTTGCAGTCATGTTGTATTTTATATTTTTTCTCTGGTTTCTGCCAGTGTCTATGATGGCTATTATCCTAAATTACCTTAAATCGCATTGTCCAGTGACATGATATTGTTTTATGCTCTAGATATGATATTGTTTTATGCTCTAGACGAGGCTAATTAAGCCTTTACTGAATTGTAGAAATACCAAACTTCTTATGGAATGAAGGTATGCAATGTGGTTACTCAAACAACTTGTAAAACTCTCACATTTTCTGGTGACTAGCTGAGATCCAAACTTTTTGCCAGGTACCAGTACACTGTAAAAAAGAATTTTTGCAGTATTTACTACTGGGATTAGTCTTGTCTCTGCTGAGATAGGATTATCTCTAATTCGGTTTAATCTTATCCCAGAAGAGATAAGATTAACCCCAGTAGCAAATACTGCAGTTAACTTTAATCCTTACTCTGAGAAACTTTTTACAGTGTGGGAAAATTCTGTCAAAATGACTAAGTCAGCCGCTGTGTCACATTTCACAATCTTTGAATGTCTCTTTCTCATTTTCTGAAAGAAAGAAGGATCTTGAACCTACACATATTCTTTTCTTTCCCAGTAATTTTTCCTCCTGATTTGTTCCGACGGTGTATCGGTCATCCAAATTTTGGCACAATATGAGGGAGAGCTTTTTCTTCTGGCTTACTGTAGCCTAGATTTGTATGCTAAACATATACAGATTTATGATTATATGGGCATCCCCTTCTCGTAAGCTGCTTGTAGGTTGGCATTCATTTTCTTAATAGAGACCTTCTTGCTGCTTGCAAGCAATTTTTCAGGGTTTCAGATCCATTTTTGTTGAAAAGCTACATGATACCATAGTATAAACATATTCAGGATACTGTAAACAACCTATATAAGAACAAGACCAAAGGTTTCGATGGGATCCCAAAAATTCAGTATCTGATCCAGACAACTGGGTCTTGTCTTAGTCAGATCCAGTCTTCGCCAGACTCCTTGAACATTTTTACAATTAAAATTCAGAAACAGATTAAGGCCAAATAGCTAATCACCTGAGAATACCAAGTTCAGATTTGGATTCAGCATGTGTGTTTACCCCTATAAAATATATCTGTTTTGACGAAAACTTCCTGCCACTTCTGCCAATTTCCCGGTTCCGGCCGAACTCCAGAACTACTTGTCCGGCGAAAAAAGAAAGCTCAAAGACGAAATCAGGGTATCTTCTTTCCCCAGTAATGAACATCTAATCAACTTCAAATAGAAATTTAGCTTATAACAAATTTTCCGATTCCAGCCGAATTCCTGTCGAACTATATGTCCGGGTAAAATACGATTGTCATACAGGGACTCAGCATCTCTTCTTACCCCTTAATCGCTTATCTAATCAACTAGAAATAAAACTTTGACTTCCAACAGTTTTCCGGTTTTGGCCGGATTCCGGACGAACTACATGTCCGGGTAGAAACTTGTTTTCACATATGTGTTCAGCATGTCTTCTTGCCCTAAATCGAACATCTAATCAACTCCAAATAAAACTTTTAATTTTGACAAACTTTCCGGTTTGGGCCGGATTCCGGTCGAAATACTTGTCCGTCGAGAAAATAGTTTTCACCGTCGTCTTCAACATGTCTTCCTACCCCTAAATCAAACATCTAATCAATTTCAAATAAAACTTTTACTTTCAACAAACTTTCCGGTTTGGGCCGGATTCCGGGCGAAATAACTTGTCCGTCGAGAAAATAATTTTCACCATCGTCTTCAGCATGTCTTCCTACTCCTAAATCGAACATCTAATCAACTTCAAATAAAACTTTTACTTTCAACAAACTTTCCGGTTTTGGCCGGATTCCGGGCGAACTACTTGTCCGATGACAAAATGATTTTCACCATCGTGTTCAGCATGTCTTCTTACCCCATAATTGACTATCACATTAGCTGTTTCAAAATATTTTGTTTGTCCCTTAATTTGAATCCCCTCCCCCACCCCTAAATGTAGAGCTACAAAGCCCATCTACGAACTTGACTGGTCCGAAGACCCAACGAACCCTCACACCAAGTTTCATAAAAATATCTCATTCCCTTCGAGAGTTATCGTGCTTACAGACGGACGGACAGACGGACGGACAGACGGACGGACGGACAGACGGACGGACGGACAGACGGACGGACGGACAGACGGACGGACGGACAGACGGACAACTTTTGCGATGTCATAGGTATCCCTCCACTTACGTTTTGGGATCCCAAAAAGTAATCTTATTGCCCAAGCCTATAGTATACTTGGAAGTTTTATACTAGACTAGCCTACAGGAAATTATCTTGCTGTCAGCAGTAATGTCCCAAAATGTTCAGATTACATTACCTGTTCAGTGTGTTTGAAAATGTTCAGATTACATTACCTGTTCAGTGTGCTTGAATCAGGTTTGGATACCATGACATATACATTTACCATGCCAGATGTGACTATTTTTTTTTTTTTTAAGAATAACTTATCCATTGCTTTTACTTGCATTTTTTTTTGCAGGAGGGTTGCTCTGCAGTCTTCTTAAACAGTCATCTGCTTCTGCACTTCCGTGCCAGATTGTCAAAGGCTCCGTAAAAGATATTAGAAATCAGCTACCCAAATCTTCATTTGTATTGCAACACAGGGAGTATGCTGCAAGAAAAGGATACAGAGCTATGAAGATGAAAAACAGAGTAAAAAAAGAAATTGTTATTGAGGAGTTCATGCCATACAAGCTCAAGAAGGAGCTAGCGTAAGTGACACTAAATTCTGACAGTTAAATGAACGGTTTGGTTGAAATTGGGCTCAAGCCCAAGCAACAGAAAGCCCACTGTGACCATTGCCTCAGTTTCCAGTTGATCCCAAGCCTTTGTGTTGAATACAGTCTGTGGAAAATACAGTCTTATCTTAGTCACAACCTTGTTATGTCTGAAGGTATCTCATTCATTCTACTGGAATAGTAGATTCCAATATTTTCTATATTCAGTATTTCCTTTACAAGTGAACCTGTGGAACAAAAAGGGTATCCTAATATTTTGCCTTATGTTAGACTAATCGGTCAAAGCATTTTAGTTCTAATGCAAGATAATGTGGTCATATTAGAAACTTTTGAGGCAAGCTCTGGGAACCTTAGTAAATACCAACCCCAGAAAAGGGAGAATATAACGGTTTCCAAAGTACAGGATTGAAACTGGGAGATAGCAGTTGAGACTGAGAGAGTGTTCCATCCTGCTCATCGTTTTGAAAAAAGTTACGAATTCTGGCTTTATGGCGTCAAGGCTGGAACGTATTTTTCCATTTACAGCAAAGTATCGAGCCCTGGGCTGATCAGGCAAATCACGTCACAGATATCCGTAGTTGGTAAATTATGGTTAGTATTTAGAGAAGGTTGGAACGGTCAGCGTAGCAACTTTTCACGAGGTTGGAACGAAAATAGTATCTAATAGTTACTATTGTTAGAAGGGTGGAACACGCTCTAAAAGACTGAGGAACCATGTAAGAAAATAGGCTAGCCTACTGGAACCTGAACATGGTTGTGATATATTTATTCCTGCATTTATCCCCCATCTAGGAATAAGCCAAACGTTTCCCGTCGCGGTAATGAAGAGTCAAAGCCTGATCCAGTTGATGATGTCTACTTGATTATGCATCACAAAGCTCAAGTCCTGTCTGCCAGAGAAGCAATCCAAGCCCATCGTGAAGTGCACCACCCAACTATGTTCAACAAACCTGATGCTATTTTGATGGCTACGATTGAGTTAGACATGAGTACAGAGAAGAAGGTAGGTCGAAGTTAATTTCTTTCAAGAAAAGTTTAAGGTACAGTAGAGATTATGCTTATTTGAACACTTTTTTAACTGTTCCACTACTTTGGCTTTCTTACTTGCATATAAAAAAGTAAAATGGAAAAGAAAAATAACAAACTTGATATCAGCTAACAGCCAACTATTTCAGGGTTATCCTGGCACAAACTTGAAGCAGAAATTCATTTAAATTTCTTTGATTTTGAATTTATTAAAAAGGTCCTTCCTCTTTTGAAGGCATCTGACGGTTCAGACCGCCATTTTCTCCATTGAAGGCGCGTTCCTCCCGGCAAACTTTTCAAATTATAAAAAACAAAACAGAGGTGTCAGCTGAGTCACTTTCATAGGTGAATGGTGAATTAGCAAAATATTCAAAAAGTGACAAAAGTGTGAGAGATTAATACTAGTATTTATAGGAAAAAATGCCTGGTTTGGGTTTTAGTTTTGTCTTCGGCGGTCGTTCACTGTTAGCAAACGTTCACATAAGCATACCTCTACTCTAGGTTACGATTGAAGTTGAATTTCTGTCTTTTAATTAAGCGACAGTTTTAAGGTTCAATAATAATGCTGGAGTTGGAACGCTGATAGGAAATTGTAAGCAAAATTCAAGCGATCTTTTGGGGGTTTGGATTCTGAAGAAAACATTGCTTAGCACCTTTAGCCAGTGATGTTTGCTCTGTAGTTGACTGACACCGCAGATTGCACCAAATAGTATTTTCAGAGCGGCAGAATAGCATGGTACTGTTCAGGCTAAATAGTGGATTGTCGCCTCAATAAGGGACTCTTAAGGACAGTGAAAACCATGCAAGAACTCCACAGTTGGCCACATTTTCCGTTTCCTTATGACCATGCAGAAACTCCATAGTTGACCACATTTTCAGTTGCCTTATTCGGTAGCACAACGGTCACTCCTTGTTGGTTTCTAAGACGAATATTGGCAAGTTGCCAAGATTGTTGTATCCAGTCGGAAGAGTACCGTTCACGCTCACGCCTTGTAGGTGCCCATGAGGGGGTTGGCCTGCGGGACATGTAGATATGGAGACATTCGTTTTCGGTCTTGAAATTCCGGCTTTGTTCAGTGTTCAAACTTGGAACGGGTTTTATCAGGAATGAGACAACGTGATCTTTGGGCACATCGAGGGAATATTTTTCTGGCAGTCTTCCAAGGTCCTCGGACGTTATCTCTCTTCTGCGGTCTTGCTCACACAAACTTCTGCGCAAGTAAGACCCATTGGGACACCTACTGCACTACGGCTGCTGGAGTTTCCGCATGAATGCTATAAGTAAAAAGAACTATCAACTCCTAATACTGAAATTGGTTGTGTAGAAACGTACAGTGTAGTAATCGAAATCGTAGGTAATCAAATGAAAGGCTAAATGAATCTTTGCTTGAAGCCTGGAAGTTCAATGCCTCAGACGAACTCTGATGCCCTAAACAAAGCATAACAAACCCGGGGGAATTGTCTGTTTGTTCTGGGTAAGAATAATACTAATTTATCGACTCGACGAGGACTGGTGTGCCCAACCGTGGAAAGTGTACTGGAGTGCCCCAGAAAGAGTGACCCGGAAATAAATGTACACCATCATCAACCGCAATCTACTCATCTGGATTCAACATCGTTATTGCTTGCAAGTGCAATTTAAGGTAATTTAAGAGAGTAACAGAAATTCTGGAACGTCTATCTCGGGTTGATTGAAGTGACGCATCTTCTTCACGGTTAATTTTTATTACATAACAGTTGTAGAGTTAGTAGAATTGGGTCAAAGTATGGTGTCGAAAACTAACAGAACTTAACTCCACTTAATCCTCACTTATTTTTTTTCTAGACGAAGTTTTTAAGTAACCTCAACCGAGTCGTCGAAGTACCTCACCCATATCAGAAGGATGAGCTGAAGAAAGTATTGGCTTTTGTAAACACTATCGAATTACAGCAGGCTGCTTTAGATGCAGGCGCTGCTAAAGCAGGAGGTACGGAGCTGATCAAAACCATCCAGGTAAGAGCTATGATTCTTGTTTAGGGAAGCATAGAAATTGCATATCGGGGGGCCGGCTTGTGTACTTCCTTTACCAGCGAGAAAGCGACTTTTGAGGGATTTTAAAGTCGATTCACGCCGGTTTTTGTTACTCAGTTACCGGTCGGTGATTAGGGTTCAAACCGAGCACGCTGTTTATGAATTGTAAACTTAAAATATATAACGTACCTTTTTTTTTTTAAATAAAGGAGTTGTAAACTACAATTGTTTCAACAAAAAGAACGTATTTTGGCAGTTTCTGAAACTTCGATAAAAACTATTTGCTAAAGAACCGTTTGAACCGCGTGTCTCCTGCCTTTACAGATGATATCTGCGATACGGCGAATATCAGCGCTCGTAGAAGTAATCCATTCCGATTCTGTTCTGAAAGCCGCAAAAAGAAGTTGTACCCACTTTAAAAGAAAGTAGCTGCTGATAATTTAAGCTACCTCCCGGACAGGATGATCCTTTAGCTTCAACATTTACGATGACCTGAGAGGGGCGCACGGTAGCGCGTCGAGTTCCGTCCAATTATTCTGGTAGCTATGTGGCAACTGTAGTGGGCAGGGATGAAGCACAAAGGGGCGAGAAGGTCATCGAAGAATCATGCTAGAGGCTCTTACTAATAAGTTTGAACATGATGGACCATTGCTAGCATTTGCTTGCAGAACCATTTACTCGGATTTTTCATGGTGAACAGTGGGACGGCACTTCGCGTGCGTCAAGTTGCCCGTAGTTTGTCGGTAGCTGGGTCTGTTAGGTGGCTCCACGCAGTTCACAAGTCATTTCCCGTCGTTATGTTAAATAAATTTTATGATGGATGCTGAGGATATTGCTGCATGAATGCATGTATGTGTTGCATACGGAAAGCCCAAAGGGCTGGGGTGGGGGGGGGGGGGACAAAATATTGAGTGCAAATGAAATACTAACTACATAGGTAAAACACATTTGTAACGGAACACATCATATATAATCAAAACAAACGAAGACCTTTCTCGTAGTCTCCCAGACCAACTCGTAGACCAACACCGACAAAATTTATTTTTCCGAAGGATCTCCTGCTGAGCATTTTTCGTCTCCTGTAATTTTCTTATGCAACTCCAATCGTAGGTCACTACAAGTCTCATTAGGGTCACCAGAAGTAGAGTACGAGTAAAAGCCATCTGCAGCAGGCTCCCTCCCTAGATATTTCCTTCTTATTCCCAACGGCAAAAACGATACCTCTATTATGACCCTTTTACAAGTTACCTTTACGGTAGTACTTAGAAGGGTCATAACAGAATTATCCTCCGCATCTAATATAAAATTAACACAAGGATCAACGATTTGTAAATGTCATTAAACCTTTGTTTGTGTTTGGTTGGCATGGTTGACAGACACAAAAAATTGTTTGATAGAAAAAGTTTTCTATTTTTTTTTTAAATTGTTCAATCTTTGGAGTTAGTGCTTGAATAGTTCTAAGTTTTACTTAGAATCCATTCCAGAACCCTACCATGCATTCTAGTAAACGAATTTTTAACTGAAAAGGCAGTTTATTTTTACATCTGATTGTGAATACACTGAATTCCTTTGACTCAATTAGGGTATTTTGTGTTTTCTCAACCGAGGTCTAGTATTAACGTTCAGAATGTGCGCTGCTTGCAAGATAACCCAAAGTTCATCCAGACGCGGAGAATTTGACTTTCAACAAAAGCCTTACATTTCCATGTGTGTTCGACCTTACCTTACCTTGACTGACGCTAAGCTCGGAAAATTAGAGGAAGTAAGTCCTCTAAATATACTAGGAAAGTGTTGATAAGATATGTCTTTGTTATATGTGTTATTTTTCGGCAATGGCTTACTTTTGTAGTTGCTGAGTATTATAAGCATAGAGGACATAAGCACATATAGGTAACACATCCGAAAGGATAAGTTCATTCGATGAAATCGATTATAGGCGGTTTCTCGCCGTTCCCCGAGAACTCCACTTGAGGAGTCCCCACGTTTTTGTTTGTCCCGGGGACTCACTCCCGGTATTCTGGCGAGTCCCCACGGAAGGGGAATGCTCCAGTTATCATCACCGTCATCAAGAATGACTCCCTTTCGGATTCAGAGGGAAATAAATGTTTGATGTCGTTGCTGCAATTTAAAATTAATTAAAAAAAATTAGAGTAAGCAAAACCAAAAATAAACCTGATCCAGATTAATTTCGTCAACTGCATATTTCTCTTTTCGAACAAAATCCATTTTAGAAGTATTCACCGTGTTCTCGTTGTTTTCCATAGGCGGAACCCGCGTGGAGTGACTCCCTCTATTCTCGTCGTTCCCGTCGATTCCCCGAGGAGTCTTCGGGAAACGGCGAGAATACGCCTTATCTGGCGGTAGCGGACAAACGAAGTAACGCATTTTTTTGTCGGGTTTTCAGTCCTATTTCAGTAAATAAGTGAAGTGTAACGAGACTGTCTGAGCAAAGCCCTACCGTTCTTGAATAAGGTCCTGGTCTCCTTGACTGGCACGTGGTATTTAGCAAATGTAACAGAATTTTTGTCGTCTCTAGACTGGCGACGTGAGAACAGCGGAGTTTAAATATGTGGTAGCCCACGACAATGTCGCCGAAGACTTGACTGTACTCAGAGGGCTACTAAAAACGAAGTTCCCCGCCACCAAAACTGGTAAGAGATATTTTTTTTTTCTTCAGAAGCAACCACTCCTACTACGCTAAGAGCGTGTTCCACCCTTCTAACAACAAGAACTATTAGTTACTATTTTCGTTCCAACCTCGTGAACAGTTACGACGCCTATTGTTCCAACCTCCTCGAACTATTTGCTTACCATGCTCGGGAGCGTAGTAAGCGTGGTAGCTACGCATCTCTGTGTAACGTGATTGGTCGGATTCGCCCGTGGCATGATATTCTGCTGGAAAATAGAAAAATCATTCCAACCTTGACGTCAAAAAAAACAGAATTCGTGACGTCATGCGTAGTAACTAAGGTAAGTAGGGTGGAACAAAAGCAGATTCGGTCAACAGTCGGTTAAAGACTATGTTCCAGTGTAGGATTGTGTAAGATGACCAAACCGTTCTCTCATAGAGAGTTTGCGACTTTGTTCGATTCATTTCAGTTTCGTCGGACTATATTTAAAGACAAAATACACAATAACATTCCTGCCAGGAAAGCACAAAGGAGTGCTTGGCTACAGCAGGGAAATAACCGATATTAGTTAAGGATAACATTGCCAGTGCTCACTCGAATTAGTTTTCTGGTGGCTTGTTTTTAAATAACTACAGTGAGGAACAATCGTCTTTTTAATTACACAACTTTCGGGCTCGGTTCTCTGTACACTGCTAAGTTCACTTAAAACCGTCGTGCCTAGAATGCCAGTGCAACCTATTTCCGTAATTGCATCCGTTAACTCTTAAACTCGGAGACCTGGATCTCACATGTTACATTCTAATCCCCCAACGAAACCTCACTGATCATCGCACTTTTCCTTGATTATTATGCTCCAGGCGAGTGTTCGCGTATCAATCTATTTATGCGTAAAACGGGTTGGCTGAGTTTTGCTATGTTCATGCTAAAGTTTATCGGCTCGTAAAAAAGCTTAAAATTAACCGCCAAAGATGTTGGGTTATTTTTTGAAAGCAGAGCCTAAGTTTTAAAGTAATCAGTACTGGACCATAAACAGTCAACAGTGCGAGGGGAGCTCTAAGGAATAATCGGAATTTCACCATCGAAAGCTGTGAATCTAATTTTTTTTTTTTTTTTTTAAATATCATAAGGCCTTGAAGCTTTTTCTGGTGGAAAACTAGTCATATTCGGTCACTAGCATAACTGAATTCGGCATTTTGTAATTTTTTTTCAGGATCGATTGGCACTGACATTGTAGGACTTGTAAAGAAGTTTGTGAATGGCTTGGAGTATTCATCGAAAAGTGACGTACACGAAAAAGATTTCGGCTGGGTAGAGATCGGAATTGGACAAGTAAGTGAGAATTTCATACAACACCATTTGCAGTGGCTGTTGTGATCGTGTGGGCATGGCTGTTTCAGAAACTTTTGAGTATCTTCTGAATGGGAGAACAGACGTTCCGTAGATAGAATATACCATGTATGCATTACTCTGGTGCAAACTGCATGCAACTACAAATGTAAACACGGCAAATAATATAATATAATAATGTACTTTATTTCCGTAATAGCTTGTATTATACACGCTAGCACTGGATCGTCATTCCCACAAATAACATATGACAATTACATAAGTAGACATTTCATCTACACGTACAACTTGAAAACATAATTTGACTTAACTTCATGAGAAATCTACTCTGCAGATATTGTTTTACAGGCTGGACCTTTAAAGGACCCCTCGCACTATTTACTCTTCAGCTTACAGTATCTTTAAATATCTGAATACCATAAAACTAGATGTGGTTTCAAAAATAACCCGCGGTTTCGGCTGTTTTGAGCCTTATCCGAGACCCTTTGACTTATAGTGAAAACGGGAAACAATTTACATAACCGGTTTTTCTGATTGAAAAACAGCTCGCAGACAACCGTCGATAGCGTGATGACAAAACACGGCAAGTGAGAAAACCGGCGTGTTTTGATGTTTAGAATATACCATACGGAATTGGGGTCTCCGGGTGTAGAAAGATATGAAGTGGTTATGGAAGTAGGTTGTCTGAGTATTATAGGTAAGACAGGTCCTTTAACAGTAATGTAATACTGCTTTCACAAACCTTGCGCTGCGTTTGCGGAGACAGCACAATCTTCGTGTATAGTAAACCGACTCACAAGGACGGGTTACTCTAGATGTCCAAATCGGACACACGCTATTGATCCTAGGGAAGAACAAGAAACGTAACCCCCTCATAAATTGACTCAAATACAATAATCAACAACGTCTGTTGTGGTGATGTTTATAGTTTTTCGCTCGGAACACGGTGATTGTTCGTCAGCACCAAGAGTATTCCAGTCCATTTCATTCTACTGCGGACGGAACGCAGGGGCCCACGCGCCAGGGCGGTGTTGGACCGATGATCTTCCATTAGCGTACAACATGTCCAGAGCTCAAAAAGCTTAAATCGATTGTCGTATGAGAATACCTTTGCTAAAACGCATAGGAGCGGAGTCAGCGAGCCCCGCCCACCCGCTTCATCTTCCTCTTTAAAACAGGCAATGCCAAGATGCGACGATTGGCTTTGTGCAAGTAAGGTCCCATGATTCTGTGTTATCTTGTCGTAACGACGATAGATCATTGACAAGAGTTCTGTTTTAAACTATCCATAGTAGATGATCTCGGAGAACTGCATGTGAGGAACGCAACGTCATAACTTCTGGAGCAAAGTCGATGACTTGCTCGGAAATGGCAAGTTCTGATTGTCGAAAATTAATGGAGCTTGAGCTGCAGCGTTTGGCTCGCGATAGACTTTCTTGATACCGCTTAATTTGAGATAATTTTGGAATCGTTTTCAGCTGTCAACTCCAACTGAAGAGTTAGAGGCTAACCTTGAAGCAATCCTGAAGGATCTCCACAGTGCTCGTGCTAGGAAAGGACATGAGTTTGTGACCAAGTGTGTCCTATGGACAAACGAGAGCAAAGAAAAGTTTGTGATAGAACACAAGAAGTACGTACTGTTGGCTACTGTGCCCGCTAAGAAAACAAAGCCAGTGCCAAAGCCTGTAGAAGACGAAGACGAATTAGAAAGGGCTACCGCTTAAGTTTGGTTAATATATTTTGTCAGTGTAAACCATGTAAGATTAGAACGTCATGAAGTCAAATTAATGAGGTAAAATTCTGTGTGAAAGTGGGTGGAATATGATACTCCGTGTTCCTTGTGATGCGTAAAAAAGAGGACACAATGAGGAAAGTAATTATCGAATTTGCTTTTGATGTCGTTGATGTAGCAGACATAAGTAAAGGAATGGATCCGCGAGGAACAGTGAAAAAAAAATGAGAGTTGAAATGTTCACCGTTGAAAGGTAGCCAAAACGTCGCGTTTTCTGCTCGGCACTCGTCCAAGTGCAAGCAGTTGTATAGCGAATCTCCGGCTCCCATGGGTGGATTCAACTAGGTAAGTTGGGGATAATCTAGGCTTTTGTCGAACTGAATCAGTCTGATACACTTTTTAAGAAAAGTTTATACCTAGTAGCACTTGAAATGCAGCTCAAACAGAGGAAAGTTTCGTAAAATTCATGTTTCCCTCAAACCGTTATGCCGTTACACGACATTTTAATTTCTTGAAAATGTATATAATTTTATATTTGCTTGCAGTCTTTTTGCGTGAAGAGCGATTACGGTTATGGCTTAGCACTGGCAGTGCGTGCTACCTTATCACCTCTGTTTTAGTACACCCCATCATCTTAGATCTTGCAGCGGTAACTACAACGATAATAAACTATTCCCTTTAAGCTGTCTGCATGTGCCTTAATGTTTTGTTAGTGTTCCTGCGATAAGTAGTCCTTACCGGCTTACCTTAGCTTAGACCTTAGTTCCTCCAAAGCCATCGGTGGCGCATACGGCTTCGACAAAGCCTCTCCATCCGTCCCGCATTGATGCCGCAGCGGTGACGCCCTTCCATTCACGTACTAGCAAGAATAGATATTCTTAATTATTTTGGCACAAGGGAGGTACCAGGCGTCCTCAGATCTCGATCATACGTTCGCCTCATGTGTTTTTGTGGGGCCTCGCCTTCTTCTCCCGTCTGGCTTCCAATCTTAGGTTGTTTGAGGATGGCGGCTTTCTTCCATACGAACATAATAGTCCGTACAAGGGTAATTTATAGCCTATCACCACAGGCTTACTTGTTAAAACTGATCAGATAACCTCCTTTTCACCGCCTGTCGTTCTCGCTGTTTTCATTTCACCAGTGGCATACGGTTTTCGGTTATTGCCGGTAAATGATGATAGCATGTAATAGCATATATAAGCAATCGTCTTTTACCTCAATAGCTTTCTTTCAGACCTGGTAGTTGAATCCTCTGTTGGGCGGTAGAGCTGATAGTATTGCGTGTTTAGACTCGCCCGGCTAGTGGTATAGGAGGGTATTGTGCAAAAGTGAAACCCTTATACTTAGGAGACAGAAAATGGCAGTGCTTGGGCATAACAGATTATGGGCACTTGAGCTCACATAATAAAACAAGTGCGCAAGCGCTCAGACGTGGAGTATGAAAGTAAAGTGTTTATCACATCTTATAAACAAACAGCGTTAGAACCAAGACATTTCACATCCACATTAACCAAACAACTATTGAAATAACCTAGTTTGATATCATCCAAGTTTAAAAGCTTTTAATGTAAACAAACCGCATTTAGAAATCCAAAGAAGATCTTCAAGATCTTGCAACAACGGTCTATGTTCAGTACTAAATCTCTTGCTAGCCAGTCCGACACTTTAAACCTCTTTTCCATTAGCAAGGTAATAACAAGTGTAATAAAACCAATTCGTTTTATTGCCTAATACACCCCTTTTCTCAAATTTATTAAGAACGAAAGATCATCGATCATATGACAGAACCGTCCAGTTTCCAATTCATTACGGATTGAAGTGTGCGGCGTGGTCTTATTTGTTGATGTTACACCAAAATATACATACATATCGAGAAGTATACAAGACTTGAACTCGAGACATGTCATAGACAAACTTAACTAACGGGAAATATGGGCCCAGTTACCCATGAACGGGACGGGGCGGGGGCAGGGGGCCGATCAAATTGCAAATCTGGACCTAAATATCCTTGACTATACCAACTTGGACTTTGATTCTAGTCACGGGTACACAACTTTACTGATGGGCTAGTTGGGCAGGGGAGGCAAATCAACGAGGAGGGTGGGGAATGGTTCAAGTCCACATATATATACTCCTAATTCGATGATCCAAAAGCACAGAGGAATTTCATCGCCTTTTCTCCAGTTATTGTCAAGTTAAAAACATTAAAAAATGGGCAATCTGGGCCCAATTGCCCCTGAACAAAGTGGGGGTGGGGTTTTGGGGCCCGCAGAAAGCAAAAAGAGACCCCAATGCTCACAAATCTACCAAGTTTCAACTTGATACCTGTTGATTCCTGTCACGGGTAACCTACTTTACTCCTAGGCAATCCGGGCCAGTTGCCCTTGAATGGTGGGGGAGGTAGGTGCAACTTTGAAAACAATTTCCCTGCCCCAGAATCTACACGTACACGGAATTTCATCGCCCTATTTCCAGGTCTCGTCAAGTTATGAACATTATTCACTGGGCAATCTGGGCCCATTTGCCCCTGAACCGGGTGGGTATGGGGGTAGGACCACCAAAAGGCACAACTAGACCCGAATACCCGTTTACCAAATTCGAACTTGATACTTGCAATGGTTCACCGGTTATGAGCTCCACAAAATACAGGGAAAACCGAAAGCTGCTACAGCGCTCGCAATAGTGGATTGTTCCGAGGAAAACTGCGCTAAAAACCGACTGAAAGATAGCTCAGACAGATAGAAGTTTACCACTTACTCGAGTCCTTGGAACAATCCACCATTATGAGCGCTATAGCAGCTTTCGCTTTTCTGTTATCGGTTTTCACTATTTTTATGGCGCTTGCAGCTTCGCTCAAGTTCCATATACCGATCACTTTTTGGGATCCCAAAACGTAAGTGGAGGGATACTGACATCGCAAAAGTTGTCCGTCTGTAAGCAACGTAACTCTCGAAGGGAATGAGATATTTTGATGAAACTTGGTGTGAGGATTTGTTGGGTCGTCGGACCAGTCAAGTTCTTAAATGGGCTTTGTAGCCCTACATTTAGGGGTGGGGGAGGGGGTTCAAATTAAGGGGCAAACAAAATATTCTTAAACAGCTAATGTGATAGTAGATTATGGGGTAAGAAGACTAAGGGGTGGAAGGGACAACCGATTTAGAGTCCGGGCCGGATCTGAGGATGTGGAGGGGAACCGGAAATCTTGTGACACGCTTAGAGTGGGATGAAACTTGGTGGGAAGAACAAGCACAGGCCCTAGATACATCAGTGACAGAACCGAACCGGATTTGGGCACTGTGAGGGGGAAGGGTTGGAATTCCAGTGATCGCAAGTTAAGGTATTTCCAGATGTATTTCGACGACGAACTTGGCTTGAAAATTAGAGACTTGACACGATTGACTTACGGGCGATCGGATCTTAAGGAAACTGATATTTGGAAAGACCTCGTATGTCAGATGTCCTATTCAAAGTCCGGATCTGATCCGATGAATGTTAGGGGGGGGGGGCGGGGACTGGAGAACCGGAATCTTGTGACACGATTAGAGTGGAGCCATCGGGATGAAACTTGGTTGGAAGCACAGGCCGTAGATACATCCGTGACAGAACCGGACGGGTTCGGGCACTGGGGGAGTTGGGGGGGGGGGGGGGGAATTCCGGTGAACGCGAATTAAGGTACTACCAGATGTGCTAGGACAATAAAACTTGGCTTGGACATTCTTGAGAAGATTGGCTTAGACATTGTAACTTCTCAGATCCGACCATCCCTTACCGTACTAATCCTAACTGCAAAGTACAAAAAATGCTTTTAAGCAAGATACACATTTTCATGGTTTCCAGGAGCCCATGATTATTTTTGCCTAAGGTTTTTGCCCAAAAGTGGATTTTTAGCAGTCTTAAATTACAATTTAAGATTACAAAATACTTAGATTACAAATAATCACAACGAACCCACGAATTGACGAATTCCTACTTTCATCCTCTGACCCAGCCTTTCAAGTGCCATATGAGCTTCCAGCTCTCGTTTGTGGAGCTCATAATTCGTGAACCAGTGCATGTATCAAGTTCAAACGTGGTACACTTTTGGGTATTGTGGTCTGGTTGTGCTTTTTTGGGGGTCCCAGCTCCCTCACCCACTCGGTTCAGAGACAATTGGGTAAAGATTGCCCATTTAGTGGAGATCATAACCCGTGAACAATGACAGAGATCAAGTTCAAACTTGGTACAAGTGTTGGCGCTGGGGTCTATTTGTGCTTTTTTAGGCCCCCCACCTAGTTCAGGGGCATTGGGCCCAGATAGTGGAGTTCATAACTCGTGAACCATGACAGGCATCAATTTGAAACTTGGTACTATTGTTAGCAGGGGCGTCACTATGGGGGGGGGGGAGGGGGGGGGGGGGGGAGGGGGGGGGGGACTCCCCCCCCCCTAAAGGTCCTGAGAAAGTACTTTCGTCGGGCGAAGCAAACATAGAAAAATTACTATTTTGTATGCTTTTTATCAGGCATCGGTCGATCCGTCGGCACATCGGGTGTTTTTATATGCAAGAAATGAAATCCTGCAAACGTTTGTCGGGCAAAACATTGAAGAAATCGAATTCTGCATGCTTTGGTCGTGCCTCGGTATTCTCGTCGGCACATCGGGTTCTTTTTATACAGAAGGAATCCAGAAGAAATAAAAACAAATTAAGTTTTTGTCGGGCATCGGTCGACTCGTCGGCACATCGGGTTCTTTTTATACGCGAGAAATGAAATCCTGCAAACATTTGTCAGGCAAAGCACTGGAGAAATCGAATTCTGCAAGCTTTTGTCGTGCCTCGGTTCGTCGGCACATCGGGTTCTTTTTATAGAAAAGAAATCCAGAAGAAATATTTTTTTATGCTTTTGTCGGGCGTCGGTCGACTCGTCGGCATATCGGGTTCTACTTATACGTAAGAAATCAAATTTTACAAACTTTGTCGGGCGCACCCAGGAAGTTTAAGTTTCATTGGCACAAGGGGTTATTTTTACACGTATGAATCAAGTTCTGTACAGTCTAGTCGAGCAAAACACAGAACAAATCAAATGCTCGATGGTTTTGTCGGGCGTCAGTATTCTCGTCGGCACATCGGGTTCTATTTACACGTTCTTTACAATCTTGTCGGGCAAAACCCAGAAGAAATCGAATTCTGAATGCTTTTGTAGGGCGACGGTGTTCTTGTCCGCACACCGAGTGTTCTATACGTAAGAAATCAAATTCTGCAAACATTTGCCGGTCGCAAACTTTTCCGGAAAAATACAGATTAAAAAAAATTCGCCGGCGTTGCTTAGTTCAACTTGTTCTGGGTACAGTCGTTGGAAGCTTCGCTTCTTAGCAAAAGTTGAAACGAAAAGCCGAATATGTGAAATTAAATATATGTATTTACATCAAAGGAACAATGTCAACTGATGCATTACAGTAAGTTTTACACAAAATTTCGCCTGGCGCATTTTGTAGTATTCCCTATGAATGGTGTATCATTTAGTTTTCCTTTTAGGATAGAAATTCTTGGGGTTTGGAACACGTTAAAAGCCGGAAATTGTATGGTACTGTAGCTGAATTTTCCGCGAAAAAAACAGATTAAAAAAATTAAAATAAAAAGACGAATATGTGAACTTTAAAATACGAGATTATACCAAAAGAATAACCTCAATTTTACAGTTAATTCACACAAAATTTCGCCTGCGGCGCATTTTGTAGTATTCTTTATTGAGAAGAACAGTGTTTCATTTAGCTTGTCGTTTTAGGATTGGAATTCGCTGAAACACGTTAAAAGCTAGAACTTGTATGGTAGGTATAGTTAAATTTTTCAGGAAAAAAAGGCAGATTTAAAGAATTTCGCCTGCGGCGCTCAATTTAACTTGTTCTTGGTACAGAATGTTGGAAGCTTCGCTTTTTAGCGAAGGCTAAAATGAAAAGCCACATATGTGAACTTAAAATACGAAATTACATCAAAGGAATGATCTCAACTGATGCATTACAGTTAGTTTTACCCCGATTCTATTCTGTGCTGGCGGGAAATGTCGGCAAATTTTTTAGTCCGTCGGCACAAACCGGACGTCCCCCCCCCAAAGGTAAAAGGCTAGTGACGCCCCTGATTGTTAGGACTGAGATATAGTTGTACTTTTTGTGGTTCCCAGTTTCCCCAGACTCATCTGGGGCAATCGGGCCCAAATTGCCCCGTTGCTAAGATCTAAACTTTACAACGCCTGGAGCTAGAATGATGAACTTTCATGTACCTTTATCCTCTGGTTACGAAGAGAATCCTGAGACTGCACCGCCACCACCCTCCCTGGTCATGGGCAACTGGTCCCAGTTTGCCCATAATTTGAGATTTTGTGAACCGTTACAGGTATCAAAATTTAAAACTGCTATACTTGATGATATTGGGGTCTACTTCAAAGTTACCCCCCCCCCCCCCCCACACACACACACACACGCACACCTTCACCGTTCCTCGGTTTCAGGGGCAATTGTGCCCAGTTGATAGCTTACAAACCATGGCCCGTATCAAGAGGAACGATTGTTGCCATTGGGGTCGAGATGTGTACGTTCATTTTAGGAGGAGGGGGGTCCTGCCTTGAACATCCTGGATTTTCAGACACCACCGGGTGCAGATTCCTCAGTGACTAATTTGCGTAACGTAGACCACAATTATAGAGATACGAAAATGAAATTCCATTTTATTTTTCGGTTTCTAGGATCTTGAATATACTTTTGGTATATTAACCTTCCCGTTCGTTTGTAACGTGGCCCAGATCGCCCATGTGTTCAGCTTGTGAACGAGGACACTCATCAAATTGAAGTTACACAGCACTTTTCGTAAGATGCGCATTGCTTTTGTTTCGCTTCATGTTTCGCAAATGGTTTGAGGTGTCAATTAGTCAGCATTTGTTTTCGCGTTAGGAAGGGTAATGAAATGGGATCTGAAACTTTATGAGTTTGACATTAGTGTGTTTGAACAAAGTATAATAAAAGATATACATTTCAAGATTGATGAAAGTAAATCCAGTAGTGTATCGGAATGAGCCACACACTTCGAAAATTTATGACTTTGACATTAGGGCATAAACGAAGTGTGTACTGTAAATCAGTGGTTCCCAACCTTTTCCGTACCGCGTACCCCTAATCAAGGTTCGAAAAGATTGCGTGCCCCCTTTTTCAGAACGTGGAAAAGACGATATTTATTATCATAAATGATAAGGCATACATGTGTAGACATATGTACAAAATCAATGCGGCAATCACTAGAGGCTGTTTTGTAGCAAAAATTTTGTCGAATCTCGGCTCGACGTCATTAACGGCAATACTTTTTACAGTCGGGCCGTTTCTGTGTTTGGTTTTGATGTTCTCCGTGCTTACAAAGCTGAATTCGGTTCTCGTTGAAACAATATTGTTTGACACAGGAACAGATTTTACGGCAGTAGGCTAGCTGTTTTGGAATCAACATTATTTCATTGACTTTTTCAGGGCCTGTGATCAGAGGCGTCACGCACGAGTTGACAACACCCTCCCCCAAAAGTGGTCGGCCAAATGATACAAAAAAAGAGCCAGCGCGAAGCGCGGCGTTTTTTCGCAAAAACAGTTATTTAAAAATAAAAAATGAAAACACTCAGTAAAAATGACCTGTCGGACAGTAAAACTTGGTGATACTCTGCTGGTAATATTAGGCTTTCGGCAATCGTGAATGAGTGAGACGAGATTTTTGAAGCTACAGACTAAATCATTTTGGTTCCTTCGCGTTCCCCTTGCAAGGGTCTCGCGTAACCCTTGGGGTACGCGTACCACTGGTTGGGAGCCACTGCTCTAAATTACTAAGTCCAAAACACGCCAGTGATCCTCAGGCAGAAGGAGTAAGCGTCTCTGTAACGACTCAAACTCAACGACTCAAATCCCGCGTCAACCAGTCACGGCGATCTTTGGGAGCAGATGTGTCACCACTTCTGCCTTTCTTCCGCTGGGTACCCGGTGAGGCCGGACATTTTACGTCGGCAAGGAGAGATAGTCATCAAGAGTATAGGAACAAACCTACAGTGCTCATAGCGAGCATAACTTGTTGTAATGGCCTGAGACGTGTTTGGAGATTCTTTGAGAGCTTAGTTGTTGGTTTCACGGGTTACTAAAACCAAACGTTACGGGAAGGGAGAAATCTATGTCAGTTCAATCTATTCTTTTACGCTCCACGTCTGAGCGCTTGCGCACTTGATATTAGTTCTGACAGGAAAAAGCTGAAGCAATATCAACCTTTGGTAAGGAACTGATGATGTAGCTAGAAAGCCTGGCAATAATTCCAATTCCAAATGACGCAAGCATCACAGATTTGCCGCAGCTCGTCACGAAGGCCTAATTACCGACCTACAACTCGTCAAGCTGCATTTTATGGGTCATGTACTACCCCTAAGGAAGTTTCCATTCTGCGAAGATGAGTTATTAGTTATACAAGCTTGCGTCTGTCGGACCAGACGTCACTTTGATTTATCTGGGCTCGAATTAGTCGCGTAAGTTTCTACCGACCAGCGGCCATACGGAACATAAAGCTGAATTTAGGTTAATAGGCGAATCACTACAAGATAAAATCCGAGCGATCAGTGCGTCGTCCAAGCAGAAACCTTGGTTGTTTTGAATGTAAATCGTTTATTGGATGGCTGATCCCGTTGAAAATTAAGTTTAGCGGGTTGAATTTTCTGCGTCTGCTGCCTTGGAGTGACCATGTTGGTTAAGTAGACTTTAATTATGGGAATCGCATTAAAATACACATTTTGTGCAAATGGGTCTAAGCCTCCCCGTAAGAAAGTGCGAAAATTATTGTCAACATATCGTACCGTACGCATAGAATTAATGGGTGCAGCTACGTATCCCGCTACGAACAGCAAAAAATAACCACAAAACAAGATGACATAACACTAGCAGGGATTCGATTGTAGTTACTTTAACGTAAAAATCTCAGAAAAGTATGTCCGGTGTTACTTCGTTTCACGATTGATTTACGAATGTACGCTTAGGTGCTACGGCGATTGCTGCAGCAGTTTACTACTTGTATTGCGAGTAATATACATACAACGAATGAAAGACCAGTAAGGCAAGACATTTTATATATCCCACCATTTTGCGTGCATCAAACTTTGGACTCGTGAGTAGATGAAAGGCGACATTCTTCTTAGGGTTAATCCAGGATCGGAAAAAGAAGATAGAGGATCTAACAAGTTGTACCGGCTGTGAAAAAAAGAAAACCGGTCATTATTGTGTTGTCCTATTCCTTATGTTTTAATAGTTATGATCTATTCAAAATAAAAATAAAACCTCCAGAGACCTGAAGGTGTTGAAAGCATAGGCATATGGTTTAGCTGTTATAGGCTACATTACCATAGCTGAAACATGCTTAAAAAACCCCTATAAAACCTTAGAACACTGAAGGGGATTCCAAAGGTGTGGCTCTCTCCATCAATCACTGACCCAGCGCACGACAGGGTTACCTTCGCTGGTAAGTGTAATTTAAGGTAATGATGTAAGTCGGCATACGTCCGAACTTATCTTGTAGGTTATGCTATAAGGTACAGAGATCAAACCGGTTCAAGCTATTACTTACCTTGGAGTCCCAGTCGGTACATCCCTCAAGGCTACGCGTGTATAAATGTTCAAACAATGTTTACAACGGAGATCAGACCGGTTCATAGCTGACGTATCCGTTGTAAACATTGTTTGAATAAATGCTACGCGTGTACTTGTTATTGATGATACCAGGGACCCATAAATTTCCTGTAATGAGTCGCCATTCAGGGGGCTTGTCATTTCCTATGCTTCCATGTTGCTATGTTGCCCGAGCCTCACCTAGTTTCCAAAAATTCCGCTTGGGTGGAATCGGCGTTCTTGCTCAAATATACAAAATTGCCAGCATGCATCCAGGTGCCTAAGCTAGGACAAAAGATCCAGGATACTCTTCCATTACAGATAAATATTCCTAGTTCAGCACATCAGCTGCGAAAAATTTTGTTTAGCTGGATAGTCGGGTATTTTATCCCCGTGGGTATTTCTCGAACTATCTGACGCTCGGTCAAGAGCGCATCAGAAATCTCTTATTGACAAGCCCCCTGTATGGCGAGTCATTACAGGAAATGTATGGGTCCCTGATGATACCTTTAGAAAAGTTCGTGGTGCATATGGAAGGCTTGTCCCGAATAAGACAAGATTTAATCGTCATATTCTAGCCGGGTTGTATAATGCGTTTGTTCTACCAAAATTTCTCTACATATCTCCGTTTTGGAAATGTTTCACTCAGACAGATAAGAAAAAGCTTCGTGTGATTTACTTTAAGTATGCGAAGTATTTGCTTGGGCTACCACCGTGGTCCAGTACCCAGTATATGATTAAAAGGTTTGGTCTGATAGACCCGGCTGTTGCTGTTCCTATGAGAGTTGTTAATTTTCAAAATAAGTTCCGGACTCTAGATCACCCTTGGGTGACTCTCTAGAGAACGTATTAAATTGGAAATTATATATAATAGATGAATGTTGAGTGTATTGAATCCGTTGTATATATTCGTGGTAAATAACATTTTGTTGTTTTTTCTTCTTTCTTTCTTTTTTTCTCTCATACTCTGCCCCCTATTGTACTTGTACAGTTTTGGCAGGTGATAAATCTATATCATATCATATAAGATGTAAAGTATTTACTACACAACCTTGAAACGACTTTTGACCAGGACTTTCCATGGCCGAGGGTATAAGAAAAAGTTTTCATTGATTCATTTACACAAGAAAGTGCTAAGTGGTGCGTGAAAAGGATGTCGGTTCTATAATTAATAATTTTCATTTCTTCGCTGAATTAAAGGCTCACGTCAAAAATACTGCGGTTCGCTGGTCAGAATCTTAGCAAAACTTTTACGGCAGATGGACGAGTCGGCGGTGCGAGCAGCTAATTACGAATATTTCACTAGTACCGCTACGCTCATGGGTGATAGTGGACATCTTGAATCAGTGCAAGGAGGATATTGTAGACTCATCAGTACGAAATCAAAAGTGCATGGAATCGGATATGCTCAGGGGGCTATAGAACTCAGGAATTAACTAGCCAGATTTCTCGCGTTCGGGCAAGTCGTCCTAATTTAATTATCTTTCTGTTTTTTCAAAATTGAAGAGAATTAGACAGTATAAATAGTCCTCTAGCCCAAGCTGACTGCGAATTTTATATTTTTTAAAAACTTGTGGTTTTTCCACAAGTTTTTTTCCAACTTGATCGGTTTTGAGCCTGAAGAGGACCCTTGCCAAGAACAGCCGAAATATAGCTCCAATAAAATTCAGCTGACGTATCCGTTTTCCACTATCAAGTTAGACAATATTGAGAAATCACCAACTATATCAGAAACTAAAGATGTAAAACAACACACACACTGCCGTAAATAATATTAGTAGGCCTACGTGCAAAGTTGCTAATCAATTTTTTAGTTGGACCTCCACCACAGAAGTAAGTGCGTCATACCGCGTGATTGTTGCAGGTTGGATATTCTCTCACTGATTATACCTCTGAAAACAAAAAGCCCCCTCCCCGAAGAATGAATCCCTTTGGATTGTTCCTCGAGACCTTTCAGTAGTTATTTTTACCATTATTACGTTCGTTGTGATACAAGATGTCCTGTCGATTTATATTCCACCTCTAGTTAGAGTTTTAACTAGTTGCTTGATGCCAAGTGACTCACTTCGTGCCCAGTTTCTAGCTCTTCAGGCTCTCCGATCATGAACATATCACAACTTGGATACCTTCCTTGAACGTAGTCTGCCCCCCTCCCCCTATAACTGACTCGCTCGGCTTATTCCTATAGAGTTTCTGTTTTACAATCATCCAACTTCATTTTTGTCTTTGTTTCAGGATACCAGGCACCATCATCGAAAACAATGAAGTTACAAATCTTGTGCCTGACTCTAATCGGAACAATAGTCGCTGAACGAGACATCCGTAAAATCGACATATCAAATGATCACTTAGTGAATCTTGTGATTGATTCGAAACCGAATAATCACTCAGCCTCATATATTCTAAATCTACCGGACAATCAGCATGGGTCCGACAAAACTTCGCAAGTTCATACTGTAGACGCCATGAAAGAAGTCGAGGGAGAAGAGACAGAATTGCAAATGTTCATTTCTTCCGTCGAGGATCCAGAGATAGAAGAAATAGCTTCAAGAAGCTTAGATGTTTTATCCAACAACGAAGCAACTTACTTGTCCAACGTGTCCAACTTACCCCACGAATTTGCCAGAAGCGGGAACGTCAGCGTTTCTTTTGGTTTCCGAAAAGCAAGGAATGAAGCCCTTGATGACGGGGCTGAAATCAGACAAGATGAAGAGCAGTTAGAGAGCCTCGATGATCTGTTTCCCGAGTCTCTAGTCCAGACGAAGACTCAGAAAGACTATTACTCACGAGACCATGATGAGGCAGACTATCGAACATTCTCCTCAGTTGGTGATTCGTCGGGACGTGAAGATCGTGACGATAGCTTTGGAGATGACATAGAAAGCCTAGATAATATCGAAGCCAGCGAGCTGGTTGGCGAGGGTTATGACGTGGAAGAAGTTATTGAAAGCCTGGACGACCTCACTGCCGGTGCTCTCATTGCGAACTATCTATTCGAGGACGATATCGAGCATCCAGAGAATACATTCAATACTTCAAAGCTAATGAAAGACAATCATTTTGATTTGGAAAAGCTTTTGGAAGGCACGGGCGTAAATTCCTCGGTGTTATTAAGTGCTGTGGATACACTGAAGAATGCTGGTGGACTTCAGAATTTGCTGAAGACAACAAAAGGAAGTCCTTTGGGAATGGGTCTTCTTGCTGTAGGATCACCCGGCGCTGCCCCGAAACAGAGTGCAGGCCCGCTTGGTGCTCTGGGTCCGCTTTCAGCAGGAATGAATAACTTGGGAACACTGGGTGGTGCCATGAAACATCAGGATATGGATGAAATTAGAAGAGAGCTCAAAGTTATGCTATTTGGAGACGAACAGAAGGTTAGTGAAGACTCTTAATTAAACTTAATTTTACGTTTTGGCCGATCAATCCTTGCCAGATCAATAACAGATATTCTACCCGATCTGGCACCGGCGACAGGGCTGGTGCCAGTTAGATGCCGCACTAACCGGTATTAAAATTCATTTGTGCCATATTTTATTGAGAAAATTAACAAAAAATTAGTGAATTCCAAGTGATTTATTTTCTTTTATGTAATAATTGTATATATTCAAGTATTACACATTAAATGAAACGTATTTAGTGCCATGCCGGCGCTACGAGTTAGATCAATAAAATAAATCTATCAATCTATCTATCTATTTATTCTCTTAAGTCTTTACAGAAATATTTGTCGAATAGTAGCAAAAGAACCGCAACGTAATGATTACATGTTGATGGACTGTACGGTCAGTCTCGTCCTTTAATGAGGAGACAGATAGGTTGTTTGTTAAATCATATATAATCAAAGTTCCCCTTATTTCCCATTCTCTTCGTCCTTATCTTGCTTGCGTATGTGAAACCCAGATATTTCTTTGGGGGAGGGGGGGGGGCGCCCGATGAAAAATGTGTAGCCTGCGTGGTAGTATGGTAGTAGTACGAAAACGTGGCATGTAATACTATGTAATAGCACATAATACTATCATTTAATGTGTCTCAGACTGGTCCAATCTTATGTAGTAGTATCCAGTAGCATCCTGTCTTGCCATAGTAGCATTCGGTCAATAGTAGCATATAGTAGTATGCAGTTACACGGTAGTCTTGAAGTAGAAGCATGTAGTAGCATCGTTAGTACTGCATGCTACTTTTCCGTACTACTTCATAGTACTATTTTGAGATAAATTTTTCATAGGGCGTCTCTTCAACATGTTTGCCGACTAATCTCTCTCCAACCTTTTTGTTCCGCCACGGCCCAGACAACTTGATATCTGTATTTATTTTAAGGCATGTCATTATACATAGCGTAACTGTGTACGTTACAAGCCTGCCGTACGTTCATGCAACCCATACAACCCAATTATCTATCTAACTAAATTACGTTTATCCTTGAAGTTCATTTTGACTAAAAAGCGAAACTGGCTAATTAACAACTGCTGTTGGTTTACTGTTAGTTATAGCAAGAAATACGTAGTACGGTACTTCATGATACTTTTAGCGGAATGTGTTAAAGTCCAGGTTAAATGGAAAGATAGTGATTTTTTACATGAAAAACAACATAAGACATAGATGGAGCAGAAATAAGCATAAAAAGAGCAATTAGTTACTACTACTAAATTTTTTTATTAATTTATAAGTTACGTTCTAACCTAGAAGTAGCTTACGTCTCAGTGGTTTTATTTGCCAAATTGTAAATAAGTAAAATAATAGAACTTACTATAATAATAGTAAGAAGTCAATTAGAAAAAAATATCGGGTTTAATAATTACGAAGTAAGCGGAAAACATTTTAACCTAAAAGCTTACGATTTAACGAGTCAAGGTAAGTTTAGTAATCTCTGTTTTAGTTAATTTTTCATTTCCTTTCTCAGCTGCTTGTTAGTGGTTCACTAATTTGTTAGCTTTCTGACACTTCGGGCATCTTTAAACTGTAAAGATACCGCACCTTAAGTACTGTCACGTAAAAAGCTTAGGTAGTTCTCCGTAACATTAATATTTTGCGCAATCCAGAGTTTAAATATCTTCAACGTGAAGGAAGGCAACGGAATAGAAGGAAGAGAAAATCGGAATTAAATAGATTTGCTTGATAAGTTAATCTGCCAGTTCGTTCGGAACAGACCTTGGATTTGTAGAAGGAAACAATTGCCTTCGATAAAAGCGATGCAAAACTGAAATAAAGAAATCGGCAAATTAACGCTAACATCATACGCAATGTATACACTGCAGGCGTGAAAGAGTAGACGTAACTTCGATTACGGAGGTGGAAGTAGTCTGAAGAAACTAAGTGGTTAGGGTAGACTACAGATACAGCTGAGACGGGTACTTCGGTGGTGTAATGTTGCACTATAATCTGCTGCTTTCTCCGTTCTTGGGGGAAGATCGTCATGTGGAACGGTTTCGAGGGCAAGTTTCTGACAGACGAACCGAGTGCCACTTCCTCAGTTGCCTTTTCCTTCCAGAACAGTTTTCGACGAAACGACGACGTTCAGAGAAGGCAATTCAGTAGACCTCAGTACAGTACATCCCCGTCACAGCAAAGAATGGGTCAGCCACAGAATAAGCAAGGTAAGATTCCCTTCGCTAGGACCTGTGTCAGAGGAGTGCTCGTCTGATTGCGGCTGAAGTGGTACTTTCCTGTCGCCTTTTTTTGCGTTCTGGGTATACTTACTGGTGGTTTCTTATAGTTCCCATAAGTCGTTTCTGCGTCCAATGGCGGCTACTGCCCATTGTTGTAAACGTTTCAGGACGAGTGTCTGGCTATTCCTCACTAGTGCGGACTCAGCAGAACCCAGTGGGGAGTCACCAAGTCAGAAGATGCGTAGACTAAAATATCATTATTGAGAACATGCGGGGAGTAAAACCGTTGAACTACCAGGAGTGCGACGAACGCCCCTATTATGACATATTATGTACATCGTTACTTCTGGGCTATTTTTGGGATCCCAAAACGTAAGTGGAAGGATACCTATGACATCGCAAAAAATGTCCGTCTGTCTGTATGTCTGTGAGCACGATAACTCTCGAAGGGAATGAGATATTTTGATGAAACTTAGTGTGAGGATTCATTGGGTCAAGGCTAAGGTCAAGTTCGGAGATTAGCTCTGTAGCCCTACATTTAGGGGTGGGAGGAGGGGTTTCAAATTAAGGGGCACACAAATATTTTTTAAAAGCTATTGAAATAGTTTATTTAGGGGAAGGAGACATGCTGAATCCGAAACATGAAAGTTATCTTCTTGCCGGGTAACTAGCTCACCCTGAATCCGGCGAAGACCGGACACAAAATTTGTCGACCAGTTTTCGTCTTTAGGAGTCCTACCCCTTTATCCACAAACTAGTGTAGCTCTGCTCCTGGATGCCGGCATTCATTTGTTTATTCTGTGTGACGTCAGAGAGATCTAGTCTAATCGAAGGTCGAAGTAATTGATAAGTATACAATGTTCAAACGAGGAAATATCAAGCGAGGATGTTGTTCAGTGAGGATTCACTGGTAAAGTACAGGTCAAGTTCGTAGATGGATCCTTCAATCCTATCTTTAGAGGCAGAGGATGGGCTTGGAATTTACGGTAAAAACATTTATGTTTTCTAAGCTAATAAGATATTCATTGAGGGGTAAGTTCCACTGAATCCGTATGTGAACTTAGGTTTTTTGCTGGACAAAAGGTTCATCACGAATTCGGCTGAAACTGGAAATTTGGTTGAAGCTCATAGTTGTTTCTGAATTCGATTAGAGAGTTGGTATCGGGGCAAGGAAAAATGCTGAATCCATTTGGAACTTCATTTTAACAGACAAAAATATTCCAGGAATCTGACCAAGACTGAATGGCGAAGACATGACCTAACTGTTTGAATCAAATGTTAGATTTTTGGGATCCCATTGAAACCTTTGGTCTTCTTTCTCTTAATATCTTCAGCTGTCCTCATCACGGGCCCTCGTTTGGCCGCCTTATTTTCACAGAATCAGTGCCCGAGAAGTGTATGTGAGCCTTCTTGTGTTTATGTGGTAGATAGATAAGATTCGCCAAAAACGTGTCATGGCTTACCCAAAGTTTCGTCGGTATCGTCATAGATACAACCCATGAGAACACACGTAAATCATGATAGGCCTGGGTATGTACAACAATCATAAATAACGTTCTAAACTTAACTAACAGCTCAGCTTATTCTTCGTTATACAGATTTAGAAAAGAAGGGACTGTGTTTGCTACTGTACGCTGGGTTCGAAATCATAGCGTCAGTTATTAATTGATATGGAAGAGAAACCATTAACAGTAGGTAGAAATTACTATCGCGGACACTACCGTACTTTTTTTTCATCCCAAAACCTTAGTGACTATGACTTGCTGTTTCCCCTCTGTCCGGTCGTCTCTCGAAGGTGTTGACATATTTCGTTCAGATTTGGTGTGAGGATTCTTTGGGTTTAATGTACAGGTCGAGTTCGTCCTATATTTAGGGGTGGGGAGGGGTTCTCAAAATTAAGGGCGGTTTTTTTTTCAGAACTAATAACATAGGCGATTGAGAGGTAAGGAACATGCTGAATCCACATTGGAAAATTATTTTCTCGACGGACAAGTTGTTCGCTCGGAATCCGGCCAAAACCGGAAAATGTGTTCAAAGTAAGAGTTTTATCCGAAGTTGACTAAAAGTTCGATTTAGGGGGTAAGGAGACATGCCGAATTAATTTTTTTACTTTATTTATTAATAGACAAGTAGTTTGTCCGGAGTTGGCCGAAACTGGAAATTCGGCAACCATGGACTTTTGGCTTTTTTGTGCAATCAAATCTCATCTGAGGCTGTCTTATAAATCTGATAGGAGTAAAAATGCATGTTGAATCCATAGTATATTTTATGCGGAAAAGCTTGTTTTTGCACCGGATAAGTAGTTCGTCCGGAATCTTGCCAAGGCCGGAAGATTTGTAAAAAAAAAAAATTCTCTGAAACAGTTTGGAGTGTCAAACAAGTGCGCAAGCGCTCAGATGTGAAGTGTAAAAGTAAATGTTTATCTCCTTTTATATACAAATAGCTTTAGAACCAAGAAATTTCTCATCCCAAATAACCAAACAAGTATTGAAATTACCTAATTCGTAATCATCCCACTTTAAATGCTTTAAAGGTAAACAAACCGCCAGTAAATCCATAGAAATTTTGAAGATCTCCTTCAAACATTGAGAATGGTCTGTCAGCCAGTCCCACCCTTTGAACCTCTTTCATTAGCAAGGTAATGACAAGTGCAATAAACCAAATCGTAGCAGCCTAATGCCCCCTTTTTCACAATTCATTAAGAACGGCATATCATCGATCATATGACAAAACAGTCCAGTTTCCAACTGGTAATTAAAGATTAAAGTACGTCGCGTCGTCTTATTTGTTGCTGTTACACCAAATCACCAAATCCTCATCCATAGATATTTCTCCCCAAATATACAAGAATTGGACTTGAGATCTGTCAAAGACGAACTTAACTCAAGGGAAATCTGGGCCCAGCTGCCCATGAATGGCAGCGGGTGG
The DNA here is from genome assembly GCA_023053575.1 of Branchinecta lynchi. Taxonomy (NCBI): domain Eukaryota; kingdom Metazoa; phylum Arthropoda; class Branchiopoda; order Anostraca; family Branchinectidae; genus Branchinecta; species Branchinecta lynchi. Next base: position 11,505,123 of record JAKZAP010000001.1, read on the forward strand.
GGGGTCGTGACCCATCAAATGCGTATTTACACCTCTTTTTCCTCAAGTATCCAGTCACGGGTCAAAAACTGTTTTAATGGGCAGTTTGGGCCCACTTGCCTATGAACGGGGAGGGTGCGGGTGGTTCAACTCTCTCCAACCCCTATGATCCAAAAGCACAAAGGAATTTCATTGCCTTATTTCCAGTTATTGTCAAGTTAAAAACATAAAAAATGGGCCATCCGGGCCCAGTTGCCCCTAAACCAAGTGGGGGTGGGGTTTGGGATCCGCAAAAAGTAAAAAGAGACCCTAATGCTCACAATCCTACCAAGTTTCAACTTGATACCTGTTGATTCCTGTCACGGGTAACGAACTTTACTCCTGGGCAATCTGGGCCCATTTGCCCCTGAACCGGGTGGGGGGTGGGGGGGTGGGGTGGTACCCCGAGAATGCACAACTAGACCCCAGTACCCACTAGTATACCAAGTTTGAACTTGATACTTGCACTAGTTCACGAGTTATGAGCTCCACAAAATACGGTGAAAACCGGAAACCGAAAACCGAAAGCTGCTACAGCGCTCGCAATAGTGGATTGTTCCAAGGAACACTCCACAAAAAATGGGTAAGAAAACACGCTAGATCAGGGTTTTTTACTTAACTGTACTGCCAGACCGATATTCGACCGGAATCCTGTAAAACCCGGAATTACTGTTCTTATAAGTGCTTGGTCTAGCAGTGGAGTGTCGATGATGGGGTAAGCTGACATGTTGAATCAATCTATCTGCTTTGTTTTCTGCTTGGTTCCTACTACCGACGTAATCTGGCAGAAAAAATGGAATCGGGGAGGCATCGTGTTATGTCTATTTTCCAAATTCGTTTTCCTACGAAGCGACCAACTCTTTATCCAACTTTTCGTTCATTTTTTTGCTTCGGTAAAGAGAGCCTGCAAACGATACGATCGCGTTCTGGTGTAAACCGGAAATATTTGAAAATATGTTGTTAAATATTTTTCTTTTTGTCTAATGAATGAATGAAATGTTTTTATTCCGCCAAAATGACGAGACAATAAAATGTTAAAGGTTAAGGCATTAACAATACGTACATTAAAATTTTCTAATCCTATTGCACATCATAATATTTTAAGATCTATTTACCTTGCTCATTCCCGTTCTTCTGAATCGCACTACAGATGTCGTCTTGCTTTGAGCTCGCGAGTTGTATGCAGTATTACCACTGGTCGCAGAATTCTGTGGTTTGTCACAGGTTTTCGACTTCTGCGACAGAAAGAGCAGATGTCTGCGACCGGTAATACCGCAGAAAAGCAAACTCGTATGACTATGAAACTGAATAAGGAAGATTTCGTGTTAATAATTGGCAAAAATGACCGAGTTTCATAGGTCGTCACAGGTTCAGTAGAAAAGATTGCTTGTATGGGAGTGGTCTAGGCGTAGGCTAGAATACTTAACTCCTTTATTGCGAAATGAGTATACTGCGTATGGCCTTTTAGGCTAATAAGTTATGTTCAATTCTGTACTTGAAATCCGTTCTAAGTGATCTGTCTGTTAGAATAGCGGAATTTCTTTATAGTTTTTTAGTCCGAAATCCTTAGTTTAATTTGGAACTTTCGACTGCCCTACTATTACCTAATTTTCAGTACCAGGGCCTCCTCAGCGTTATGGACCTCCGCAGCATGCTAGTAACCGCGACTACAAAACGAGCGAAACGAGGCCTAGAGTGTCATATCCCCCCGTTCCTCCAATACCTCACAATAAGAACTTGGATTTCGGTGGGTATGTGAGAATTCATTTGCCAACCATCATGGCTCAGATGAAAGGTCAGCAGAAGAAGGCACAGCCGGTTCAGAGTGGTGAGTTCAATATGTTATCTAGTTACTATGAGCGTGTTCCACCCTACTTACCGTAGTTACTACGCAAGACGTCGCGAATTCTGGCTTTTTGACGTCAATGCTGGAACGATTTTTCTCTTTTCCAGCAGAATGTCATGCCACGGGAGAATCCGACCAATCACGTTTCAGAGATCCGTAGTTACTACGCTTACCACGCTCCCGAGCATAGTCAGCAAATAGTAACTATTAGTTACTATTTTGAGAAGGTTGGAACGGTCGCGTAGTAACTTTTCGTGAGGATGGAACGGAAATAGTAACTAATAGTAACTATTGTTAGAAGGGTTGAAGACGCTCTATATGTGGTGATGTGTGGTATTTTCTCAAGCCGTTTTAAGGCCAGCTTCAGCAAGTTGATTTATATCAAAATTAAAGCAGACCGGATTCTGCGTTCAAAATACGAGAGAAAGGTCACGATAAGAAAGTGAAATCTTTGGATTATCATGGGATCCCATCCAGTAGTAGTGCAAGGAAGTAATATCATCTCAGAGATATAGATAGGGTACTGGAGTACTCCATAGAAATAAATGCTCAGTAGCAGAAGCCATAAAGTCACTTTCTGCGCAGACGTATGCCCGTTCATTTGTTGTGATATAGAGTGGCAGGTGTGCTGGATTTATTACACGGTTTCTCCTGTACCTTAGAGCGTGAAAAACTGCTGTTCCTGAAAACCGATTCATAAAAAAACAAGCTTTCATTCAAGAAGCTCAGTGCGTCATCTGCGATTTTTCACTGATTCGTTTTCACAGGTTATCAGAAACAAGGATACTATCGTAACGACCAGCATGATAGAAATTTCAGGCCGTCCGACCAGGTTGACCAAAAAGACAATTTCAAGCCCATGCCACCTAGAAACCAGCCACAGAATGAGCGGAGCAGGTTTTCCGCTTCTGAACCTCCAAAGCAGTATCAGGTATGAACATGAACATTTCATAGAAATCCACTATTTTGTTTAACATAAGCATGTAACCCAAACAAATTTGATACATTGTGTTATAATTTGTTGATGTCCGAGTCCGAGCACCTTTTAATGGTTCAATGGTATAATGGAAAAATTGCCACAATAGCAAAATCTAAATAATAGGCAACAAAAAGAAAATAAATAAATACACATTAATAGCTAAAGACAACAAGAGTGAAATTTTATTGGTTATTAAAATAAATAGTAACAAGGGGGGAGAATGAGTGGAGCCGAAGTGCGGTACTTGATGCTGGAAACGGCTTGAGTAAATTTGAGTGTCTCGTTGGGTAAGTCGGCTCAGGGAGTTGTTCGGGAAGGAGGTGGCGGAATCTGTTTGACTGCAAAATTTTCTTACCAAAATCTGTTGTTAAATTTAGGCGTCTTTTCTTTAATGGTTCAAACCGGAGAGTTTTAAGCGCCTGCTCATAATTAATGTATTCGTGAGAAAGTATTTTCAAACTTCTTTCGTGTATTTTACTTTTGGGCTACGATTCTTCCTTATCCCTTGGTGACTTTTTTTGTCATTAATTTATTTAACGCAAGATACTCTTTTCCTGATTTTTTTTTACCATTCTGCTTTTATAAAATATCTACATGTATTTGACTTAAAAACTTAAGCTACACTAGTACACTATTCTTCTATCATCTATCTCATCTCTGTCAGAGACAGATAGATGGATAAAATCCTTAGACATATTTTAACAGTAACAGCTTTTTTTTCTTTAATCAGTCTCACTTATTTATTTTAATAAAATTATTTTTTTTTTTTTATTATATTATCATCAGTAGGCTAGGCTATCAAAACCACTAATACCTAACACAATTAAAGGTTTAGACTTAAAAACATCTTGCTAAATATGAACATTTACTAAACGCGAAATCAAAAACATCTGGTAAGTCCACCTTTTCATGGTCGGCCGTGAGTCTAGTATTCGGAGCGCTTCACGACAGCTCCGTAATTAGCATTTTAGTGTAATGCTGAAATGCCAAAATGATCCTTGCTCTATGCTATGTTCTCAGTACCGTGATTCCCTCAAGTCGATTGTAGTCTACAGTCGTTGGCATATGAAGCTTACTGTGAGCATGTTCCACCCTTCTAACAGTAGTAACTGTTATTTACTATTTTCGTTCCAACCTCAGGAAAGTTACTACGATGACCGTTCCAACTTTCTTGAAATACAGTCGAAATAGTAACTAGAAGTAACTATTTGCTTACCACGCTCGGGAGCATAGTAAGTACGATCTCTGTGACGTGATTGGTTCGACCAGCCCGCGGCACGATATTTTACCGAAAATAGTAAAATTGGTTCCAGCCTTGACGCCAAAAATCCAGGATCTGTGACGTCATGCGTAGTAACTAAGGTGAGTATTGTGGAACACTCTCTATATGTCTGCCGATTTTGATGAAGTTAATTGACAATGACGTACAGGCTGTGTCGTATGGGCTAATTCCCTAATCCACCAGCGACAAGGCCAGCTCAGGCAGATTATTGACCGCTACCGAGTAACTTGCAAGAGAAAAGACAAGAAGCAGATTTTTCTGGGTTCTAGATACAAAAACAGTTGTTAGGCTTTCCTGACTTTCATCATCGATGCTTTGACGGACCTTGCGCGGGCTTAATAAGAGCTTTACATATTTATTTTGTTGAGCCTAACGGGGTTTAAGATTCCTTCGTAAGACATTTTTCGAAAATTTGCGTTTGCTCGTAGGATGAAACTAATTAGTAGCCGAAATACATGACGTTTTACACTCTTTCCTAGAAGATTTGCAAATTGTCCTTGTATATGTTTTTTTTTTAATCTTTTTTCTCTAATACTTCACTTCTCAAAATGGCGAGTCACAAATAAATTACTTACTTACTATACGAGCATCTGGGTTATCAAGCAATAATTCATTTATTATAAAAATCGTAGCCGGACGTTGCCGATAGTTGGTTCTTCGTTATTCTAGGAATAAATGTAAAATATACATTTATGTTACAACTGCGAATTAGTTGTGTTGTGGCAGTCAGAATGTACAATCTAGCGTGTAATAATTTATAACCTAATGAATTTAAAGTAGTCGGTTTCTTGTCTAACTATTACTAATATTAAATTAAAAAAACAAAAAACATTACATGACATTAGAAATAGTAGAGATGCAATGTAAATGAAATACGAAATGTACAATGTAAACACTAGCGTGCGAAAATTTAAACCCTAATGAGCGTCAAGTAGTCGGTTTCTTGGCAAACTGTTGTTCTAATACTGAACTAAAACTATTGATGGATCTATATGTCTCCTCCTCTGTCGCGTGTGTAAAGTACAGCTGATCTTCTTCTTCAAAACTGTTTTATTTTCTGTTTCGGTTTTCGATTGCCAAGGATGGTCCTTGGGATTTTTGCGCTGAGCATTCTTTGATTGTTGAAAATTGTTCTTTTGCTTGCGACAAAACAAACGGGCTTTTTGACATTGACGGTTAATCCAGTGAGAAGCTTTACTACTGCCCTAGAGTCAAAACGAGCCTTTCTTTATACTTTGGCACATTCATTTAGGGTACTTACTGTCAAATCGTTGATGATGAAAAACCCCAGATGGACCCCAGCAAAATAACAGTTTTAATCTCGTGGGAAAAAATCGTAATAGCCGCCGAAGCCTTTGGGCTAGACACGTCTGCATACAAAACTTATCTTGGTTCGATAATGCTTCAACTGATATTCTGGTGCAAGCCTGTAGTCGTTGTTTGATATACGTAGCTGGAATATTACTTCAGCTTGAGCTTAATCCTATTTGATGGCGTCAAGCTGAGAAGTCGGCTAAGATATATTCTAGCCTTATTTTTACTCTTTGGCAAGGGGCCTTTTCAAGCTCTGTCGTGGTAAACACTGACTGATAGCGAGTCCTGTTATGTAGCCAGAACCTGAAGAAGAGCCGAAATATCGCTAGAACCGAGGGGTTGCCCGCTCTCGATTTTAGTGAAGAGCAAGTGACTGGTGCCTCGATGCCCGGTTGGTGCCGGCACCGGCTCTCATGCGTTAGAACTTAATGTTCTAACGATTAGCATGTTTAAAAGTGTTTGAAAGATGAATTATATAGTGGGCTCCCAGTACCGCTGGTTTCGATGGAACCACAGCTATCTTATCCATTTAGATCGTATTCTAAACAGTTCACCCCAGAGGAATCCGTCCTGACAGATAGAAGATCAAGGGTAGACATTCTGCTCACAAAGTATTCCGTTCTTAAGGTCTTGGTTCGAGCTGCGTCAGATCTTCAAGAAAATAGGACAAATAAAGCATTTTCTTTCAGAGGCCCCAGAATGATGCGAGACCTCCGTTCCAGCGCACAGATAACCGACCTGCAAGGCCCCAAGAAAACCCCGCAACCAGTAGCGATTCGCGTCAGCCGCAGTCCGGACAGAGATGTGACACGTTTTGGGAAGATGTCTGCATGGAAGTAGAAAGCTACCCAGTGTAAGAATTGGCAGGTTTACGGTTGTCCACTTCGCTGTCTAACGTTGGGTGATTAGGATTTTTCTAACGGATTCGGTTTACAAAAAGCAATGTGAGAATCCGCCTTGCGCAAAAACAAACAGAAAGTCTTTACTACTTCTCGCTGACTTACCGAACCCAGTTTTCTCGCACGGAGTGGATTCACTTTCCGAAAGTAGCGGAGCGCAAGAAGAGCATCGAGTTTGAGCCGCAGTCGCGGGTCGCTGTCATACCACAACACGTCAGTTCACATAAACGTCAGTTCGCCTAAACACAAAATCCGACATTTCGCAAACACGTCAGTTTTTCTACACGTCAGTTCCTTTACACGTCAAACGTCAGTTGACATAAACGTCAGTTGACATAAACGTCAGTTGACATAAACGTCAGTTGACATAAACGTCAGTTAACATAATCGTCAGTTCGCCTACAAAATCCATCACCACAAGCAAAGATTCAGACCCGCCTATTAGTTCGAAGTCGACTGGGTCACCGAAAGCAATTAAGCAGAGGGAATAAAACCCAGGGGATTAATAAAAAGAAGCCGACGTTTGCGCATGTTGATGAGGGTAAAATCAGTTCAGAATCGCCCGGAGCTTGCAATTAGATGTGGCAGGTAAAGGCAAAAAAAAGAAAGAAGAGACGCAAAGTATTCAATCAGTACAAGCTGTAGCGAAGGTTTTGAACGGGGCTAGTCAAACGGAAACTAAAAAATATGAGGTGAACGTCTAATTAAACACATAAAAGGGCTTAACAACCATCGTAAGGTGAAGGACCAAAATGTGCCAGTGATTTTCTATCTTTGCCGAAATGTTACCGGAAACAGTGAGGGACGAATTACTTTTCTCTTGGCCAGTGCTTCCACTATTATCTTCAAACAAGACCAAAGGTTTCGACAGGATCCCAAAAATTTCATATCATATTCAGACAATTGGTTCTTGTAGATAAATATCCAGTCTTCGCCAAACTTCTTGAAAATTTTAATTGTCGAAGTTTAGAAACAGATTAAGGTCAATGGCTGACCATCTGAGAAAACGAAGTTCAGATACGGATTCAGCGTGTGTGTTTACTCCAGCGTTGGGAAATACTTAAGTAAAAGTACTTAAGTAATTACTTAAGTACAAATTCGAATACTGTACTCTACTTAAGTAAAAAACTTTAGAAGTACTTAATACTCGTGCTTAGTTTAAACAATAGAAGTACTTCAAGTACTTTGGTGACAAGTTCGGTTAGCACGATCTTCAGTACCATGTTTATCATTTTCATTGAAACTGAATGGACATTTGGGATCTAGTGATTCTTTGTGCGAGCCTAAAGTGGTTTTGAAGAATAGCTAACTATGCAGCTTTTCTTCATCAGGTATGTAGCCTAGAGCTGATAACATCTCAATTCGGTTAAAAATTTAAAACTGAAAATTGACGCTCTGTTATATTCCGTTCCGTAAATTTGCGGGAAATTCCCGACCACCCCCCTCCCCCACCCCCTTCGAAACATACAAATATAAACATTTATTTATAGGCTCCAACCTCTGATCTTGTTTTATTGTTAGAAATCGAGCAGCCCCCCCCCCCCCCCCCCCCCTGCAACAAACTACTGGATCCGGAACTTTCCATTAAGAACAAGACGAAAGGTTTCGGTGAGATCGCAAAGATAAAATATTTGTGTTACTTCTTCATCCTGAAAATCGGGTAATTTACACTTCCGGTCTTTGCCAGATCGCGTAGCCTAAATATTTTATATCTGCACTCAGCTCCTTAATGAAATCCCTTAGTCAATCGTTCTCTCTTGTGATTGATTGATTAATTCAAAAGAAAGGCACGCTCTGTACCTCGAAATAAACTATCTAATAAGTTTTGTCAGATGATGTTGGTCTTTCAAAATTTTGTGAGTTTACATCAGATCCCGGTCATTACCATTTACCCAGTAGGGAAGATTTCCTACCTGGTAGTTCCCGTGAGTAGAAGCTGACAGATGGGTCACTCGTCTTAGTATCCTATACCAAGGCGAACAACTAGACAAACACTTTATTAGATAATACAAAAGTTCTCGTTTTCTCCGAATTTCGATGAATACGGCTGAACTATCAACTTAATGGGAACACTAAGCTAGCGGATATACTTCCTATGTCTTTAGGTAGTAAGATGATGATGCTAATATAGATGTGTTGCAAAGATGTATTCAAATAATGCATAAAATTTATACGTCAGATACGTATTTGACGGGGTTTTGCCCCGTCAAATATGGTTCGCAGTCAGCTTGGGATGAAGAAACATCTATTACGGAAGTACGTCAGCTACGATGCGTTTGGCAGCGATATTTCGGTCCTTCTTGGCAAGGGTCCTCGTCAGGCTGTTAATACGATACAGATTGACAGCCTGGCGAGGGCCCTGTCAAGAAGGACTAAAACATCGCTGCCAAAGCATCGTAGCTGACGTATCCGTTTTATGCATTTTCTTAATATATGTTTCAAAGTCAGCTTGGACTCAAGGAATATTTTTCTTGCAAAGAATCGGACATTTCTGTCTAGATTGAAGAACTATATATACCTGATCAACTATAAGCTCTAAGGAAATTGCTGAATCCCAATTGTCAGGGGCCAACAAAAATGACCTGGATTCAGCATGTGGGGTCCCGTCAGTACCGCAACACGTCAGTTGACATAAACGTCAGTTCGCCACAGAATTCCGTCAGTACGCCAACATTTTCCGACAGTTCGCCTACACGTCAGTTGACCCCCAAAAATCCGTCAGTTGATCAACACGTCACTTCATCAACACGTCAGTTGACCAACACGTCAGTTGGCCAACACGTCAGTTGCCCTACACGTCAGTTGACCAAACGTCAGTTCGCCTACTGTCAGTTGACATAAACGTCAGTAGACCTACTCGTCAGTTCACCTAATCCTAAAATCCGACAGTTCATCTACACGTCAGTTCGTCTACCGTCAGTTCGCCTACCGTCACTTCACATAAGCGTCAGTTGGCATAAACGTCAGTTGGCATAAACGTCAGTTGGTATAAACGTCAGTTGGCATAAACGTCAGTTCACGCACATTTTCTGGAAGTTTGCTCACATGTTGTTGTCGACGGGATAGTTACGGAAGCTCGCCCAGGGGATTAATAAGAGAAGCCGACAATTCACTTTTAATGAGGGCAAAAATTAAGTCAGGAGCCTCTCGTCAATTCTGACAGTTTTGGTTCACGTTACGAAAGAAAGAATACGGTTGGTAGACACAAGGGAAAACTCTCATTGTAATTGATAGCTTCGCTAAGCTGGGGTCAGGGAGGCGAATAAGGACAGTCGGTTCTGATAAATGGATTTTGAAGAGAGCTAGCTTACAACTTCAAGATATAAATACTAATTGCTGGGCAACTAAAACACAATTAGATTTTTATGGCACTTGCAGCTCCGCCATATACCGATCACTTTTTGGTCGGTCGGTCCACTGTTCTCGAGTAGGGTACTTCCAGAAGTTCTAGGACGATGAAACTTGGCAAGCATATTAGGGACCCGACCAAACTAGCTTGGAGATAGTCACTTGACCGATCCGACCATCTTGGGGGGAGGGGGAGGTGGCGGAATCCAGAAAACAGGGGCATGCATAACTTTCGAAGAGGTGATCGGATCTTAATGAAACTTGATATCTGGAAAGACCTTGTGTCTCAGATATCTCATATCAAGTCCGGACCGGATCCGATGAATCGGGGGGGGGGGGAGTTGGAGGGAGGAACTGGAAATCGTGTGAAACTCTTAGATTGGAGCGATCCGGATGAACTTAGTGGCAAGAACAAGAACAAGCTCTAGATAAACAACTGACAGAACTGGATCGGATTCGGACATTATGGGGGGAGCTGGAGGGGGGTTCTGGAATTCCGGCGATCCGTAGTTAATGTACTTCTAGGTGGACTAGGACGATAAAACTTGGTAGGCATATCAGGGACCCGACCAGATTAACTTGGAAACAGTCACTCCCCCATCCGACAGTCGTGGGGGAGACGGCGGAATCCGGGAATTAGTGGCATGCATAACTTTCGAACGGGTTATCGGATCTTAATGAAACTTGATATCTTAAAAGATCCCATGTCTCAGATGTCCCGTTTCAAGTCCGGACCAGATCCGATCAACTGGGAGGGGGGGTCGGAGGGGAGAACCGGAAATCTTGTGACGCGCATAGAGTGGAGCGATCACGATGAAACTTGGTTGGAAGGTACGTTACTGACGTTACTGACCTAGGTACGTTACTGACAGAATCGAACCGGATTCGAGGGAGAAGGGGGGGGGGGGGGGCGTCCGGAATTCCGGTGATCGTGAGTTAAGGTACTTCCAGATGTGCTAGGACCATAAAACTTTGCTGGAGTATTAGAAACTTGACATCATTGGGTTAGAGATCACCATTCCTTAAAGAACTCATCTTAACCACAAAATACAAAAAACACTTTTAAGCAAAATTTACTTTTTCACGATCGCCATGTACATGATCCTTTTTGCCTCAAGGGTTTTTCTTAGAAATTAATTTTCAGCACCCTTATAGTGCGAATCTTAACCAAAAAGTGGAAACAATACTTCTGACCATCACTTTAATCTGACCCAGCCTTGCAAGTGCCATTTGAGCTTCCAGCTCTTACTTTTGGGATCCCAAAACGTAAGTGGAGGGATACCTATGACATCGCAAAAGTTGTCCGTCTGTCTGTCCGTCCGTCTGTAAGCACGATAACTCTCGAAGGGAATGAGATATTTTGATGAAACTTGGTATGAGGATTCGTTGGGTCGTCGGACAAGTCAAGTTCGAAGATGGGCTTTGTACCCCAACATTTAGGGGTGGGGGAGGGGTTTCAAATTAAGGGGCAAACAAAATGTTTTGAAACAGCTAATGTGATAGTCGATTATTGGGTAAGAAGACATGCTGAACACGATGGTGAAAATCATTTTGTTATCGAACAAGTAGTTCCGCCCGGAATCCGGCCCAAACCCGAAAGTTTGTTAAAAGTAAAAGTCTTATTCTAAGCTGATTAGATGTTTGATTTAGGGGTAGGAAGACACGCTGAACACGGTGTTGAAAACCATTTTCTCGACGGACAAGTATTTCGACCGGAATCCGGCCCAAACCGGAAAGGTTGTTAAAATTAAAAGTTTTAGTTGAAGTTGATTAGATGTTCGATTTAGGGCAAGAAGACATGCTGAGCACTTATGTGAAAACAATTTTCTATCCAGACATGTAGTTTGCCCGGAATCCGGCCAAAACCGGAAAATTGGTAGAAGTTAAAGTTCTATTTCTAGTTGATTAGATAACCAATTTAGGGGTAAGAAGAGATGCTGACTCCGTGTGTGACAATCATATTTTACCCGGACATATAGTTCAACCGGAATCCGGCTGGACTCGGAAAATGTGTTATAAGCTAAATTTTTATTTGAAGTTGACTAGATGTTCATTATTGGGGAAAGAAGATACCCAGAGTTCTTTTCTTTTTTTTTCGCCGGACATTTAGTTCTGGAGTTTGGCCGAAATCGGGAAATTGGCGGTAGTGGTAGCAAGTTTTTCTCAGATGATTAGCTATTTGGCCTTGATCTGTTTCTGAATTTTAATTGTAAGAATGTTCAAGGAGTCTGGCGATGACTGGATCTGGCTAAGACAAGACCCAGTTGTCTGGATCAGATATTGAATTTTTGGGATCCCATCGAAACCTTTGGTCTTGTTTTTCATCGCTGAGGGATAGCTAGGCCTATGAGACTAATGATTGCGTCATCAGTTCACACAAAATATGTTTTTGGAATATAAACTTTTGAAATCCACGATGAGTTGACTACTTCCCCACGATGGTCGGATCGGGTAAGTAAGCGACTTAGGGTTTTTACAGAAAACACATACATCTTAAAAAAAATTGTCTGCGACACACTGTTGTTTGGAAAGTAATCTGGTCGATTTTTACCATGAAGGAGTCTGATTTTCGAAATTTTTGACTGCGGTATAAAGTTTTAAAACAGTCTGGTTCACTCTGTGTTAAAACTGTCTGTATTTAAGAAGAAAAATATTTATTTTCCATTTTTTTTTGTAAATAATGCATACAGCGGGTACGTCAGCTACGATCCTTTGGCAGCGATATTTGGCCCTTCTTGGCAAGGGTCCTCGTCAGGCTGTTAATGTTCATCCCTGCCAATGAATCGTCGCAGACGTACCCGTTGTATGCATTATTTGAATATATTTTTCAAAGTCAGCTTGGGCTCAAGGAATATTTTTTTTCATGGCACTTGCAGCCTCTGGCTCAAGTGCCATATACCGATCACAATTCCGTCCGTCGGTCTGTCGGTCGGTCCGGTTTTTTTGTCACATTTTTTCGAATTAGGGTACTTCCCGATGTACTAGGACAATGAAACTTGGCAGGCATATCAGCAACCCAACCAAACTAACCTGGAAATAATCAGTTTCCCAATCCGACCATATTGGGGGAGTGGAGGGCGGTGCGAACTTGAAAATTGAGGGCAGTTTGTCACACTTTTTCGAGTTAGGGTACTTCCAGATGTGCTAGGACCATGAAACTTGGCAGGCATATCAGGGACCCGACCAAACAAACTTAGAAATAATCAGTTTTCCGATCCGACCATCTCGGGGGGGGGGGAGGGCGGGGGAATCCGGGAAATTGAGCAGTGTGTAACTTCCGAACGGGTGATCGGATTGGAATGAAACTTAGCAACTGAATAGATTATATATGTCTGATTAAAGTCTTGACCAGATTCAATAGCTAGGGGGGAGTTGGGGGGGGGGGGGGGGGTGAGACTGGAAATCTCGAGAAACGGTTAGAATGGAGGGATCGGAGTGAAACTTACTGGGAAGAACAAACATCTGCTCCAGGTTAATCTTTTACACAGTTGGACTGGATCCGGACACTTGGGGGGTGGGGGTGTAGGGGGTTTCCCGAAATTCCAGTTTCTGGGGATTTTCATGACGTAACTTGGCAGGCATATCAGGGACCCGTTCAAACTGACATGGAAATAAAAAAAAAATCTTCGATATGATAATCTTAGGGGGGAGTGGAGGGAGGGAAATCCTGAATATTGAGTCATGCGCAACTTTGGAACGGACGATCGGATTCGAGTGAAATTTAATAAATGAACAGAGGACATATCCCTGTGGCGATCTTCGTCATTTCCGGATCGGATCCGACAACTGTTGAGGGGGGGGGGGGATACTAGACCCGCATAGACTGGTGTGATCGGGATCGAACATTGTAGAATAACAAACAGATGCTCTGGGCATCATTTACAGAGCCGGATTGGCTCCGGGTATTGTGGGGGGAGTTGGAGGGGGGGGTCTGGGATTCCGGTGATCGCGAGTTAAGGTTCTTCCAGATGAGCTAGGACGACGAAACTTCACTGGAATATTAGATATTGAACAAGATTTGCTTATAAATAGCTTATAAATAGCAACCAGGCAGAAACCGGAAAATATGTGAGCAGTAAGGTAGCTGGAAGTTTTGATCAATTTCGTCAAAGTATATACGACTTATAGGAGTAAACACGCAAGCTGAATCCACGTCTCTCTGTTTCTAAATTCCAGTAAAAAATTGGTTGGCGAAGACCGGATATTTATCTACAAGATCCAACTGTCTGGATCAGATATGAAATTTGTGGGATCCCGTCGAAACCTTTGGTCTTGTTTGAAGACAATAGAGGAAGCACTGGCCAAGAGCCAAGAGAAAAGAGTTCGTCCTTCACTGTTTCCGGTACCCTTTCGGAAAAGATTGAGAATCACTGGCACATTTTGGTCCTTCACCTTGCGATGGTTGTTAAGCCCTTATTTGTGTTTAATTATACGTTCACCTCATATTTTTCAGTTTTCGTTTGACTAGCCCCGTCTGCCGGATCTGATTGCAAGCTCCCGGTGATTCTTAACTAATTTTACCCTCATCAATAAGCGCAAATGTCGGCTTCTTTTTATTAATCCCCTGGGTTTTATTCCCTCTGCTTAATTGCTTTTGGTGACCCAGTCGACTTCGAACTAATAGGCGGTCTGAATCTCTGGGGGTGGTGACGGATTTTGTAGGCGAAGTGACGTTTATGTCAACTGACGTTTATGTCAACTGACGGTAAGCGAACTGACGTGTAGAGGAACTGACGTGTAGCTGAACTGACGTGTTGACGAACTGACGGATTTCTAAAATAGGTGAACTGACGGTGAATGAACTGACGTTTATGTCAACTGACGTTTATGTCAACTGACGGTAGGCGAACTGACGTGTAGTGCAACTGACGTTTAGGTGAACTGACGTGTAGACGAACTGACGTGTAGTGGAACTGACGTGTAGGGGAACTGACGTGTTGACGAACTGTCGGATTTTTGGTTTAGGCGAACTGACGTTTATGCGAACTGACGTGTTGCGGTAGTGACAGCGACCCCAGCATGTCTCTCACTCATGAAGCAAACCTTAGCTGAACTTTAAACTTCACCTCTAAACGAAGGGCTACAATACCATCGACAAACAACCTATGCTTTTGACGCAAAGGACATGAAACCAAGTTTGAACAAGATAACCTACCTAACTCATTCGAGAATTCTCATACTAACAGATAGACAGACACACTTTACGAAGTTATGTAGGTGTCCCGTCACTGCGTATCCTCAAAACTTGACTTGATACATCCCCTCACATGTGAACTATGTGCTCTTTGGTCCATGTTTTTTTATCAGGGATTTTTTAAGCCTACCTAAATACTTGAGTACTGAAGTACTATCCAAATACGTCAGTACTGAAGTAAAAAAGTACTTATAACTCAAGTAGATTTTTTGTAAAGTACCTTACTTAATACTTATACTTAAGAAACATTTCCTGGAGTACTTGGTACTTATACTTAAGTAAAAATTAGAAGTACTTGGCACAACACTGGATTACTCCTACACGCCGTGTATACTTTGACGAAATTGATCAGAACTTCCAAATTTTCCGGTTTCTTGGCAAGCTTCTTGTCCGTAAAAAGGCTCAAAGACGAATTCAGCATATCTGTTACCCCTAAATCGAACCTCTAACCAAGTTCAGATAAAACTTTAACTTTTAACGAATCTTCAGGTTTTGACCGGAGCCCGAACTATTTGTCCGGCTTGGAACATTTACATTTATAGGTTCAGCATGCCTCCTTACCACTACATCAATCCTCTAATCAACTTCAGATAAAATGTTTACCTTTTTTAAACTTTTCAGCCGGATTCCGGGTGAACCATATGTCCGGGTAGAAAATAATTGCCATAGATAGATAGATAAATACTTTAATTTTAGCCGTTAGGCCATACACAAAATCATACATTCTTGAACACTTCGAGATAGAAATTATATAAACTCACATGTAAAACGCTTTAAACTCCCACCACCAATAACTATTTACGCGGATGCCGGATTCATGGTGAACTACTTGTCCGGCGAGAAAATAATTTTCTTATTTGGATTCAGCATGTCGCCTTATCTCTAAATCGACTATCTTAAATGATTTTAAAATATTTGTTTTTTCCCTTAATTTGAACCCCTCCCGACCCCTAACTATAGAGCCGCAGAGCCGATCTTCGAAACTGACCTGTACTTTGACCCAAAGAGTCTTTATACCAAATTTGGACGAAATGTCTCAACCACTTCGAGAGTTATCGTGCTAACAGACGGAGAGACGTCCAACCTTTACGAAATCATAGGCATGGGGTCCCAAAAAGTAGTAGCCCTCCAAAACAGTTGATAAAAGTAGAATTTTCTGTTAGTTGATAGTAATGCAATTATCAGTATCATCAATCATCATACATGCAATCGTCAATCAT
Source organism: Branchinecta lynchi (assembly GCA_023053575.1). Lineage (NCBI taxonomy): Eukaryota > Metazoa > Arthropoda > Branchiopoda > Anostraca > Branchinectidae > Branchinecta > Branchinecta lynchi. Next base: position 11,521,223 of record JAKZAP010000001.1, read on the forward strand.
CAATATATTTAAATACTGCATATAACGGGTACGTCAACTACGATGCTTTAGCAGCGATATTTCGGCCCTTCTTGGCAAGGGTCTTCGTCAGGCTTTCAATCTTCATCGCTGCTAAAGCATCGTAGCTGACGTATCAGTTGTATGCATAATTTAAATAAACAAATTTATATTTTTCTACTTAAATACAAGTTTTAACACAGAGTGAACCAGACTGTTTTAAAATTTTATGTCACAGGCAAAATTTCGAAACCAAAGTCTTGCATGGTAAAAACCGACCAGATTGCTTTCCAAACAACAGTGTGTCGCAGACAAAATTTTGTAAGATGAATGTATTTTCTGCTTGGCAATCCGCCTGAAAGACAAAAAAGAGTAGAATAAAAAGGCCAAAAGCGGTAGAAATAAAGATACAGTAGATTAGAAAATTAAAATGTAGAATGGTTTGAAATACAGTATTCTAGTTTGAAAGACAGCGGGAGTGGAAGCATTGCTCTTGGCATCACATAATATATTTAAAATTGCTACATTCTAATCTAATACTGATGATAAAGAAACGCTGAAAGGTGAATTCGAACTGGACTGTTAAGTAGAGCATTGTACGCAAACTGACTACTCTTTGGGTAAAACAGAAAATTAATCTTGATGCCTCAGTCAAATCGTGTCCAATTTTCTTCTTTTTTTTCACGGAAAAGTAGCTACAATAACTAGAAATGATGTATAAAATGGCTTACTGACGAAACGTCCCCTGGCCGACACGTCCCCGTGTCAAAACGTCCCCGTGACAAAATGTCCCCGTGACAAAACGTCACCACGGCAAAACGTCCCAAGCGTAGGTTTTTAAGTTGGCCTCGATCTTCAGGTGCATGATGGAGGTAAAATAACTTCATAGTGTGCATTACAGACATGAGAACATTCCATATAAGCCGGAAAGATCAGACATTTCCACGGTTGCTTCTAAATTTACTGTTTTCAGTTGGATGGGTCTGATCCTTTAATAAAATCTTTTAATAATTATTGTCACCAAATTAAATATCGAACAAAAGCAAGATCAATGACTTGTATCGCTTCATAAATGTATCGTTTTTAGTTGAATGGGTTTGATCCTTTAATAAAATCTTTTAGTAATAAATGTCACCAAATTAACAATGGAACAAAAACTAGATCAATGAGTTAGATCGAAGCGTAAACTAACACACAAAATAAACCAATTAAACACAAGATAAAACGAAAACTGACAAACTACTAAATCCTTGCCTTTTCTTTAAGAAGTGTCTATAGCCGAGAGAACACTTTCTGAGTGTTGAGTAGGCCTATCGCGACTTTCTTGAGTAGGCCTATCGATTAAATGCTGGAGAAGTCAACCCATCATGGTTTTCAAAAGTTTTCATTCCAAAAACGTATTTTGTCTGAACTGATGACGCAATCAGTAGTATCATAGGCCTAGCCATCCCTCAGCCATGACAAAAAAATCTGTAGTCGGGGGATGTCTTGATTGGGGACCTTTTGTTATGGGAACGTTTTTTCGGGGACGTTTCGAATCGGGACATTTTTTCGATAACCCGTATAAAACTGTTTCTGGCAACAGACCTGCAAGAAGGATTGCCATGTCCGTGGCAAATCATTACATGGGAATTTTAGCTTTTTATTTCAACGAGTCCCCTAAGCTTAAAGCCCCACCTGAATGAAGTACTATTTATCATATAGAAAATATTGAGAAAGGCGCCACAGTCGAACATTTTTTTGTTCATTACTAGAACCTAGACTTTTGGGGGTAGGATAGGAAGAGGGCTGAGAAATTCAGGGTAATTAGAAAGCAAACAAGTCTTGTGAGTCGAGAAAGACGAAAAGACAGAAGCTGGGACAGATAAAACAAACTTAGCGGCAATAGGCCTCAGCTATAAGTGTAATCCACACGGGATGGCGGAAAGAAACCTCTTGGGACTACGCGGTCGCGAATCATAGTGAAACTGTAAGCCCTTTTCGTGTGTGAAACCTCAGAGCGAATTAAACTTAATGCATCGATTAAGTTTATATGGAAATTCAAGCTTTTAATGGAATAAGTTTCTTAGTCTTGTAAATAAGTATTTATATTTGCCAACTCTCCCGGTCCATACTTGATCAGCAGAGACCCTTTTTGTATATATATTAATTAAGCGTAATTCCACTGTTATTTGAAGATGATTGTGTTTTAGTGTGTTTATATCATCTGTGTTGGCACATTTCTAGTCATTGTTATCCATATAAATATATTTGAAAATCTGTATTCGTTTGCTATTTGGAAATGTGTTGTACTTCTACCTGACTAATAATAATCGAAGCATTTTTTAATATATTATAATTGGGTTTTAGTTGCCCAGTAATTAGTATTTGTAGCTTGAAGTTCGTAAGCTATCTCTGTTCAAAATACATCTATCAGAACCAACTGTCTTTATACGCCTCCCTGACCCCAGCTTAGCAAAGCTATTGTTTACAATGAAATTTTTTCCTGGTGTCTTGGCCAACTTTCTAGTGAATTGTCGGCTTGTCTTATTAATCCCCTAGGCGAGCTTCCGTAATTATCCCATCGACAACAATATGTGAGCGAACTGTCAGAAAATTTGTGTGAACTGACTTTTATGCCAACTGACATTTATGTCAACTGACGTTTATGTCAAAAGACGTTTATGTGAACTGACGTTTATGTCAACTGACAATTATGTCAACTGACGCTTATGTGAAGTGGCGGTAGGTGAACTGACGGTGGACGAACTGACGTGTGGATGAACTGTCGGTGAGAATTAGGTGAACTGACGTGTATGTCTACTGACGTTTATGCCAACCGACAGTAGGCGAACTGACGGTTGGTCAACTGACGTGTAGTTGAAGTGACGTGTTGGTCAACTGACGTGTTGGTCAACTGACGTGTTGGTCAACTGACGTGTTGGTCAACTGACGTGTTGGTCAACTGACGTGTTGCTGAAGTAACGTGTTGGTCAACTGAGGGATTTTTGGGCTCAACTGATGTGTAGGCGAACTGTCGGAAAATGTTGGCGTACTGACGGAATTCTGTGGCGAACTGACGTTTATGTGAATTGTCGTGTTGCGGTAATGACGGGTCCCCGCAAGAAGTCAGGGAAGCTTTCCAGACTTTGAGAATTGGCCTATTTCTGGCCTCCAGTGTACCGCTCAGTGCTCTGCGGTCAACTGCTAACCCGCTGGGTATCCTTATTTGTTTGGGCTTGCTTAAGAGCTCGGTCAAAATAGTTTCTAGTCAGCCCTTTGATATTCACAGGAACGTGAAAAATTGGAAATGGCAGAACTTTTGACTTCTGTATTGAATGTGTGGGCGTAGCGAGGGGCAGGCGAACAAGTTGTCAACTTATGAAAGCAGGGAGATTACCCTGACTTACCAGGAATGCCTGTCGTTATTTTTAACTGCAATAGCCAACTCTGTTTCGCTTCGCGGCAGCCATGTCCTGGCAACCTAAGGTCAATGCGCAATGCGCCTAAAGTGGAATAGGAAAGCAACATATTACTTATGTCTATCTCGCGGTGACCAGCCCTCTCGTCTCGATCTTTCCTAACCAGCCATTCCCCGCCTTTGCATTGTCAATCCTCTTGGTCGATTCGATTCACAGAAACCTTTGACGCTTGAACCAATGAGAAGACCCCGATCCTGTGTTCTACCGGTCTCAACAGACTCGTCTCAACCAGCGGTAGAAAGAAGGCAGAAGAACAGAAGTAGAGCTCGGTATTATGCAAGAATTTTGGGCGATGGATGAAACTGTCATGTAACCAGACACTGTGATGTTTTTCGACTAAGCTCTTAACTTAGCCTACCTTGACCTAACCTCTAGCAAAATTTTCAGCGAGCAGATCCGGAGCCAGTTCCTTAAGAACAAAAACGCAGCGGACACCATGCTGGCTGACGTCAGACGACAAAGTGCGGATAACCTCGTTGACGGCGTGGCCGGCCTGGAAGAAAGGAAGTACTCCTACAGCCATTATTACGGCAACAGGCAAGTAAATTTTGACAAAGCAGGAATATTATATGTCTGATCCCTGTGCCGCATCAGTAATGAAAGAATTATCAATAAGCACTAGGAAAAGAAATAGTCAGAATGAGGACTTTCACTTTTGAATATCCTGAAATCTGTATTACGTTTTATAACGAGCATTCTGATTTAGCGCAGCCATTTCATTTTTTAGTCGAATTACCCTTAGAATTCTATCTTTAGCTACTACACAGGCTCTAATTTTACGCCATCACAAAAACTGTCCTTAAAATAGTTTATGCAAAAATCCTGAAAAGGAAGGACGCCCACCCTGATATTGCCGACAGCACTTTGCAGTCACGACTTACCCTACACACGGAGGCGAGATTAGGCATATTTCTTCCTCTAGAGAATTCACCAGCACGAAGTATAAACCTGCGCCATATACGTCGAGAAATTTAGCAGCACCGACAAAATTGCCAGCACAAATGTAGTATAACAGTTGCGTTTTTTGCAGATACCATGGTATCTGGTACCACGGTAACTGGAACTACAATTAGCCGTTTTTATAGCTACCGTGGTATCTGATACCGCGGTTTAAAGTTGTTTTCGCAGTTATCGTGATATCTGAATATCACATACCTTGGTACCTTACCAGATACCGCAGTTACTGCAAAACATCTTTTGACCGGAGTATCAGATACCGCGGTAACCGCGAAAACGACTTAAGCTCGTGGTATCAGATACCATGGTATCTGCAAAAGCGAAACTCAGGTTCAACAATTTCCTCTGCTATTCTAGGAGACAAGGAGAAGGTGCTCATCTCCATAGAGACTTTGCAAATGATGGTGGTTATGTTTGTCCATCTGAGATCATCTACGGACGACCAAAGCGCGCAAAGAACAGCCGAGGCGAATGGAAGTACATTATCAACTTTGGCGACTATACTCAGACATTGCGGTTCGAGAAGTGCTTGTAAGTGATCTCAAAAACTACCAATTGCTATACTAATGCATTTTCTTGTGTGGTGTATGAAACACTTCTGGCTAAGTAGAAATTGAGCTGTGCGTTCTTTCCGGACTGGAAGACTTTATTCTGTTTTCTTTCATTATGGCAGTTAGCTTTAGCTGGAGTACTATATAGAGCTCGAAATGTTTGTTGGTCTGTCGGTTCACTGATTTCAAGATCGAGTATGTACAGGGGGTAGAGTCGACCTTCAGGGAACACGAACCATTTCACTCCAAAACTTTAGTTTCCCGGGCTCGACGTCCGTGGGGAGAGGGGGGATTCGGAAGTTTGAGACACGCGTAAGTTTCGAACGGTTGATCCTAGTGGGATGGATCTTACCCTTGATTTGCCATTTTATAGTTTCGAGCTCGATCTGGACCAAACAGAGGACGAGTCGGGATAAGAATTGAGGACAAATAGTGCCTGGTGGCCCGGAACTGTTCCGAAAATGCAATGAGAAAAAGAAAGGAAACTGCGGTGGTGCTGAGAATCCGAATTTCGAAGCTCCTCGTCGCTCAACCATTTGGCCCTGTTTGCTTTCGAAGAGCACAGCGACAAAAATAATGAACAAATCCGGAGTAGGTGCTTCCATACACGTAAAGTTGCGTTGATATTGAAGAAAAGACATCTCTTTAATTCCGAGATGTGATCCAGTAGAGGCAACGACGTTTGGGAAGAAGGGCAGTTGTTTTGAAAAGGCGGATGCTATAAAATTAAACTTTTTTGGCTCATACAGCTCAAGTAAGGGGACAGGTGAGCTTAAATATTGGCCGAGATGGTAGCGAACCAAATACCCCATTGAGATCAAGTCGAAGCCTGCGTCCGTGTCAATGTTTAAGTGACATCTCGACTTTAATTAACTCATTTCTCACTTTCAGTCACATATGAATTTCCGGGTAGTTCCGTTTAAATTCGTCTGAGTTTTCCAGGAAGCCTGGTGGAAGTTGCAGCTACCTCGCCCCACACTTCCTCTCACAGTGCGCCCAAGTCCACAATTATCACCGTCTCCTTTCATGGGAGGAGAAGTCCGGCCTACACGTTGACATCTTTAAGGTGGGTATTTTCTGCCTACTGTTAGCTGCGTTCCTTGCCACTGGATTCTCTGGTTATCCCTGTAAGCCCCCCCCCCCCCCCCCCCGACCCAAAACCCCCGGTATCAACCTCCCCCGGTCAACCCCCGGTATCAAAAACCCGTATAAATAAAAAGACGATCCCAAAAGAATCTCCTAGTCCCAAATAATCCCTAAGCTACGTATAGTACAAGGGATTAGCTGGGTACCCGTATTAGCTCATGTACCTACTGACGGATATATAAGAGTAGAATAACTGGACGCAACTTCATTCGCAGACTTGACTGTACAATAATGTCTGAAGTACAGTGGGTATCCAGTAACAAGTATAAGAATAAGATTTTGCGTGCTCAAAGGGTATGTGTATGTGAAGCAAAAAGTGCTGGCTGGATGTGTTCTTAGTTCTGAATGCGTTAAGCGTAGGCAGAACAAAAATATACAAGAGAGGGGAGGATAAAGCGGAGGTGAAGGTTGATGGTGACAGAATAATTGCTGAAGTGAGCTAACACACGCATTCACCTGAAGCTGTGGTCATTGAGGTGTTCACAGTGAAAGATCAAAACCCGTGCCACTCAGTGAAACGACCCCTCCCCCCCCCACAAATCCTTTCCAATTACTTCCCCTTCTTGCCGAGGAAGCTGCAGTTAGTTGCCGTTAGTTTTTGGGATCCCAAAACGTAAGTGGCGGGATACCCATGACATCGCAAGATTTGTCCGTCTGTGCGCACTATTACTCTCGAAGGGAATAAGATATTTTGATGAAACTTGGTTTGAGGATTCTTTGGGTCAAGAGATTAACTTGATTGATTGATTGAAAAAAAAAGAGGGAGGTCGAGCTCGTAGATGGGCTCTATAGCCCTACAGTTAGGGGTGGGGGAGGGGGGGGGTTAAGTTTAGGAGCAAATGAAATATTTTGGGGTCCCATCGAAACCTTTGGTCTTGTTCTTGTTGTACCAGAAGTCCACTTGACAGACTAAGATCACGAGAAGTCAATTTAAATTTTTTCGGGCTTTTTCGGGGACACTGAGTTGTATTTTGTTCACTGCTGTTTTTGTCATTATCCCCATGTGGGAACAACCGCAGAGCAGCGATGGAGTAGTACGTGATAGTAGTTTTGCATCTGCTTCTTTTAATAAGCCATGCGGAAACCAACGGTCTCTTAAACTCACAGTTGATTTTTTTCATGAAAACAGGCGGTTTTTCTGAAAATTGATTGAATTTTCGTCAAAATAGTCGGTTTTTCTGAAAATCAGTCGATTTTTTTTTTAAACTGTCATTTTTTGTTGTTGAAAACAGTCGTTTTTCTGCAGAAATAGTCGGTAAAAATTACCAGCAAGTTGGTAAATGCATCGCCCTCCCCCCCCCCCCAAAAAAAAAAACATTTTGGCTAGTGACTCCTCTGGTGGTAACGACGAAGGTTTATGATGGGATTGGCCGGATTAACCCATAGCACGATATTTTGCTGAAAATATAAAAATAAGATCCCGCCTTGAAGCCAAAAAGCTAGGATTCGCGGCCTCATGCGTAGTAACTACGATAAGTGGGGTGGAACGTGGAACACGCTATTTATGTAAGACCCGTCAAAAGGCAGCAAGGCATAGACAGGGTAAATAAAAAGAAAGAAATGACAATTGTAAGAAATAAAATCCGAATACACTACGACACCATTACGTATCTTCATCACTAGCCTATCAATCAACTATTGCAGAAGAATTGGCTTCTGCTCAGGATTTGTATTTTGTTTTCTTTAATAATACTAATAATAAGTAATTTTTTATTACCTACAAATTCCGAAGGAAAAACAAGGGTAGTACAATAAAGGAAGAAAAATACTCAAATAACTATACATAAAAAACACTAGTTCATAAACAGGTTGGGTAAGGGGGTGGTGTGGGGAAAACCAAGAGTTAGGCTTTGCATTTGTTCTTTCCTTTTTCTGTACTCCATCTTATGTTCATTTGAACTCTGGTGGGCAATAAAGTTTATTTGCTTTGTTACTTACATTACTATTTAATCTCTGTATGATCTATTCAGTTGCTGTTAGCGATTCGGACATTGAGCGGACATTATTGCTGGTATAATGAAAGAGAGCCCTTTGAAAGCTCAGGCTCTCGAAGTACTCGTGTTAGCGCTGTCAGTTAGTAGCTCTCTGCTCGGCTTGGAAACGTATTAAGAGCATTAGGAAGCGAAATTTTTTAAGTGGAAATTCGGGACTGAGTTGCGGGCGTACGAACCCGATGAAAAATGTGTAGCCTGCGTAGTAGTATGGTAGTAGTACGAAAACGTTGCATGTAATACTATGTAATAGCAAAGAATACTACCATTTAATGTGCCTCAGACTGGTCCAGTCTTATGTAGTAGCATCCAGTAGCATCCTGTCTTGCCATAGCAGCATCCAGTCTTGCTAATAGTAGCATATAGTAGTATGCAGTAACACGGTAGCCTTGAAGTAGAAGCATGTAGTAGCATCGTTAGTACCGCATGCGACATTTTCGTACTACTTAATAGTACCATTTTGAGGTAAATTTTTCATCGGGAATCAGAGATAGGGTTGCTACCAAGGGAAGTAATCTTACTGAGCATTTGTTTTCATTAGTTTATTTAACTGCATCTGCGAAAGATTTCCTGCATAACAGAAAGTAGTACAGCGAAAGGTCCAAGAGCTTTCGTTTGAAAGGGAGCAGTCCGGATGGAGTTCGGTCCTACACCCACCCGCATATCGATACTCCTTTCTCCAGTATCGGTGTGAAGGCTTGTGGTTGATCTAGGGACAAAAGGAACGGGAAATACCCCAAAAGTCATCCTCTCACTGATTTTACTAGTAGTAGTGGTAAGACAAGTTTAAGAAGGCCAAAGACAACTTCGTTCTTTAAGGTTCCATCCGGTTGCTCGTGTCACATTGCTGGATACATCACTAGCCCACAAGATTATACTCCTAGTTCTTCGCGGACCACCGACAAAAGGAGGAAGTCTCCGAAGTACAGAGAGGAGGAGCCCATTGTGGAAGTAAAGAACACGCCTACAGTTGAAGAATTCGACGACTTTGGTGGCAGTTTTGGCGGTATAAAAAGTTTCAGTGAGAACTTTGGAAATCGCTTCCCGGAAAGAAGGAGATCTGGCGATTCAGAAGGACAAGAGTCGACAAATGTCTTGAAAAATGTCCGGTAAGAATTTGGATCTTCGCGAGCTTTTCACTATAGCCTACTTTGTTTGTTCGTTATTTGTAAGTGCCGAAGGATAGGAACCCGAACGGATTGTATACGGGTTAAGAGTGAGCTGTCTGTGAATACAATCAGGTGGACTCTCTATGCCCTGATATATTTGGAACTTTTATTTCCTGAAGTTTCATGAATAATGGCAAATTGTCAACGCATTCACTTCCTTCCGCTTACGCCAAGCTAGGATTCGAGTTCTGTTTAGCATCTAAATAAAATTGTTAACTATCTAAATAGTAACACAAGCAGCATTTGACAGACTGTACACTTGATGGCTAACCCATTGATCCATTGATAAAAGAATATTTGATACCGGAAATCTTGTCGAGCCTTGACAGTGTGCCCCAAGAGAGCATGGGTTTGTATGAAGCGCAAGCCGAAAATTATATTACGATCAAAAAGTTAAGGTCTAGATAAGTTCTTCCAGTACAAGCAGTACAGCGAATACAGAATGGACTGTTGCGTGATCTTTTCGTGATCTTTAAATATGAAATATTTCCTTGAACTGAATTATTACATTCTTAGCTCCCCGCCAGTCAGTCAACAGTCGCCAGCGAGAATCGGAACGTCCTCACTTGCTCCAGCTGCTCCCCCTCAGAAACCAGAGATAGGAGGGGATAAACCAAAAGTCAACTATGGTTACCATCCCATCATCGACTTTTTCCAGAACTATCGGTTTACCGCAGCTCGATAGTACGAAGCCAGAAATAATGCATGATGCCAGTATATTTATATAGTGTGTACAGAAAATGTTGGGGCGGCCTGGGAAACTTCTTGTATATTGTAAGTTAAATGTCTATTTATTAAACCTAACTTATTGTTTTTAAAGTTGTGAAGTGAGAGCTGCAATGACACTGCGATTTTAAACTGAATGGAGGCGTGTGCTTATCACGTAGCCGTCGCTATTCCGGAACGAATTAACAACAATAGCGATTGTAGCCATGTCCATTAGGTCAATATCAGCGTGTTGAGCAAACACTTTTATAGAATTCTAGATCACTCGTCGATCCTTCTTTGATCAGTAATAGTTTGATTGTTGAGAGGATTAAGTTGTGGATCAGTTTCTGTTCGCGGTTCTTCGCAAATACTGGTCAGATCTGAAGAGTTTCGCTATATCAACTGGTCAAGTGTTGGGGCGTTCTACGACTTCCACATCTCTAAATTTCTGAGACGATCTTTTACCATCTGAGAAATACAGGGATATGTTGATTCGACTTTTAGTCTTGTTGCTTGTCGCTTTGTCGTACGAAGCTAAATTGAACTCTTTGCTTGAACGAAAACTTGCCAAAAAGTTGAACAAGTCTGAACCTACTAGAACCGTTGACTTTTTGCATCCGAATGAAATACCAGGCATTGGAAGGCATGGAGAAGGACAGTCAACATCCATACCATTTCAGCCGTACCAGTATTCCGTAGAAGTGAAAAAGACGGATATAAAAGAAGAAGAATCAGCCATTTCCGACACCGCCAATCTTCTCAGTAAGTACCGCTGAGATGGCCAGATCGAGGAAATGATTGTTTACAAGTTAATCTGGCGGTGTCCCTGAAAAGGCTGCCAAGTTCCATCGTCGTAGCTTATGTTGAAGCGTTTCACGAGATTTCCGGTGCTCCCCTCCACACCCACACCACCCATTATCGGATCTGGTCCAGATTTGAAACCGAACATCTGACACTTGTTCTTGACGCTTGTCAATTTACATGCATGTCGGATTCCGTTCCAAAGTTATGCATGTTACTAATTTCCCGATTTCCCATCCTTCCACTACCCCCAAGATGGCAGGATTGAGGAAGTGATTAGTTCCAAGTTAATCTGATGGTGTCCCTGATTTGCATACCAAGTTTCATCGTTCTAGCTTACGTGGAAGCGTTTCATGACATTTCTGGTGCTCCCATCCAGCCCCCATCCCACCCCCCCCCCCCCCCCCCCCCCCCCAGTTACCGGATCGGGTCCGAATTTGAAACTGAACATCTGTGACAAATGTTCTTGACACTTCTCAAGTTTCATGCAAGTCCGATTACCCGTTCCAAAGTTATGATACTGGTTTAGGATTGAGGAAGTGATTAGTTTCAAGTTAATCTGATGGTGTCCCTGATTTGCATACCAAGTTTCGTCGTTCTAGCTTACGTGGAAGCGTTTCATGACATTTCTGGTGCTCCCATCCAGCCCCCCCCCCCCCCAGTTACGGGATCGGGTCCGGATTTGAAACTGAACATCTGTGTCCGATTATCCGTTCCAAAGTTATGATACTGGTTTCTGGATTCCTATCCCTCAGCTTCGCCGATAAGCAAGTAGTTGTCGTTGGTGTGCACGGCCCTCACTGTTTTTTTTAGGGATTGACTAAAAGCAGGAAGGGAAGGGAACACGAGTAAAGCAGGAAGGCATACTAAAACCAGGAAGGGTATACTAAAACGAGGAACGGCATACTAAAACGAGGAAGGATGTTACCGGAATTCAAGGTTGCGAAAAACTGTAGAGCTGCACCGTTCCCTTCCTCTGTTTAGTCCTCTTTGAGGGTCAGCAACTTTTCAAAGTCAAAATTCACCATCCCTTCCCGAGCCTTTCCTCGTTTTAGGATCCTGACATGGCTAGGCATAAGTTCAGTGCGTTAGGTTCAGACTCGTTCTGACGATAGGCTACTAAAATCTCGGAGTCCAGCGAGGGGTCGGCAACTAAGATAAGTCCACCATTTCCTTCCTCATTCTAGTACCTTGAAAGTACTAAAACAAGGAAAGGAATTGGAAATTTTAGATTACTCTTCTTAGAGGGGTTAGCAACGATCAAAATTCTTAGTTTACCGTTCCCTTCCTCGTTTTAGTGCATTGAGGGGTCGGCAACTAGAATTCTCAGTCCAGCGGGGGGTCGGTATCTAAGATATTTCAAGTTTGAAGTACACCATTTCTTTCCTCGTTTTAGTACTTTGAGGTACTACGTGACAAGCTACTACAACGAGGAATTAATTTCAATTTTGACATTTGCCGACCCCTAACTGGTTTTCATGCCTACCCATGTCAGGATACTAAAAGGAGGATGGATGGCAAACTTTGAATTTGAAAAACTGCTGACCCCTCAAATAGGACTAAACAGAGGAAGGGAAGGGTGAAAACTTTCCGATTTTTCGCAACCTTCGAATTCTGGTGACAGCCTTCCTCGTTTAGCATGCCCTTCCGTGTTTTAGTATTCCCTTCCTGGTTTTCGTAGGCCTTCCTGCTTTTCTCGTGTACCTTTCCCTTCCTGCTTTAGTCGGTCCCTGTTTTTTACGCTCTTTTTCGAAACTCAACGATTTTTATGGCACTTGCTCTTCGTCCAAGTGCCATTGATATAGCGATCGCAATTTCCGTCCGTCCGTCGGTCTGTCGGTCCGGGTTTTGCTAGTTCGAGCACTTCCACATAAGCTAGGACGATAAAACTTGGCAGGCATATCAAGGACCCCAATGATTAAGTTGGAAATAGTGACTTCCCCGATCCGAGCATCGTGGGGGGAGTGGAGGGATGGCAAATCCGGAATCTTGAGGTATTTATAACTCTTGAGGTATTTATAAAACTTGGAATTTGGAAAGACCCCGTGTCTCAGACGATCCACATAAAATCTGGACCGGATCCGGTGACTTTGGAGGGAGTTGAAGAGGGGAATCGGAAATCATGCGAAATGCTTAGAGTGGAGGGATCAGTATGAAACTTGGTGGGAAGAGCAAGCACAAGTCCTAGATACATCATTGGTATAACTGGACCGGATTCAGGCACTATTGGGGGAGTTGGGGGGGGGATCCTGAAATTTGCAGATGATTTGACGCTATCCACCTTTCGACTGATCTCGTCCAACTCGCAAGAGCTAAAACATACCCTTGAGGAGCTACGGCGCGACGCAAGTGAGACTAAACTTCAGATCAACACTGAAAAGAGTGTCGTCCTCCGTGTCAACTTCACAAAGCACGATCCGGAACCAATTGAATCTGAGGCAGACCTTAAAGCAGTTGAAACCACAAAAATTCTTACCATCATAATCATCCCAAACCTCTAAACTGGTCCATAAGGGAGCCATTCTCCTCAAGCAATTTGCTCAGCTAAGACGATTTGGGCTGTCCCTCAACACTCTGACTAACCTCTATAAAACATACATTCGTCCTGCCCTTGAATATGGATGCCAGGTTTGGCACGCCGGACTAACTAAAGCCCAGGATTCGAAAATTGAGCGCACTCAAAAGCGTGCATGTCGGATCATCCTCGGGCACGAGTACCGGGCGTCACTGGGCCTGGCTACCTTATCAAACAGACGGCATGAACTTCTCATGGCTTTTGGGAGGTCCTGTCTGTCGTCGGAGCTCTTTCGCAACATTTTGCCAGATATCCAGCAAACAGCTGCAAATAAACGCCCCACTCGAGGATCAAATTCGGGGAAGCAAAAGTTAAAGCTCCCTCCTGCAAATTGCAGTGTTCGGTATGACCGTTCATTCGTCCCGTACTTTTGCAAAACTTTTAACAGTGACTTGACTTAAATTGTGACCGAAGTATTTGTATCTTTGACGTGCCAGTGCTATTCGTGTTTGGAAAATCATGGCTAATTAATTATCTTGATTTTCTTTGATTTGATTTCTGATTAAACGTGAGTTCGGTACTTCCTGATGTACTAGGACGATGCAACTGGGCTGGCACATCAGGGACTTGAATAAACCGACAACCGACTTGACAATAGTCATTTGCATGATCCGATCATCGTGGGGGAGTGGCCGGAGGAGGAATCCGGAATCTTGAGGTATTTATAACTCTTGAACGGGTGATCGGATCTTAATGAAACTTGGTATTTGGGAAGACCTCGTCTCTCAGACGATCCACATAAAATCCGGACCGGATCCGGTGACTTCAGGTGGAGTAGGAGAGGGGAACCCGAAATCTTGGGAAACGCTTAGAGTGGAGGGATCAGGATGAAACTTGGCTGGAGGAGCAAGCACAAGTCCTAGATACATCATTGACATAACCAGACCGGATTCGGGCACTATGGGGGAGTTGGGCAAGGGGGGTTGTGGGGTCCGGATTTCTGATTATCCGTGAGTACGGTACTTCCTGATGTACTAGGACGATGCAACTGGGCTGGCATATCAGGGACTCGAACAAACTGACTTGGCAATAGTCGTTTGCCTGATTCGATCATCTTGGGGGAGAGTGGACGGATGGGGAATCCGGAATCTTGTGGCATTCGTAGCACTGGTCGATTTCTTTAAGTATTTTGTTTTCTGTTTTTCTTGTTAATTCCCGTAAGTCCAAATAATTAAGGATGTATACTAGATAACAGTAAACAAACGAAGTAAATTATACGAGGTTTAGTGTGCTTTTAAACTATATGAAAAGAATGTTGTCATGTTTATTTACATTGTTTTGTTCAAGTGTTTTAATATGTGTATTTTATTCATACTCCACTGTTCTGAAAATGCGGGTCACAATAAATAAATATACTAGATTTGTTATAGTGATTACTTGATGATTATGTCAAACTGACCGAATGATTTCTTCTTCTGGCTTATCTAAACATTCACATGGTTTTTAATCCTCTTACACGCGACTCGATCTCTCAAAGGTTTTAGTAATATTTTGGCGAGTGCCATTAGACCAATGAATGGAAACCAATGGGAAGAAGAAAAGACGAATTACGGAAATAAACAAAATAAAATAATTTGTTTTTATCCGATCGGATCGGCTAGTGGGTACAGCCCCCACATTAAAATAAGTGCTGATTATTAATGCTGACGACCCCTGCTTGCCCCTGGAATGTCCAAGACTAACTATCCACCAATCCAAAACATGTACAAGACAACTGTCGATGTACAACTTGACTCCTCGGAAGATGGAGAAGAGGATACATTCAACACAGTCCGTTCTGGAGTCGTCTCCCCGGCAGAAGAAGTTCTACCCCCACCAAGTGGAAAAAATGCAGATGGAAGCGGCCAGAAACCTAGCAAAAGAGGGCGACATTCAGAATCCCCATTACTTGTATCACAACCACAACAGGGTAACAAAGACGGCCTTCCCCTACCAGCTGAGCAAGAGACGGCAAAAACCCAACTAGTTGCAGTGCGCTTCTCTCCCTCAATAATCAGCCAAAAATTCGACATCAAGAACATAGAAGACATCAGGTCAGATATTTTCCGAAAATTGAGGGTTAACTTCAGCCTAAACATTTTGAGGTCAGGAAACCTTGATATTTATCTACAGGACGGACCAGCAGTCGAACATGCCCTCCTCTTAAATATGATCAGTGGACTTAAAGTTGCAGCAGCAAAGCTAACCCCTCGAGAACAGATGACCTGCAAGATTGTAGTATACAATATCCCAGCAGGGTACTCGGATGAAGACATCAGTAGCAGTTGCTTGGACGAAAGGAACCGTTTGTTGGATGTTCGTGAGGTAACAAGACTCAGCGTCAGACAAGGAACAACACTGACCCCAAGCAAGTCAGTCGCGATGGTGATTGGACAAAAGGCACTGCCAGAAAAAATATATGTCATGGGAGATGCCAAACCCTTCAAGATCTACAAAGACAAACCTATGCAGTGCAAGAAATGTTTCCTGTTTGGCCATACTTCAAACAATTGTACATCATCAGAACAGACCTGTGCGAGATGCTCCGAGAAAGGCCATAACGAACCGGACTGCATAAAAGAAATGTTCTGCAAGAACTGCAAAGGACAACACAAACCAACGGACTCCAATATCTGTGCAGCTTATGCGAACAGGTGTAAAGTTCTGAGAATAGCAGAAACAAAGCAGATCCCAATAGGCTTAGCAGCGGCTATTGTGAAAGAGTCAGAGAGCAGGACTACTTTAGCCAAAGAGGGGAAGAAAGAGGAACCGAAGAAAACAACAACAACAAACTGTCCAAAAGAAGATAGGAAGGCTTGGCCCGAACTACCAAGACCATCTAGAGGGTGGCAAACTACCCATCAGAGAACAGAAGAACCAGCACAACACACAGTTGAAACACCCAGACGTTTTGTCAGGAGACCTGGAACCGGTCCCAGGACAAGAGCAAGCACTCAGAGCTCCCGTGCATCAACTCCAGTAACACTCCTCCCAGGACCATCCCGACCAACTTCGCTCCAAGGAATCTCACCATTTCCTCACTCACATCAACCAACTCCTACCTTATATGCCGCATCGAATGAAAACACAATGAAGCCCCAAGTTTCGCACGAAATCAGAGAAGCTCTCCGACCCATCATGTTATTACTAGCACTCACCGAGCTTATTAACAGCAGTAACCATCCTGAATCAATCACGGGACTGATGAAGATAGAGGCCGTCTCCATGTTCCTGGGACAAGAGATACTGGCAGGAGCCCAGCAGATATTTCAAAAGATGAAAACCAGGGCAACCAACCTAGAAGTCATCCCTCAGAAAGGAAGCTCGAACACCTCTACAGAAAACGCAGGTCAGAAACAAGGGAAAAACTCATCCACAGTCTCCCAACACTCAAGAAATTCTGAGAATACCAACATAGAAAATCAACCAGGAATGGACACTTCTGACCCAACTGATGGATAAAACCAACCCCAAATCAACAAACCAGAGGAACCATGAACAGATAAGTATCCTACAGTGGAAGATAGTTTCAGCGAATAACATTAAAATAAAAAAGTTAAGTGAATTCCTGAGTAAGAAAAGTGTTGATATAATTTGTTTGCAAGAGACAAACCTCAACGAGTTCCGTACATTAGAAATTGAAGGATACGTAACATACCGAAAAGACCGAGGCTCGGACAGACGAGGAGGTGGAGCTGCTATACTAGTAAATAGAAACCTGAAACACTCTCCTATTAGTGTCAAAGAGTGGAATAATGACAATGATGTGGTTGGGGTAACCATAGAGAGGAATAATAAAAACCCCTTAGCAGTGTATTCATATTATAACCCTAATGGGAATAATGACATTGAAGGTACATTGAAAGAAGTTATGAAGTCCTACAAAGAAATTTTCATAGTAGGAGATTTTAACTCTCACAACCCTATGTGGGGTAGCAGGAAGACGAATAAGTCAGGGAAAAGTGTGGAAAGAATCCTCGCAGAACTACAAGACGTCGTTGTGTTTACCCCCAAAAACCTCAATACATATTTATGCCCAAGGAATAACGTCCCATCGACAATCGACCTACAGTTGGGAAGCACCAAGTTAGCCGACAACATAGTTATTGAAAGAATAAACGAACTTTTCACAGACCATTATGCAATACTTACGACACTCTGTGCAGTTCACGCAACACCAAAGGAACAATATCCACATTTCATAACAAAGAAAGCAAATTGGAATCTTTTTGAAAATATTCTCCAAGAATATGATTACGAAGAGATAGACTCATGCTTTGACGTCGAAGAAGCTGCTTCTCTTCTCAATAAAATCATTCTCGAAGCGGCAAAATCAGCCATTCCAGTTTCAGCCAAATCGAGACCCCCAAGAACATCTCAAGACACGACCCCAAGACCATGGTGGAATCAAAGGTGCAGAGAGGCAATAGAAAATAAGAAAAGGGCGCTGAGAAGGCACCAGAGAAACCCGTCAGTTGAAAGCCTAATCGAAATGAGAAGGATGGAAGCAATCTCCAAGAGGACAGTGTCGGAAGCCAAGAAACAAGCTTGGCAAGGCTTCAACAGTTCCCTGGACCCTAATCACCCTTCAGGAAAAGTCCATAATTTTGTCTGTAGGATGAATGGCAAACCTGCAAACAAACAGAAGCAAACCTACGACATCGAGGAAGACGGAAAACCAATTACAGAGGACAAAGCAAAAGCTGAAGTTTTTGCCGACCTATTCCAGAGCAAACGCTCCAGCTCCCCCACCAGCCAAAACCAGCCTAAAGATAGTAGCAGACCAAAGAAATCATTTCAGCATTCACTGGAATTTGAAGCCCCGTTTTCAGCCGACGAACTTGAAGACACCATAAATAGCCTGAACCTAAAATCAGCGCCAGGAATAGATGAAATCGAGAATGTCTGGATAGCGAAAACCCCAGCCCAGTACCGTCAGCGAATGTTGAAAGTATTCAATTTAGCGTGGAAGAAGAGCTCATTCCCAAAGGTTTGGAAGACATCAACGATCAAAGCGATTCTCAAACAAGGAAAAGCACCAGCAGACCCCAAATCCTACCGGCCCATAGCTATCCTTCCATGCATTGGGAAAGCCTTTGAAAAGATGATATATCGTAGACTAGAGTGGATCATCGAAAGCAACCTCGTAGTCCAAGCGGAACAAACAGGCTTCAGAAAACGACACAGTACCATCGACAACATTATCAGACTTGAGAACTTCATCAGAACAAGCCTTGACGAAGGCGAAATAGCAATTGCAATTCTCTTCGATTTTGAAGGAGCCTACAACAACGTCGGCCATGACCTCCTTGTAGAAAAAATGAAAGAAATAGGATTCCCCAGCTTCTTTTGGAAATTCATTGAGAACTACCTAAAGCAGAGAGAACTTGTAGTAAAGATAGGTAATATACTGTCCTCAGTAAGAAAAATCGAACAAGGTCTCCCCCAAGGTGCTATATTAAGTACTCTACTATTCCTGATATTCGTATCAGACATCCAACTGAAAGATCACCAAGGACTAAAAGGGATGTTTGCAGACGACCTCGTATCTTGCCACAAAGGACGCGACTCCGCTGCAGTAACCAAACTAGCACAACAATCCTTGGACGAAATAAACGAATACTCTACCAGAGCCGGGATACCCTTATCAGCAGAAAAAACAAAACTAATACTCTTCCACCGGAAAAGAAAGATTGTCTGTCCCGAAATCAAACTGAAAGGAAGAATCCTAGACATCTCCACAAGCGGGAAAGTTCTGGGAGTGACCTTTGATCAGAAGCTAACTTGGCTACCCCAAGTCTTGGAAATTAAGACGACAGCCATGAGACGGATCAACATCATGAAGCGGATGGCAGGAACCGAGTGGGGCTCCAACCCCCATACTTTAATGGAGTTCTACAAACAGTACATCCGAGGGAAAATGGAGTACGGTATTCAAGCATTCGGCACATGTTCCATAAACCTCATCAGAATATTAGAAACAGTGCAAAACATGGCAATACGAGTCGCGTTCGGCCTTCACTCACATACATCTCTGAAATCACTTGGAGAAATATCAGGAATCCCAAAAATCGAAGAGCGACTGAAGATATTAACACTGAAATACTACTCAAAAATTCAGTGTTATGGAAGAAAACACATAATCTATGAGTCAGTTTTTCAACAACCAAGCAAACAGCATCACATGGCAACTAAACAAAGATCTTCATTCAACAACTTCCAACGTTTGATACCCGACTGGAGAATGGATTTGCAGAAGGATCACCCCCCTCACCCTTCTTCCGCCCCATGGACCATGGACGCCATAGACGTAGAAACAGAGCTGATTCCCTGTAAGAAAGACGAAATGCCTTCATCCTTGATCACCCAGCTTTTCCACCTACGGAAGCACGAGATGTACCAGGAACACTTGGAAATCTACACAGACGGCTCAGTTCAAGGACATAAGAGTGCAGCTGGAGCCTTCATACCATCAATGAACCTCATCATCCAGCAAAGGATCCCAGACAACTCTTCAATCCTGACCGCCGAACTGAAAGCAATCCTACTTGCTTTGAAAGTAGTCATACAATCCCCCCCTACCACGAAGAGAATCGTTGTCTTCAGTGACTCGCAGTCAGCTCTCCTTCTAATCAAAAAGATCAAATGGGAAACCGGAGACCACGACCTAACGGACATCAGAGAGGTAATCCAAGAACTACAAGGGGAAGATGTCGTCATCAGGTTTCAGCACGTCCCAAGCCACTGCGGCATACACGGAAATGAAGTTGCAGATCAAGCCGCCCAACAAAGCATTAGCAGAGCCCTCCCATCCACTAACAGACCAACGGCATTCAGAGATGTCCTCAGAAACAGATTGCGGCAGATTATTCCAGTGCTTCAACCCCCTCTGGTCTCCCCATTCAAAACCAGGCTTGGAACGACTACGTTCTTCAGAGTGAAGACCCAATCAGTTCTCCTGAAGAAGGAGCTATTCCAACGAAAGCTCAGCCCATCCCCTCTCTGCAGATTCTGTCTCCAGTGGGAAGAGTCTCTGCAGCATATCCTATTCCAATGCAGACACCTGACCGAAAGGAGGAAGAAAATGATCTCAACCTTTAGATCTTTGGGTCTAAAACCAGATATCTCTACAATAAGCCTGTCCAGCAAATTGCCAACAGCAGAAGAAACAAGGATCTACAGCGATGTCCTCGACCTACTAACGAAAGCAGACATTAAAGTCTAGCAGCGACGCCGTAGACCATCCAACCACCGTCATTGACCAGGCAAGAGGACCCTCCCTTGAGCCCAGCTTCTCAAGTTTAGCCAAGCTTCAGCAAGAAAAAGTCTAGAAGGGTCAGTGGATCCCAAAGACTATACCATAGAAGGAAGGAAGGAGCAATGGCGCATGGCGTTCGGAGTGATTGTGTTCAAGTACGTTGTGGATAACGTTGTCGACCGTGAGGAGTTCGGGGAAAACAAAGGTAACAGGGTGTTCGTAAAAATCCGACCCATCGAAAAATGATGGTGTCTCCCACCTTTTCGGCCCACATGAATCAAAGACTTTAACTGGCTTGCAGAATCTGATTCCTTCTGCGTAAAAACAAACCCCCGTTCGTTGACGAATCAAACTTTCGTTTTTCGCCCTATAGGAACATTTTATCTTTCCCCAATGCATCATATTCAAGCACATCTGAAAGGTTTCTACCTGCCTCAATCTTCATCTGCGACCTTGCCACCAAGTTAGTCTACATACAGAAGAGACAGAAGATGCTTCACACAGCAATTGAAGAATGAGAAGCTATCTTTCAGAATCACTTAAAAATAAAAGAGATCATTTTCGAGTTGTATGAGTGTCCTGATATTTTCATATAATCTATAGGCTGGGGAATTTAACGAAGGCTTTTCAGATGCGATTTAACACTAGCATAGACACAAAAAAATTACCTCCCGACGAGAATGAGCTATTCCAGCGTCTGCAGAGCCCCTCCTGTCGTGGGAAACGAATTCCTTGTCCTTTTCATGCATTGTACCCACCTCAACCTCGCTTTGTACGGTTCTTGACATTTTTCTACTGTTCTTGGCGCACTTGTTTCGCGGGTCTCCTGTCTTTTGATTCTGATGGCTTTTCCATTATGTTTAAAAATTTCAAGCCTTCTTTTTCCACTTGTAGTCAAAGTTTGATAGTAGATTATAAGCGCTAAGAAGAAGATGGGTTTCCCTATGTCCGTCCGTCCGTTTGCTACCAAGCCAAGGCGCTAAGATAGAGCGGGATTTCCTATGCTGGGAATCCGCCAAACACGGCAAACACATTTTCCGGGCGGGACGGCCCGACCTCCGGGCGAGAATGCCACGTGTGGGTCCGGAATCGGCAGCCTCCGCCTGAGCGTGCGATAGTGCATGCTGTGAGGTGTACTTTAAGAGATCTCTATGATGAGTGCTTTAAGGAGATCCCTATGATGAGTGCTTTAAGGAGACCATATAATGTGTGCTTTAAGTAGTTTTTTATGAATGGTAGTTGTTTACCGATTTGGATGTTGACATTGCTAATCTTTCGATAGGATTTCGCAATTTATCCGTGGAAATGACGTATTGTTTGGTCATGCATGCCTAATCAGATAGGCTACCTGTATTGCGAGAGGGGGGCTAGCAAGGTAAAGACAGTAAGGGGATCTGAAACAGACGCCCAGTGAAAATATAGATTTTAGTTTCATCAGTGAGTTTAGGATAGGAACTAAGGGTTTACAAAAAAGCAATTTTGAAATTATAATTTTAAACCTACGGATAGGCTATGCAAACAAGGAACTTAAAAATAAAGCTGTTTGCGGTCAACATCATTTAAGCAGGTGCCAAGGATAAGAGTGAATGCGTTTATGGCATAGGCTTGTTTACCAGGAGAGCAATTACCCTCCACACCCACCTTCCTACCATCCCTATCATACCTCCCATCCCTATCCGACTGTATTATAGACACGTACCTAAATGAGCAGATTGTTTGGGTTTCCCCAAACATATCTAACAATAGAGAGCTAAAAATAGAACATCTGGGTTTTCTTCAGACCCGTCCACACATTCAGGCAAGTTGAAGAGATGACACAATAAGTAGGGGAGCGTAGCGAGTTATAAATAGATTTTCTCCAGACAGCTGAAATGTCTTTTGGGACGCGGCAAACTTGTTAAGGTGCTTTGTAGGCTATATTTAAAAGTATAAGTTTAAATCAAGAAACGAACAACCAACTGAGTCTGGTGATTTAGTGATATTTGGACTTTAAACCAGAATAATTTTCAGTATTTCAGTGCCGGCCAAGCAGTTGTTCCGGGATCCAACCAAAATGGGAGATTCTGTGGAATTAAAAAGACTATTTGAAGGGCTAAAAGTAAACGCGGAAACAGTATCTGAACATTATTTCCTAGCGGGTAAGTATTTCGCCCATGATCCAAATACCGGAAATTGAGTAGACGTGAAAGTAAGGTCGATTTGAACCTGGAAAACAAACCTACTGTGTGTCAAGAGAGATAGACAAAAGCATTAGACTCGAAACACCGAGTTACATATTTATTCATACTTTTATACCTCTTTCTCGCTCTTACGAAATCCAACACCTCTTGTGATCCCATCGAAACCTTTGGGTTTGTTAATTTAAATACGAAGGTACACCGAAACATGCTTCGACATGTCTGTGTTACTGAATACTATACAGATAAAGCATTCCTATATCTACCTCATTTCCAATCCTCTAGCAAGTCTAGATCTTTCTACCGAAGTAGATCCCACTTTTGACACAAACCTTAGAATGCTTAAGGTTTCACCGAACAATGCTGACGGTTTAATTACCCAGTAATTATTCACTTAATTAGGCTTGAAGAAGTAATGCATTGGTCCCCAGTCTACAGATATCGGATTTCACTGAATGAACTTTTTCTTTCGGATTTGTAGTACCTCTGTGTACCTGTACCTTGTATGATTGAAACATTTGGTAGATTTAACGGTACACAAGTACGAAAAATAAATCTTTTCAGAGTCACACGCAATATCTGTCTGTCTTCAGAAGTGTCCTTACAATCTGAACTGAGTATTGCCCGCAAGCTTCACGCTTTTAAAGGACCCCTCGCACTATTTACTCTTCAACTTTCAGTATTTTAAAATGTTTCAGTACTTTAAAACTAGACAAATAACCCACGGTTTTGGCTGTTTTAAGACCCGTTGACTTGTAGCGAAAACAGTGAAACAATTTCCATAACCGGTTTTTCTGATGGAAAAGCTCCTCGCAGACAACCGTCGACTTCGTGATACACAGCAAAGGTAGCAAAATGCGGCAAGTGAGAAAATCAGCGTGGTTCTGTTAGAGGGGTTAGAATGTACCGTACGAAATTGGGGTCTCCGAGTTTAGAAATACACGGCGTGATTATGGAGTAGGTTGCGTTAGTATTAGGCTAAAGGTAAAACAGGTCCTTTGACCATTGACATTCACACTTTTGTTTAAATCCAATTTCTCCACGTCTAAGTGAACTTTGTCTTGTCGGGGCAGCAGTGCATATTCTGAATATACCTAGTACAGCCGAAGGTGAAAAACAAAAAAATCGCTTAGCAGAGTTAAAATAATTCAGTCGGCTATATTCAAATCCAAGATTCGGTTAATGTTTTAAGGCAGATTTCTGAAATCCTTTCGCTAATAAGTAATGAAACACGTAATCAGTGTAACTGAGCAAATTAGGCGACAAGTCAGCGAATTCTTTTCTTTCGACATTCCTAAACGTGTGCAAACGCAGATCCATTTGACCACTGTTGTATTTCCGAACCCCTAACAAAGCTATCTCAAGCCTTTATGCCTAATGATTGTTGTTGACAAAAACATTGACCAATTTCGCAACTAGGCTACGAAAATAGATGGCTACGTCAGAGCAAAATTGTGCAATTCTGGAATGGTGGGTCAGGATTTGTTGAAAAATTATGTCTTAATCATTGAACACGTGCATTATATTTCTCAGCCTAAGAGATCAAATGCCATTTACGCACCTTTGGGGGGGGGGGGGGGGGCTCCAGGAAAATTTTCCTGGATCCGAAAATCCGTCTGGTGTTGGAGGGATGAGGAAACCAGTCGTTTGGCACCTTTAAGACCCAGCTAAAAACGTTTTTGTTGATAAAGAATAAATACATTCGGGAATAAATATTTTTGTTTTGAAATAGGTAAGATCATTAATGAGGGTAGCGCGACATCCCTGGATGTTGATTTTTTTTGCTTGATTTTTTTTTTTTTTTTTTTTTTGGTTGCAAATTAGTGATTGTGAGGGATCGGCGTGGACCTGGAGGTGAACTTCGAGGATGGAGCGGTAGGTAAAAATAAAATTCTTCAATTGTTCTCTTTTACTTTATTGCAATAGTTAAGAGACTCGTTAATTTGTTAATTATTGTGGCATTGACCCCTATGTAACGGGCCATGGAGCTTTGTAGGGGTCAAAATTTATTTTGTTCCTTTATTTTGATTTTAATAAAACTGAACTGAACTGAAGTATCTCGTGACCCAAGTAAACTTTGAACGGGTGACTCGATTCAAGTGAAACTTGAATGATGAATCATGTGAAAAAGATGATCCCCTTATGTATCGAAACCTGATTCGACCGTTGTTGGAGGAGTTAGAGGGGGTCAGTGGGAAATTCTGTGAAATACGTAGGAACTAAATGGGGGATTATAGTGAATCATGGACAGTTCATAGGTCATGGGTCCTAGATATTTTGAGATCCGGACGAAATCGAGCCTCAGCAACGAAGGGAGATGGAGGGATGTCGAAGACATGTTCCTGGGAATATCGGGGAATATCACAACTTCTAGACTAGAAATAACATCCAAGTAAAACTTGACAGTATAGGCAGAAACTGCCACTGGAATAGATCCGACAAATAGAGGAGGAAGTAGCTGAATTAGAGTGAAGGAATCGAGAGGAGTCTTGGCGGCAGGACAGTCAAACTCCATTTGTACATTTGGACAGGGTCCGTGATTACTGTAAGGTTTGGGGAATGGAGGTGGTTCCCGAAATTCCTTGACCGAAGTAAGTTGCGAAGAAGTGACATTTGATGGATGGTAGGACAGAATGTCCAAGACGGTCAGTTTGAGGTGTAGGTGGGATTCAGCCTCTGTTAAGAGAGTACCAGCAATTTTCAGGAGGTATTTTAGCATGAATACCGAAAATTTAGAAATTTGCGCCATATAGCGATCGCTTTGCGTCGTCGGTCAGTCAATCCCGTAACCGCGAATTAAGGTACTTCCATACGACGAAACTTGGCAGGCATATTAGGGACCCCCCCCCCAAACTAACTTGGAAATAGTCACTTCCCCAGTCCGACTATCGTGGGGGGAGGAAGAGGAGGAGGGGATGGAGGGAATTATAATTTGGAATGTTGTGTCATAAATAACTTTCGTACGGGTGGTCGGATCGAATTGACAAGACGAAATATAGGCAAATTGACGATACAGTTTCATAATCCCTAAGGGGCCATGAACATTATTTGCCTCAAGTGCGTACAGATGAACTCCTTAAAGCGGCAATATTACCAACAAATTAATAAACAACAATATATTTTTAAGATTCTCAAGAGTCTATAATCATTTGTGCCTCAAATACTTTGACTACAAATTCAATACTAGCCCACTTATATTATACATAACAGATTTTTGACTAAGCTTTACATTTGCATGATTCGAAAGGACCCATAATCCTGCGTGTCCAAACAGCGCAAATCTTACATGGTTCTCTTGCTCTTATTTTTTGGATCCCAAAACGTAAGTGGAAGGATACGTATGGTTTCGTAAAAGTTGCCCTTCCGTCTGTCTCTCTGTCCGTCCGTCTGTTGGATGATAACTTTTGAAGGGGTTGAGGTATCTTGTTCAGCTTGATATGATGATTCTTTGGGTAAAAGTACAGGTCGAGTTCATAGATGGGCTCTGTACCCCTATATTTAGGGTTTCAAATGAAGGGACGAAAACAATATTTTTTAAAACAATGAAATAGTGGTTAAAGGGTGCGGAGACAATATCTCAATCCAGATGTGAAACTAATTTTCTCACCGGACAAGAAGTTTACCCGGAACCCGCAAAAACCGGAAATTTGGTAAAAGTTCATTCTCAAATAAAAAGACAAGTTCATTCTCAACGACTCGAGGTACATGGGTAACGAAGGACACTCGATTAATCTAATTCTGAACTGTATTTTCTCGCCAGACAAGTAATTCTGTCGAAATTTCCCAAAACCCGGTAATCGCCTCTCAATGTCACCAGCTCGTTTGCTCTGCATGCAGTTCGCCCGGAATGAATGAATGAATGAATACTTTTAATTCAGCAAATAGCCATAGACGAAAAAGAAAACACACAGAAAAGAAAACAACAACAACAACAAAATCATGCAGTCTGTTCCTGCTGTTGCGTTGCAGCAAGAAGAGACTGCCATACAGGCAGGCAATGAAAAATTGGCACAGTGGCAAATTTTATAACCTCAATCTTTGAATCCAAAAGACGGCACAGAAGTGCCGCTCTAGCCTTACGGCGAATTTCCTCAAAAGTGAGGCATCTTCTCGAAACGAGCGCCGAAGAAACACTACGGATATATGGTAGCTTAAACAAACGCCGGAACACACGGTTATAACTTATTTTAGCGTTGCTAAGACTTTTAGCGGTAGCATTAGTTACCAATGCTAAAGAAAAAAGATGATAGCAGTACGTTCTAAACAGCTGAACGCGTACATCAAGGTCAGCCTTGCTGAACTTACGAATTAAAACGTTTGCACGTTTGCATAGCCCCGATATCAACTCTTTAACATGAAGGTCATCATTCAGGTTAGACTTGAACGTGAATCCTAAATAACGGAACTCATCAACATAACACAGTATTCGACCTGACAGGTGCACATCATTTTTAGCAACACGAATACCAGCTTTGCAAAACAACATCACATGAGTTTTCTTTGTATTAAAAAGAATGTCATGTTGTGACGCAAAACTGTCACAAATTTTAAGAAGCTTATTCAATCCATAACACGTAGGCGACAGTACCACTAGGTCGTCTGCAAAAAGCAGGTGGTTCATACATCTTCCGGCAATGTAGCATCCAACCATACACGAAGACAGACGGGCAGACAAAGCGTCAATATAAACCGAGTAAAGCAATGGGGACAGAACCCCACCCTGCCGAAGGCCGTTCAGAAGGCCAAACTCATTACTTACAGTCGTACCCCACCTTATTCTGAACTTCTGGTTCCGGAACCAATAAGATAGAAGTTTGAGGTAGCATGCTGGTACACTCCTAGCACGGAGTATATCAAGCATCGTCTTATGGTTTACCCGATCAAAAGCTTTACTCGAGTCTATGAAACAAGCAAACACGGGTGAAGAATATTGTAGGAAATACTCCACAATAAAACGAAGTAGAAAAATAGCAAATTCTACACCACAATAACGTTTAAACCCAAACTGGAACGATGAAGTCTGTAGAAATTCACGCAGGATGTCAGCCAAACATCTCTCAAATATTTTTGAAATCACAGTAGCAAGAGCTATGGGACGATAATTATCAGAACTGGTTAAAAGACCAGCACGAATACAGTAAAGGAATATGGTCGAAGTAAAAGACTTTTATAAAGTCGATTGGAGATGAGATATAGGGGTAAACATGCATTCTAAACTTGGTTTTCTCATCTGATAGTTGTTTGATCGTAATATGTTTCCAAATTTTGATAGTAAAAATGTTCATCGAGTCTTGTGAAGACAGGAAATCAACAAGACCCGATGGTCTAGATTAAGAAATCCAATAAATATTTTGTTTTTTGGGATCCAATTGAAATATTTGGTCCTGTTTTGAACGAGTTGTCGGCGGGCTAAACTTTTGTTGGCACATGTTGCGATGCTTGACTTGCAAAGTGGACTCGGTTGAAAGACCGCAATTGCAGGGGTGCTAATAGTAATATGAACGATAAAATAAATACAAAGATAATACAGGCGTCCTTGTTAAGGGGTTGTGTTTCTTTTTTAAGTTATGAAATAAATAAAATATTTCATATTTGGAATGTTTAGCCAAATCAAGGTCTACCCGATAATCTGCACAGATCTATTGCGCATAATAGCGGGGGGGGGGGGGGCAAAAACGATAAACATATTTGTGATTTTTCATCATTGTCTAAAGTTACCTTGCTAAGGGTTTGATCGTTGGTACAGAAACAACGTAAAAGACTTCTTATCATATTATTTATTTCTACTTCAGTTGTATTTCCATCCATCATCGCGTTACTAAGGTTCTAGACTTTATAATTTTATCCTCTCTATTAGCATAACACTGATTATACCGCTTGCCACAGTTTGTTCTCCTAACGTGATGTATCAGCCTCCGGATGATTGTTTCCGAGAAGATCATTGGCCCAAAGATTGGTTAAGCATATTTAGCCAAGTTTGTTATCCAGTACATGAAAAGAGGCTAAAAACAGTTTTAAAATAGACTACTGTCTTAGAATATCGTAACAGAAAAACTATGTAGAGCTAAGTGTCCATATACAAACTTACAATGTACAGTTTTAGCTTGACTTGAAATACCTCACCTGTGGTGGTGGCAATGGCACAGATATTGAAAAAAAAATCACAAATAAGCCATTGCTAATTATTCAAACAACCCTTAAAACAAGAGACCATGGTCTTATTGTTTGGATCATCTAAATTTTGAGCGACCGTTTCTGTATTTTCAGTCTCAACTTGCAGACACCTGTAACTTTTTCGTCCAATGAATATAATTTTATCACAAAACCATAAATACATTCACGATTTTCATGTGTATAGTCTCTAATCTCTTTGGTCATCACTAGTGACACATTTGGAA
This sequence comes from Branchinecta lynchi, assembly GCA_023053575.1. NCBI lineage: Eukaryota > Metazoa > Arthropoda > Branchiopoda > Anostraca > Branchinectidae > Branchinecta > Branchinecta lynchi. The sequence continues at coordinate 11,550,391 of JAKZAP010000001.1, forward strand.
CGAATGGGCCTAAGTGACGACCGACTAATGTTTATGGTTCACCTGAACTTTTTATTTATTCTTATACGTCCCGATATTAAAAAAAAAAATTTATGCTCCTGTGATGATGGTATATCCTACCCGTCGGGTAGGGTGCAATATCTCTATAGAGACAAAATTAACCGACGCTAGCGTGCATCATGCTCGACGTTCCCGACAGGTTCGGACCAGCAAGTATAACTTGGAATGGAGTTTCTAGCTGGAACATGGAGCTTCTGTCGATACAGATTGAACTAAGAATGGATTCAGCAATTGTCTATTTTTGTAACCAACACTTTTATTTACAACTATAGCACATAAAACACTGTACATTCATATTATTTAATTCTTTCTCTTCTTGCTGACGGATTTTATCGATTGAATAATGGCCGAGGGGGATGGTCTGCACTCCGTCCAATCTTAGGTACGTCTTGTCTGAAACGCCAGATATACTCAATCGCAGCTGATCTACCGTGTACAGCACTAATCGTTTTGATCGAATAGCACGAAACTTGTCTTTACTAATTCACCTTTAAGCACTGAATTTCTATATTTCTCTACCGTTAAATATTTTTTCACTAAATGCCTTGGTGTGCCTTTGGCGCCATATTTCAACTGGTCCTGGTACGTCACAGCTACATAAGATTTCGGTGATGTAATAATCAATTCTACAAACCAGTCACTGCCCAACTCGTTCTTCATGCGTCCTGGTTCATTTTTGACATTACTTTTCCGTAGCTGTTCATATTCTGGCCCGTCAAAATTTGAAAAATCGATATAAGGCCGTAGGGCAGGAGAGCAAAGATCTGCCACAACATCTTTAGTATAAAATACACAAAATGAACTGTCCGTATCAACCATACAGAGTCTTATGCGTATGGGGTTGTCTAGTGGTCGTTCTGGGTCGGCATAATAGGGAACTTGTTCGTCCCAGAATGCTTGTGCCATTATCATTTTCGAAATGGACAGAATCGCCGTGCCCGCTGCGACATGCCCGTTAAGCGTGACGTGACGTTTCTTACGGAAAAATAAAGCAGTTTTCTCGTTGATGATTGTAAATGATGACAAATTCGAGTCTTTGGACAAACGAGATACCGTCTTTTCATCACTGGTTAATGAACAGTTTTTGTACTTTCTCACATTCATCAATGATCTTCCAAAAATAACATTATTCATCAATTTGAATAATTCGGATTTAGTTTTGGAAGATGTTTGAGCACGTTTCTTTTGAAAATGGTTGACGTAAGGGGTCATGAAAAATTCTTGTTTAAATCGAAGGCATTTAACAATCTTATCCACTACAAAATGATGGTTTAAACAAAACCGGAGGTATGTGTGATGAAGGATCACGCCTTCTTTAGGATCTAGGTTCGCCAAGACTTTGTCGGCTTCCATCCAAGGAATACGTTCGTTTTTAATTTTGTGCTTATTGTAAGGGGACAGCATGTCGTAAGTGATTCTCGTTTTAGCTACAGGGAAAGGGAACTGTCGGTATTTATCGTGATATTTAACTGGAATTTTACCATTCACTTGGATCATGTACCCATAGGGCCCATTATCTTCGATCGCAAAAAAATTAGGGTAATCCTTAGGTTCAATAAATTCATAATCCGACATTGGCATCTTAAACTGACTCATGCACTGAGAGTATAGTCCGTTTTTATCCAAACAAAGACCAAAGCTAGGGTCTGTCGGGTCGTCCGGGTTACATAGGACACGCCTATCCGAGTGAAAAGTCAACCCACCCACCACACTACGCTCTAAGAAGTTGTATATGTCTTGTGACGTCACCAGTTGAACGGTATGGCTGGCCATTTTAAGCATCAAATCATACGATAACCCTGGCGTGGAGACGTAACAATTCACTTCTAAATTATACAAAGACATCACATTATTCGCAAACGTTGAAAACACATCTCCTAATGCTAATACATCCGAGCATAGATAAACAAGGCAATAATCCCAAAGGTTTTTACAGTGGAACGTGGCCCAAATGGTCTGCGCCAGCTGATAATCATCTTCGCTCAGATTTTCCTCGGTTAAATCATTATAGAAAATGATCTATGGAAGGTAACTGTGTTTTGTTAAATTTATCTAGTGAATCCATGTAAGCAAAAGGAAAAACTCCTTTTTGAGTCAATAGATCATACTCGTTTTGCTTTTCAAATTTCTGCCTTAAAATATGAAAACTGTGTGGGTCGTCACTCTTTTGTACTTGGATCAGTTTTTCAAGACTTTTCGGCAGAAAAGCTAGCGAATCGAAAAACTGCATAGAATAGCGTCTTCGTCTGTCATTTTTAAGCTCTTCCCACGTCATTTTCAACACTAGATATTTTTCGGAACTTTTTGCTATGATGTATTTAAAAGAAAACCCTTCCAAATGAAGTTGACTGATGGCCTCGAAAATATACTTTACATCATAACTGAGGTTATGAAAGGCCACAGGAATAAACCGTTTATGTTTTAATGAGAAGTTACATTTTGAGTGAGCAACCCCTCGGAAATTAGGTCCTCGTGTCAAATGGCAGTGATCCAGAACTTTCCGTTGGCCTATGGATGCCGGATCCAACACAATTTCTTTTTCACAGATCCAACACAGTTTAGAATTTAATTTTTGAAAATCTGTGAGGGACAGTTTAATGTCAAAGTAGGTATCGTAAATGATGTCAAGACAGCGTTTGGCGTGATTCATTAAGCTTTTTGATCCTTTCACGTGACAGTCGAGGCCAGTACAATCCTCGTAATGAAGTAATGTTTTGCCCTGTTGAATAACCGCAAAACCAAAGGCACAGGGTCGATGAATACTTAACAGGGTGGGATTGGAGGGGTCAGTCACTTAAATGAGGACCCTTTCGAAATCGGCCACTATTTTATAGTCCATGGGAATGCGATGGTGGTAGTTTTTGAATTCTAATATGTGTTTCCCTGGAGCAGGCATGCTCACTACTTGCATTCCGTGAATGGAACAGTTGGGGAGATGGTCCTCTAAATCTTTGCTGCTATTTTTTCCTTGTAAACAAAATGGGCAGTGAAATCGCATTTCATCAGTTTTGTTTCTTAATAGTCGACTGACGGATGTGATGGGGAAAAAATGAGCGTAGCGATTTTCAAGTTCCGTGTACAACAAAAACACATAGTACCGAACGTGACGATTCGACGGGACACGGACTGGAAAAATTTTGCGGTCGGTGTCATCGTAAAAAAGGACACAAACCCCTACGCACTGATTTTCTTCCTCCCAACAAGAAATATATTTAAGGTGAATCGGCCATTGGTTCTTAAAGCAGTCAAAAGTTACCGTAGGAAAAATTCCAGCTTGCCCATTACATACATCTAATCCCTGGTTGTTTAATGATAATAGTTTTTTCTTGGTAGCATCAACTCGCAAAACTTGATGACCAGCACAAAGGACTGACCATAGAAAGCATTTATCCATCTGATCAAATGACAACTGTACCACTGCTCTTTTCCCGACCAGTGCCTTGGGCACTGGAGGACCAAATTTACCGATTGGCAGCGGAAATTCTACTTTAGACTGAGCTACATGAATATGTAATCCTTTGACCCCTAATAAACTGTAGCCTGATCCTAGCTCTGTATACCGATTGATGGATTTTTGAATTTTTGCAAACCAACGCTCAATAACATCTTGTACATCTGACTTTAAATAAAAATGTTCTAAAAAACTAACGATTGGTACCTGTCGTGGAGGATCGCTTCCTCGTACGAAGGTTGCATCTACAACGCACTGTACTCGTATTGTAGATTCCCTCTCCGATTGGACGGCAAGTAGTAGGTCGGCAATTGCCTCCCTGGTCCTTGCGAAAAAGTCATTTACTGGACCCTGCAGTGCCTGCAACGATTCCATGTTGTATGTTTGCAGACATCCCCTGAAGGCATGTTCTTGCAGTTGAAAAAGAGGTAAGTTAGATGGTGAAGGCTGGGACGGACCAGCCGCAACCGGATCTTCTATCCGTTGACTGGGCAATCCTACACCATATGGACGGTATGACGATGTGGACGTCGACGGTTGAAAGATTTGTTGAGTGGGCAATCCTGCACCATACTGTTCAGGATGGTATGACGAAGTGGACGCCGACGGTTGAAAGTCAGTTGTGGTCATATGCTGCTCAGTCAGTTGAGCTGGTGGTGTTGATGCTCGACTGGTGGTTGCCGGAAAATCCCCCAGCCACTGCACATCTGTGTCTTCACTTGTTTCTTCAGTTTTCACTTTTTTGGCTTGCGGAGACAAATCCTCCACCAAGCTGTTGATTCTATCCTCAGTTGGTAACGTATTCATTTTCCTGACTGATGGAATGTCTATTGCCAAGAGCGTTTTATATCCGGAGAAGGGAGTTTGGGAAAAACCCAAATTATATTTATAACTCACCTTCTGATTGGTTGACGCTCCCCCTCCTTATTGCGTCATCTTTGAACTTGTCTGAACATGTTTGTTTCAGCCCCTAATTTCCTGGACATGTTTAGGGAAACCCCGGATGGTCTATTTTTAGCTCTCAATTTCCGGATCTGAAAACCTCAAGAAAATCTATTTATAACTCACCTTCTGATTGGTTGACAATCCACCCTGTTACTGCGTGATCTCTTGAACTTGTCTAAACGTGTTGGGAGAAACCCGGATGTTCTAGTTATAGCTCCGTGGGAAATACAAATAATCTATTTATAACTCGCTACGCTCCCCCACTTATTGCGTCATCTCTTGAACTTGCCTGGACGTGTGGACCTGTTTATTCAGCTCCGGGTTTGGGGAAAACCCGGATGTTCTATTTATAGCTCCCTATTTTCGGACTGAAAACCGCAAGAAAATCTATTTATAACTCGCTACGCTCCCCCACTTATTGCGTCATCTCTTGAACTTGCCTGAATGTGGGACCTATTTATTTTTACTACGGGTTTGCGGAAAACCCAGATGTTCTATTTTTAGCTCTCTATTTATAGATATGTTTGGGGAAAACCCAAACAATCTGCTCATTAAGGTACGTGTCTATAATAGAGTCGGATAGGGATGGGAGGTATGATAGGGATGGTAGGAAGGTGGGTGTGGAGGGTAATTATTGCTCTCCTGGTGAATAAGCTCGCGAACAAGCCTATGCCATAAACGCATTCACTCTTATCCTTGGCACCTGCTTAAATGATGTTGACCGCAAACAGCTTTATTTTTAAGTTCCTTGTTTGCATAGCCTATCCGTAGGCTTATCGTATGTTCGATTTGCGGGTAAGAATACATGCTGAACTCGCATATGACAAACATTTTCTCACCGGATGTATAGATCACTCGGAAGCCGGCTGAAACCAGCAAATTTGTTAAAAGTAAAAGTTGATTAGAGGTTGGATGTAAGGGTAAGGAGACATGCTGAATCCGACTTTCAGCTTTAGTTTTTTGCTAGAAGAAAGAAAGGAGGAAGAAAGGAGGTACGACGTAGGCTATTGGGTAAACCGTATGCTGAATCCGTATTTGAATATTTGACAGCGCAAAACGGATATCTAAACTTATTGAAATTCAGCTGGCGTGTCCTGTTTGCACTTTCAAAGACGAACTTGGTCTTCTCCGATTATTACCATTGGCCTTAACCTGTTTCTAAATGTTAAAAGTAAAAATGTTTAAGAAGTCTGTTGAAGACCGAATTGTCGGGAGGAATATTAAAATTTTGGGATCCTGTCGAAACCTTTGGTCTTGTTTTTATTTTCACCGGATCCGAATCACCAAATGAATGTGGGGGGAGTCGGAGGGGGGAACTGGAAATCTTGTGACACGCTTAGAATGGTGCTATCAGGTTGAAACTTGGTGGGAAGAACAAACAAAAGCCCTAGATACATCAGTGACAGAACCGGACCGGATTGGGCACTGTGAGGGGAGTTAGAGGGGGGGGGGGAGTTCCGGTGATCCGGAGTGAAGGTACTTCCATTTGGGCTAGGACGATGAAACTTGGCAGGCATATCGGAAACCCGACATAATTAACTTGCAAATAGTCAGTTTCCCAATCCAGCCATCGTGGGAGGACTGGAGGGAGGGGGAATCCTGAATCTTGAGTCATGTACAAATTTCGAACTGGGATCGGATATAGATGAAACTTGATATTTGGAAAGACCTCATGTCTCAGATGTCCTATTTCAATTTCCAACCGGATCCGATGAATGTGGGGTGAGGGGGGGTGGGGGTGGAGGGGAGAACCGACAATCTTTGATACGTTTAGAGTGGAGAGATCGGGGAGAAACTTGGTGGGAAAAACAAGCACAAGAACTAGATACTTCAGTGACAGAACCGAACCGGATTCGAGCCCTGTTAGGGGGAGTTGGAGAGGGGTGTGGTGGGGGGGGGGGGGGGGTCCAGAATTCCGCTGATCGCGAGTTAAGGTAGTTAAGACATGCTAGGACTGTGAAGCTTGGCTGGAAAATTAGAGACTCGACAAGATCGGCTTAGAAATTGTCATTTTCCAGATGCACATCTAAAGTATACATTTCATGATAACCGAGGTTGATGATCATTTGCAAGATTGGTTTTTGCTTACAAATCGATTTCTAGCACCCTTAGTGCGTATTTTAACGGAAAAGTGAAAAAAAAAAAATACTTTTGACCAAACAGTACATATTCATGGTCCCCAAGGGCTTTGCTTACAACTGAATTTCTTAAAGGACAGTAAATACTTTTGAGCACAATTTACATTTTAACGACCCCGATGACCCCATCGACATTTCGCCTCAGGGGTTTGCTTGTAGATCAATTTCTCGTGCCCTTACAGTGTGCATCATCACAGCCAAGTGCAACACAAAATACTTTGTACCAAACTCACTATTCCCATGATTTCTAAGGTCCCATGATCTTTTTTATTTCAAGGGCTTTACTTTGAAACGATCAGAGCAAACTCACGAATCGGGAACAGCTGTTTTTAACAGGTTTTAAATTGAAAAATGAAATAGCTGTTTCCTTTGTTTATATTTTTTTTTCAATTGGAAAGAGGTCCCAGAGCACCATTAGAAAAATAAGATCGTTTCCAGTTTTCTCCGACTTGGGGTACGATTTCGGGTACACGGACCGTTCCAACCTTCTCGAAATAGTAACGAATAGTTAATATTTACTTACCACGCTCGGGAGTGTAGTAAGCGTGGTAACTACGATCATTCCAGTTTCGGCGCGAAGAAGTCAAAAGCCGCGACGTCATCGTAGTAACTACAGTAAGTAGGGTGGAAGACGCCCATGATCTTATGTAACCTAGTTAGTACTATGAAACTATCCGTAACTTATCAGAAGAACATGAATTAAATTATTAAAACAAACCTTAGAGGCACTTTATTAATTACTGTGAAACTACAGGACCGTTCAAGCTTACGTTTAAGGCGCAGAATTTCTTAACAGTACGTGCTATCCGCGAATATGTTTGTTAACCTTTATCCCGCCGAGGCTTGCTGTGGTAAAAATTAATATGAACGGGTTCTATTATGTGTGTTAAAAATTATACATGTCCAATCTCAGAAATGCATTTCCATCACGTGACTACTGAAGAAGAAAGAAGGAAATATTTAAGGATAATATTAGTAATATAAATGGATCAGAATGAGCTCCTTGAATGATATTCAGTCGTATTAAAATATATTACTAATTGTGTTTACAAGCTTTTCCCTTATCTGGAATAATAAGAGCAATCCTGGTAGGCTCAAAACTACATCGAGAAATATGCACTAGTCCAAGCGTGAAGCCTAACAGACACGTAGCAACATATATTATCCTGGACTATTATAAAACCTGTAGAGGCTTATCCAAAGTTCCGCATGAAAGTCATCAGAGGTTATGTTCTCTTGGGGGCAAACACTGTTTTGAAAATCTGCGCATACGTGTTCCAAACGTTGGCAAGCGGCGTACAGCGTAGATTTTCAAGTTGAACGGCTGCAGAGGATAACGCTTACAAGGCGAAGTATTTTTGGGATCCCAAAACGTAAGTGGAGGGATACCGATGACATCGCAAAAGTTGTCCGTCCGTCCGTCTGTAAGCACGATAACTCTCGAAGGGAATGAGATATTTTAATGAAACTTGGTGTGAGGATTCGTTGGGTCGTCGGACCAGTCAAGTTTGTAGATGGGCTTTGTAGCCCTACATTTAGGTGTGGGGGAGGTGGTTCAAATTAAGGGGCAAGCAAAATATTTTGAAAAAGCTAATGTGATAGTCGATTATGGGGTAAGAAGACATGTTGAACACGATGATGAAAACCATTTTGTTATCGGACAAGTAGTTCGCCCGGAATCCGGCCAAAACCGGAAAGTTTGTTGAAAGTAAAAGTTTCTTTTGAAGTTGATTAGATGTTCGATTTAGGATTAGGAAAACATGCTGAAGACGACGGTGAAAACTATTTTCTCGACGGACAAGTATTTCGCCCGGAATCCGGCCCAAACCGGAAAGTTTGTTGAAAGTAAAAGTTTTATTTGAAGTTGATTAGATGTTCGATTTAGAAGTAGGAAGACATGCTGAAGACGACGGTGAAAACTATTTTCTCGACGGACAAGTATTTCGCCCGGAATCCGGCCCAAACCGGAAAGTTTGTCAAAATTAAAAGTTTTATTTGGAGTTGATTAGATGTTCGATTTAGGGCAAGAAGACATGCTGAACACTTTTGTGAAAACAATTTTCTACCCGGACATGTAGTTCGCCCGGAATCCGGCCAAAAGCGGAAAACTGTTGGAAGTTAATGTTTTATTTCTAGTTGATTAGATAAGCGATTTAGGGGTAAGAAGAGATGCTGAGTCCCTGTATGACAATCATATTTTACCCGGACATATAGTTCGACCGGAATCCGGCTTGAATTGGAAAATTTGTTATAAGCTAAACTTTTATTTGAAGTTGATTAGATGTTCATTGAGCTTTCTTTTTTCACCGGACAAGTAGTTCTGGAGTTCGGCCGGAACCGAGAAATTGGCAGAAGTGGCAGGAAGTTTTCGTCAAAACAGATATGACTTATAGGGGTAAACACACATGCTGAATCCATATCTGAACTTGGTTTTCTCAGGTGATTAGCTATTTGGCCTTAATTTGTTTCTGAATTTTAATTGTAAAAATGTTGAAGGAGTCTGGCGATGACTGGATCTGGCTAAGAAAAGACCCAGTTGTCTGGATCAGATATTGAATTTTTGGGATCCCATCGAAACCTTTGGTCTTCTTATTCGTGTTACAGCATAAGCATGAATGGTCCATAGGTAACACAGTGACAGACCATAGAGACGAATTTGTTTACTCTTGGATGTAGTCTACTGAATGAATGGTACACTAGAGCCTCGTTTTTGTTGCACGCTGCACGTCCACTTCTCGGCCACTTCCGGACTGATTCTTTCTACATCCGTTTTTGCGCTGCAGTGATTCCGAGGAAGACGGTAGCGCTTCTCGAGAATCGCGGACTTGCTCACCGACCAAGTCCGTGCTTCCCTGCAAGATGCTGCAGCGCTGCCGCTTCAACCAAGAAGAAAGTGAATCCAAAAATGCATATTTTGCAAAAGCAAAGAAGTGCTGTAGCAGCGATGCGGCAGCGCTATTGCAACAAAAACGAGGCTTAGTTCGCACAAGTTTGAAGCCCGTCCACCCTGTGGATGGCCATGTTACTAGAGCTTTCTTTCTTGCACGCTCTCTTCATGACGGAAAGGGAACCGAATGTGTCTTGCCCTTGAATGCCTCAGACACAAATAAGAGGTATACCCACTAGCAAAAGATGTCAAACCTTCATCGGTGAAGATTACCATGGTCTTACATCCGACTGCTATTTACAAGTCCCTCCCTTGTCACATAGTCTGTGTCCGATTTGTTTGTTCAAAGTTTGTCCTGTCCACATAATGTGTTTGTCCACAACACTGAAGTTGTCTACCCCTCGAAATATTCAAAATGGTAAATCTCATGAAGACATTCTTGGGTCAGCTCATCATGGGCTATTGGTCAGCATTGAAAAAAAAGAGTCTATCTATCTTCGCTTAAATGTTGACGTTATTGCCCTAAGCCAAACTTTCTAACACCACCACTTAGAAATCAGCAAAGGATAAGCTCCAGTTTCTTTAGGATTGACAGAACTTTTTAGGTTTAGGAGACACCCGTGATACCAATTCTCAGTCTTAATCCCAAACGAAAAAAAAAAATTGAAAGGAAATCTCAACAGAAATGGGTGATTCACGAAACACCAAAATAACATATATTATATGAACAAGAGCTGTAAGCTCATATGGCACTTGAAAGCATATTTTTCTTGTTGGTGTAAGAGATACCCCAACAAGAAAAAAAGAAGGGGGCTGAAAACTATGGTTTCACTTTAAATATAAAAATAGGAGACAGAAAGCAAAATGAAACAAGAATGAAAACAAAAACCGGCAAGGCTGGGTCAGGTGGAAGTATTCGGTTAAGATGCGCCAAACTTGCAAGGCTGGGTCAGAGGATGAAAGTGATGGTCAAAAGTTTTTTTTTAATTTTTCTGTTAAGATGCTCACTTTAAGGGTGCCAAAAATTAATTTATAAGCAAAAGCCTTGAGGCAGAAAGATTCAGTACTCGTGGTGATCTTGAAAAAGTAAATATTGCTTAAAAGTGTTTTTTGTATTTTGCGGTTAAGATGGTCCAAGTTCGTTAAGGAATGGTCGAATCGGAGAAGTCACGATGTATAACCCAATGATGTCAAGTTTCTAATGCTCCAGCAAAGTTGTATCGTCCTAGCACATCTGGGGGTAACTTAACTCACGATCACCGGAATTCCGGACACCCTCTATAGCCCCCCCCCCTCGGTACCAGTGTTGTAACTGAAGATGGAGCGTAGGGTAACTACGGGTGGTAGTAGCCTATAACTTGAGGTAGCGTAACCGTAGCGTGTAAGGCGGCGGGTAAGTAAGGGCGGTAGTAGACAAGGTTTACGTTAACATATAGTGGTTTTATTTCTGACTTACTCTTTATAAAGGCAATCCCAATCCGGGTAAATAATATCACGATCGATAACGATAATAGACTAAGTCATGTGTGACTTACAAAATATGAATGACGAAAGACGAAAGACCAAAGACCCAGCGCTAAGACTGGAAAGAGCTTATATACTCCTAACTGCACAAGTGAAGGTCCTGACGTAACATACAATTTAGCTTCCTGACCGGAAACTATCTGATGTCGACGTAGTATGGAATTTAGCAATATCCAACTGACGTGGACTTCAGTTTAACAGGATGTTGTTTAGTTCTGAGTCTTCATTTGTGCAGTTGGATTCTACGAAGTACCAAAGGATTATGTTCACTTCGGTATGTACATATAGTTAGTTAAGCACTTGACATAGAGACCGACACAACAGTCCTCTAACCTTTAACGAATTAGACCTCCCGGTCTAAAGTACTAAACTAACTTATCCCACGAAGCTGAAGGGGAAATACCAATCTACCATACATATTCTGCTTTGAATAACATATGAATATGAATAAATACAGGAAGTTCTGAAAGCAAAAATATGCTTAGATAGATGAAAAGCACGAAAGCAAAAATATGCTTTGACTAATACGCAGTTATTATGGGAAATATAAGTATGTATATCTTTAAAATGTTTGAGATTATATGGGTCCTAACACTAACGCAACCTAGCTTAACCTAATCCCAAATACATACATAAAAGGACAACGAGTCCAGGCGGATGGATTGTCAAGTCCTCCGTAGGAGTGCTCGACTCTCGCCTAAAATTGTACACCCTATTCTAAAAAAAAAAATTTAAACTATGACTCACAGTTTCTTCCTTTCTTAGCTACCTAGCCGCGCTGGAGTGGTTACTGTTTATCCAGGTTGACGACCATTTTTCTTCCACAAGGTTTTGATGGTCATTCTCACTCCTATAACTTCCCCATCCACCTTGCAGTTCTTAGTCCTGCGGGGAGATAGTTCGCTTTCCGTAAGTCCAAACAATAATGGTGATCTTTAGCTCAAATGTTCTTCATTTGTTCATAAATTGGAACAGTCGGGAACAGTTCAGTTGTGCTTTAAGTCCAACTAACTCACTACGCGTCTCGCATCTTCACATCGCAACCGCCTACCACGACCTAACTCACTTTCATTTTAACTCACTTGCTTTCGATCTTCGAGGACACAGTCTTGAATTGTCATAGATGTTGTTGCTGTTGTTATTTGTAGCAACCAGCTCACAGTCAGGAGATGTTCATGTTGGAACTTCAACGACAGGCTTGGATAGTTCATAGATGGTTCATGGACCGCACGCAATTTGATGTCGGCTTCGTCGTTTCCCCGTATGGTGGGAAAAATGTGATAGATAGTTCTCTGTTGTTTCATTGCCGATTTGCGGGGTCGCTGTCGTATCTCGAAGTTCCTCCTTTCCTGAGCTTCTGCTGTGTTGTTGTCTAGAGCCTGTGTTTGGCTCACAGTCCTCCGAAGATGTTATCGTGGTTTCCCCTTGGCGTTGCGACGTTCGGATACGCGATTTGCAGCTCGTCGTCAGTGTAGTAAAATGACTACCTGAAACATTTTTTCGGCAGTACCATGTTTCTTTTGGAAAGTAATACGGATGTACAAGCATGGAGTTGGCTTACTGCGGACAATGGTGCCTTTTTTACTTTGTTTACGTGAAAAAAAACCAAACCTATGAAAAACCTATTTACACTCCACTGATAAGTTCTAGACGGCAACTGTAGTTGCTAAATGCTTGTAATTTCAATATTGAAACTTTCTTTCCGATCAAGCTTAAAACTGTGAGCTTCGTTACTCAGCTACTCAACGCTACTCAAATTTACTGCTAAGCAATAAATGCAGTTTTTGAATTTCTCGAAATTTAACTGGTCTCTATGTCAATGTTTTCAGGGCTCGTATCGCAATTTTCTCTCTTCCTCTTTTTCCTTTATTTTTTTTTCTTAACACGATCCGGCAAGTGAACCCTGATGCTTGCCGGATATTCTACAGGCATTCACTAATTCTTCTTCGAATTACATTTGCGGTGGATGCCTCTAATCCTTCGATTCAGAGTTAGCCGCGTTTCTTCCGTATTCCAGGAAGTCCATTTCCCGTTGTGCCCCACTAGCTTTATACTGGGCATTTGCCCAGAGCTCATTTGCCACAACTCTCGTATGGTACGCAGAACCCTGCGGGTGGCGTACCCTTTTGGCCTCGCTTTCGGTGCCTGAACCGATGACAATTTCTTCAACTATGAAATAGCGAGCCTATGCAGCGGATATCCGCGCTTACTATGACATTTACGTCGATAATTCACAAATTTGCCCAGCCCTATACTCGTCAGTATTGGGGTCATTATCCCTGGGTCCACAATTTCTATGGGGAGAGGGTCTACTCCAATAGCCATTTCCATGGCACAATTTGTACTTGGGACCCGTGGCCTTCCCTTTTCGACGGAGAGAGCAAACTTTACTTTCAGGGCAAAGGTACTTGGGGAGGATTCTTGAGGGAGCATTTGGCTTTATTATCTGTATGTCTGTATGGATTCGGTGTCTTTTCTCACATATTATAACCGCTCAAAAAGGGTAATATTCTCTAGGGGACCACAACTTATTTATTGAGCTATCCAGTGCTTCACGGAATAGCACTTTCTTTTCTTCAATAAAATCTTCAAACAAAACAAAGATCTAATTTTTCAATACCGTGCAGTTTCAGTTAATGGCCAATCCCCTGATATATCCCGAGATCGCATATTTACATGTCCCCTTTTTCTTCTTCTCAGTTTACTTTTAAACTTCCATGTTACTCGCAAATATTATACGAATTTTAAAATACTGGTTGCGGTGTTCAGATTTCTTATTAAACTTCTCTTTTTCTGATTTATTTGCCCGATGGGTAAAATTGTGTGGGTCTCGACTCCCTTCCTGACCTTGTTACATAGCTCCCTTGGTTTGCGGTCTGCGCTTCTGAATTTTGTGTTTCTCGTCTGTGTGTTGGCCTCCTCGTCAGCAAATCAAATCTCAACAGTTTTTTCTCGTGTGCCTTCTTTGTTTTCTCCTTACTTTCCTTCATAGCTGCTGCCGTGCTAGGACCAGCGGTTCCTCTCCCGCTCAGAGGGGGTGGTCCAGCAATTCGTGGGGTTTCTTCCAGTAAATCCCCTAATTGTCCTTCGAGTGGGGGTATGTCGCCCCAAATGTCGAAGACGTCTACCTCTTCTTTGAGAGGTACAATCCCTCCTTGGATTGTTCTTGAAGGTTCACGTCTCATTCCGGAACCTCCAGGTTCATTCTCATTCGTATGGCCCCGTGTGGGCGTCGCTGGCGGCACCTTGGGAGACTCGCTGTCTGCTGAGCTGCCAGAACTGTATTTTCGTGGGCTCCTGCGTCCCCACCGACTCGTCATTGGTCCACCAGTTAAATCTTCTAGAGGGTCAGGTACGAAATCTATCCATGACCATTCTTTGCCGGACTTTTTCTTCTTGTCCTGGTATACATCCGATACTGATATATGTTGTAACCCATCTCTAGGTATCTTGGGTAGCCAGTCCCTTCTTTCTTTTTCTTTCCTCACGGGGGTGGGTTGAAAGGGGTCTGTGTATCTTATCCTGTCGTGTTCTATTGGGCTGACCGGCTCCACTGTATCTGTAGGATTTATCCTCGGTGGTGCTGGGGTGGATTTTCCCCACGGGTGGAAAATTTGAAGGGATCTTTCTTCCTCTTCGTCTTCTTCTTCTGAGATTTCTTCTTCAAGTGTCGGCAATAGTGGTCGGAATGGCGGGGCGCTTGGATTTAGTTCTGTTGTCGTTTGCACCCCCGTACTTATTGTTCCGGGCCCTTCGTTTGTTGACTGTAGATATTCTTTAAGGGCGTCTTCTTCGTCTGAGCTGTCATCATCGTAGCGCCAGTGGAATGGGCGCAATCGAGACAAAGGGTTCGCCTTCGGATCAGCGTAATTGTCCTCTTCTTCTTCGTTTTCTGAATCGCTGCTGCTAGAATCCGACAGTGGGGTGGCTTGTCAGGGGTTTCTAAATACTGCGGGTTTCATTCTGTCCATGTGTGCCACAGTATCCCTTTTTGCCTCTTCGATGTGGTGTAGCTTGTAGGTTACGTCATTTGGGAGCCGTTCTGTTATTCTCCATGGTCCTGTGTATTTATCCTCTAGTTTTTTCCCGGCGCCTTTTGGTTCTTGTTTCAGCCACACGATGTCTCCCACTTCGTATTTCTTGAAGTGTTTTGCCTTCCTATCGTAGAATTCCTTTTGTTGTATTTTTGCCTGTGTAAGGTGTTTCTCGACCTCGGCGTATGCACTTTTCATCCTTGTAATGAGTTCTGTCTTGTAGCCTTGATGGGTCTGTGGCTCTTCTTCGATGATATCTGTCCTGGGAAGGGCGCTGTCTCTGCCAAACATCAAGAAGAAACTGTTATCACCCGTCACTGCGGAATAGGCTGTGTTGATGCTGTGGCAGAGGTATGGTAGCTGCTTGTCCCATGAAAGCCTGTCATCTTTGGTTGTAATTCCCAGTATTTTGTTGAACTGTCTGTGAACTTGCTCAATTTTACCGTTTGAGCAGGGTCGGTAGGCTGAAGTCTTCCATCGTGCTATGCCCATCAGTTTGGCTACTTCCATTGATAGTTTTGATATAAGTTGGGCTCCTCTGTCGCTCATCACAGTGTTTGGCTTCCCGAATGTCAAGAATAGGTCTGTGAGCGCTCTGCATACAGTTTCCGATGTTATATCTCTTAGCGGAATGGCCCAGCAGTACGAAGTAAAGTTGTCTATCGCTGAGAGTATGTAGGTATATCCGCTGGTACTTGTTGGGAGGGGTCCGACGAGGTCTATGCTCAGAATGTCCATCGGGTGCTTCGCAATCGGGAATGTACCAAGTGGCGCCGTCCAAGTGTAGGGTGGAGTTTTTCGACGTGCGCATGCTTCACAAGTACCCACAAAATTCTTTACTTTCTCTGTTGCTTGTGGTAAGTAGAAGTTCTCCCTGACCATGGCTAGTGTCTTCATAGTGCCAAAGTGGGCGCTAAGTACATCATGGCAGTATTTCAGGCATTCACCCTCGAGTGCTTCTGGTATAACTGGTACCATTTTCACATCCTTTTTCCGGTAGGTTTGTCCAGGACATACGAGTCGGCAAACTAGATCTGTGTCGACGTTATAGGTGAAGTTATCGATTTCTTTCATGTACTTCCGGTAGTCCATCCCAAGTGGTTCTTCTTCGAGGAAGTATTCTTTAAGTGCTACGCAGAGTCCGTCCTTCTTCTGGTATTCCGCGATGTTCCGAGGAGATAAGACTCCTGAAGGTTTTTGGTCGGTTCTTCCGGCTGTCGTTGGTGCTTTAACGGTGTTGACTTCGTATTTCCGGCTTAGCCAATCAGGGACTATGTTGGACTTCCCTTGTATGTATTCGATGTCGAAGTCAAAGGATAGTAGTTTCAGGATCCATCTGCTTAGCCGGCTGTTAGGGTTGCTTTGCGGCTCTTTCATCGTCTTGAGGTATTGTAGAGATCTTTGGTCTGTCCTCAACAGAAACTTTTTCCCTTGAAGATAAGCGCGGAAGTGGTGCGTGAAGTGAACTATTGAAAGCAGTTCTCTTTCAACTGTAGAATAACGGGTCTCGCTGTCCGTTAGGGCTCGGCTTCCGTAGTGGATAGGGTGTAGTCGGCCATCCCTATACTGTCCGAGCATTCCGCCGATCCCAGTCTGGCTTGCATCTACCGACAGTATCATTTTCTCGTTGAGGTCTGGTAGAATCAGGATTGGTTCTGATGTCAGTTCCCCTTTAAGAAATTCCATTGCCTTTCTCGCTTCTTCTGTGAACCTGAATGGGGTGTTGCTTTTCTTGGTGAGGGTTACTAGCGGACGACAGTGGTCTGCGAAGTCCCGGATAAATTTCCTGAACCATGAGAAAAGTCCAATTATTCCCCGGAGTTCCTTCAGATTTCTGGGTGGCTTCATTTCTTCGACGGATTTTATCTTATCCGGATCCGGCCGAACGCATCCTTCTCCTATAACGTGGCCCAAAAATACTGTGGAAGGCACTAGTATGCGGCACTTCTTTGGCTTTAGTTTTAAGCCCGCCAGTCTGAATCTTGTTAGTATTAATCGCAGAATTTCCAAAGCTTCTTTCTGTGTTCTAGCCCATGCAAGCAGGTCGTCCAAGAAGCAGATTAGGGACTTGTACTGCTTATCCTTGAATAGTGTGTAGACGAGGCGCTGATACACTGCAGGGCTGTTTGCGAGGCCGAAAGGCATTCTACGGTAGGCATAAGTTGCGCCGTCTGCGGTGATGAATGCTGTTTTCGGCTGATCCTCCTCTTTGACTGGTACTGCATGGTAAGCTCCCGTTTGGTCCACGGAGGTGAAGAATTTGCTGTCAGGTGGTATGCAGTCGAGGCATTCGTTCAGATTCGGGACTCGGAAGTTATTTTTCTTCGTTACCGAGTTGAGCTTTCTGAAATCTATGCATAGCCGATGTTGCTCCGGTTGTCCTGGCCCACTCTTCTTCTTTACGATGACAACTGGACTTGCCCACGGGCTGTCACATGGGTAGATGATACCTTGCCTCGCCAGCTTGTCGATTTCTTCCCTCAGAAATGGTCTCAAGTTCCAGGGTGTCCTGTATGGGGCTTGAGCTATGGGGGCGCTGTCTCCGGTGTCGATCTGCATCTCGATTAGGTCTGTGTGACCGAAATCCTCGTCATCCGTGCTGAAAGTATCTCTGAACTCCCATAGTGTGCTCTGTACTTCCTTCTTGAAATTTTCTTCTGTCAAGTGACCCAGCTTGAACTGAGCGAAGAACTCCGGCTTCTTCATCGGGTATTCCGGCATTCTTGGTGTTTTTCCGGTACTTCTACCGTCGGAAAATTGTATCCCGTTTATCTGTTGGCCGGGTTGTACGGTCTGTATATCTGTGTCAATGAGTACTTCGTATCGAGCGATCAAGGTCTTCTTTGGAATCCGTATCGCATCTCCCGTCGGGTTGAATACTATGATGTGTGCTATTCCTTCGCTAGCTGCTGTTATTTGCTCATCAATGCTTAGAGCTCCAGTCCAAGCGCCTTCGACTGCCAGCAGTCGTACAGTCCCTTCTATTTCGCTATCATCATCAGTCGTAAGGACGATCTGTAACCTTTCGTAGGAGTGTGGCGCCACTGTCGCCTTCCATATGGTTACTGCTTTGTCTTCTTCCTTTCTTGGGGCTTGAATTCTTTGTTGGATTGGTCTCTGAGTCTCTGTGTGCATTTGGTAAGTTTCTCGGTCTTCATATCTTAATGGGGGACTCGGCCGGATTGGCGGGTCGTTCCCTCTAGTTTCCTTTTCGTGGAGCTCTGTCCGAACGTAGTTTACGTTTCGTCTGTCGTAGTTATGTCCGTTTGTTTGGGTCCGTCTCATATTCTCTCCATGTGCTTTCGTGAATGGCCGGTCTTGCTCTGGCTCACAGTATCTACTACGTTCACGCACTGTTTTGCAAGTCAGCGTTTTGTACTCGGCGTCAATTAACATTCTATTTTTGCTGAGGAAGGGCATTCCAAGGATTGCTTGGTACGGCAGATATTTGCAAACAACGAAGGGGACTTGGTATGTTGCTCCTTGGTACTTTACTGGTAGCTTTATTTCATACCTTGCATCAAGGTCATGTCCGGTCACGCTTGAGAGCTTAGATTGTGCCGGTCTTGCTGCACTTCTGGCATTATACGGTAATTTTTCAAAAACGATACTGTTAAGAATATTTTGCTGAGCGCCTGTGTCGACTAATCCCGAAAAATTTACATCAAATGTACTGAAACCGTTCAGAATAGGGAGGCTGGAAAAACTGTCATATCTACTATTCACTTCATTCAATCTGAAATATGCAGGGGGCTTACTAATACGGTAACCTGCAGAGTAGCCGACTTTGCGCCCCTTCAAAGCCGACTGTCGTCGTTTAAATTCTCACGTGACCTATTTTGATACTGGTTATAAGGTCGTTCAGGAGATCTGTTTGGGGGGAAGCTCCTCTGGAAAGTGCGCCCTCGGGCGTTACATGAAGGGGGGGAAAAGGGGGGTCTCTGGGAATTTCGAACTTGAGGGCTAGGGAAGGTTGGAATTTGGGGGGTCCGCCCTTGTGAGTCCAGGATCGAGGTTCTCTGGAAGGTACGTGCTTTGGGGTTAAAATCCTGTACACTTCCGCAATACCTGGCAATGTGGCCAATCCGCGAGCATGCGTAGCAGCGGATCGTTCTAAAGTTTGGTCTCCCCGTATTTTCGTGACGTTGGTGGTAGCCCCATTCGTGCCTGCGCGGTGTTAGGTACTCATGCTGCCCGGGTTGGCTGAACGTGCTCCTTACTTGACCCCTAGCTACGTTCTCGAAGGATACTCCTCTTTGTCCTGACGCAGTCTGGAGGGTATTAGTAATCGCAGCAATCTCTCCCTCTTCCGAAACTGAACTAATTGTCAAC
Source organism: Branchinecta lynchi (assembly GCA_023053575.1). Taxonomy (NCBI): domain Eukaryota; kingdom Metazoa; phylum Arthropoda; class Branchiopoda; order Anostraca; family Branchinectidae; genus Branchinecta; species Branchinecta lynchi. The sequence continues at coordinate 11,569,762 of JAKZAP010000001.1, forward strand.
TGTTGCTGGGCTTTTACTACCTCGTCAATAGTCAGTTCGTGCTCGATCAGTTTTAATGCCGCTTCCAAGTCGGGTGGCTGCTTAGAAAGCACCAGGCGCAGCAGTCTTGGTCCCAGGCCGTTCTTAAAATTTTCAAAAACAGCTCTCGTGAATTGGTCATTTTTTCCCGTAGGTTTTCCCAGTTTTTCAATGGTCATTAGGGTCACACGGTCCGCATAATTTCTTATACTTTCATCCGCTCTTAAATGCACAATCTCGTACTTCAGTTTACTTTTTTGGCTTGTATTTGCAAATCGAATTTTCAGTCTGTCTAAGAGATCTTTCGGTGTTGCAAAATCCTCTCCCTCTAATGTGTCCAGAAACGAAATTGCGGTCCCTCGTAGTCTCAGGTACATCATTTGTCTCAACCTTTCTGTTTCTGTTATTCCCGCAATACTCAGGAAATTTTTAACGGATGTGACAAAGGAGTCCACATCCCCTGTGCCGTCATACTCCGGCATTTGTCTGACCAGTTCCGTCTGAAGGACATGGCACTCCAATCTCCTTTTCGTCTCTTCGGTAATACCGTCAGTCATTTTGTCAGTCGGACAGTCTGTATGCTATCGTAATACCCGTCCACTACGTTTCAACCCTAAAACCGCTGTCACCACTGTTGTAACTGAAGATGGAGCGTAGGGTAACTACGGGTGGTAGTAGCCTATAACTTGAGGTAGCGTAACCGTAGCGTGTAAGGCGGCGGGTAAGTAAGGGCGGTAGTAGACAAGGTTTACGTTAACATATAGTGGTTTTATTTCTGACTTACTCTTTATAAAGGCAATCCCAATCCGGGTAAATAATATCACGATCGATAACGATAATAGACTAAGTCATGTGTGACTTACAAAATATGAATGACGAAAGACGAAAGACCAAAGACCCAGCGCTAAGACTGGAAAGAGCTTATATACTCCTAACTGCACAAGTGAAGGTCCTGACGTAACATACAATTTAGCTTCCTGACCGGAAACTATCTGATGTCGACGTAGTATGGAATTTAGCAATATCCAACTGACGTGGACTTCAGTTTAACAGGATGTTGTTTAGTTCTGAGTCTTCATTTGTGCAGTTGGATTCTACGAAGTACCAAAGGATTATGTTCACTTCGGTATGTACATATAGTTAGTTAAGCACTTGACATAGAGACCGACACAACACCAGAATCCGGTCCGATTCTTTCACTGATGCAACTAGGATCCCACTAAGTTTCATCCTGATCGCTCCACTCTATGCGTATCACAAGATTTCCGGTTCTCCCCTGCACCCCCCCCCTCCAGTTCATCGGATCCGGTCCGCACTTGAAATGGGACATCTGAGACATGAGTTCTTTCAAGATATCAAGTTTCATTAAGATCCAATAACCCGTTCGAAAGTTATGCATACCACTAATTTCCGGATTCTGCCATCTTCCCCCTCCCCCCACGACGGTCGGATCGGGCGAATGACTGTTTCCAAGTTAATCTGGCTGGGTCTCTGATATGCCTGACAAGTTTTATCGTCCTAGCCAACCTGGAATACATCAAATACGGATCGCCGGAATCACGAACCACTAAATTTTGTAAGAATATATACTACCGAGAAAATTAGTGGTTTGAACCACTAATTTTTCCTCCTTTGAAAAGGCCGTTTTCTGAACTAGGAAAAGTAGTAGTTTGAACCACTAATTCGCGAACCACTAACTTTTGGAAAGTACATATATACTTCCGAGAAAATTAGTGGTTTCAACCGCTAATTCCTTCCTTATGTTTTCGGAATTGGTATGTTTAGTGGGCCAAACCACTAAAACAGTGGAGATTTATTGGTTTGAACCACTAACTGTTGGATCGTATATAATATATGCTCGGAAGAGTTAGTGGTACGAACCACCAACTTTTGAAAAGTATATATACTCTGAACCACCAATTGACTTGTTCATATAATACATGTTATTTTGGTGTTTCGTACCATAGCCAACAGAAATCACGAACAGAAATGGCTAGTAAAAGTAGATTGCAGCACTTTCGGACAATGACCCTTTTTTCCTTCTCCAGATTTTTCTGTTTATTACTGGAAGAAAATATTTTGTGCAAGAACTGCCGCATACAGTTAGCACTTTTAGATGTTAAGTATATCTTCAATCTGAAACGGGTGCCTTCCTGCTTACCTGCTAGAACGAGGCTTTCTACTGGAAGGCATAAACCTGGTTTCAAGAAACTAAAAGTCGGCTACAAAACTTCAGACAGGTCTCGATGGCGTCGACGATTAATCTCCACTTCACTTCACATACTGTAGGCTCTGGCTCAAGGACAAGCAAACACCGTCCTTTTGGGCCTAGCTGGCAAGGGTTCAACAAAGCTTTCCAAAATGTAATGTCACGTTTATTAATCCGGCCTGAGGTCCGCACTTTTCGTAAAAATCGTAGAGCTTAGACCCTTACCATATTCTACTAATAAGATGAAATAGGCGGCGTAGAAAAAAAAACAAGAGCTACGAGCTCATATGGCCCTTGTTACGAGTAGGCGGTACAAGAAAGTAGATGAGAACGTTACAATACACGCGCCGTCCAAAAATACGTTTCGGAAAAATAATAGGATGTTTAGTTTCACTCAGTTCTGAGCAGTTCCGGCATCGGCTCGGAGTGTCTATAGCGAATGCGCATGATTGTTCAAACTTCCAAGTTTCAGCCCAATAAATTAGATTATTTTATTGCTAAATTACACAATAACCCATCATGATAGGTAAGGTAGAAGACATAAATGCACTGGCACTGGGCGGCTACCACAAACTACTTTAACTTAACTTAAACAATAAATTAAGCTCATTTAAACACACATTAATCATTTTTTCAATATACCACACAAAAGAAAAAAGAAGAAGAAAAAAGAGAAGAAAAGGAAAAATAAATAAATAAAGATAATGAAAAAAGAAATGATAACTTATACCTTCATTCTCTGAATCGTGACTCCTCACCCCTCCAACAAAAACTTTTTTACTCTTTTTTTAAACAATTGTTGGTGTTCAGCCGCCTTAACACTATCTGGGAGTGAATTCCATACTGCCTGACCCAAATATTTAATTAAAAAGTCAGTTCTTCTACCACTCCTATACTCCGTCACCAGGTTAGTAGCATTCCTTGTAAAGTATTCATGCACATCCTTATTATGTCTATAAAAATCTAAAAACACAGACGGACACACTTCATGCAAACACTGGTAAGTAAAAATGGCTGCCTGGTAGTCACGAACTTGGCCCACATCCATCACCTTTAACCTCCTAAAACATGCTACTGTATTATTTGTCTCTTTAACGTAGCCACCTATCAAACAGACTGCCTTATTCTGTAAAATCTGTACACGCTTAAAATTACTAATAAAATTGCTAGCCCATAACACACAACCGTAAGATATATAGGGGCTAATAATCGCATGATAAAGAAGTAACATCACCCGAGCCGGTACGAAGTGCTTCAGCCGACGTATGATTCCAAGGCCTCTTGCAACTTTTGATGCCACAACATCGCTGTGACGTTTCCAAGACATGTTACAATCTAAGTAAAAACCTAGGTACCTCACCAAATCATCCTGTTCAAGAGACTTACCAGACAACAATATTCGCCCACCTAGATCTACGGGTGTGCCAATTCGACTAACAACCATAAAGTTTGTCTTTTTTACATTGACTGCCAACATACTTATAGTTGTAAACACATTTAAATCATTAAGACTATATTTACTTTATTTATCAAATCATCCACAGAAACACCACAAAAAGAAACAGCCGTGTCATCTGCGAAAGATGTAAGACACGAATCACGAAGGTAAAATCTCATAGTATCTACATAAACCAAAAATAAAAGCGGACCTAAAACAGAACCTTGCGGGACACCACATTTCACAAGATATGGACCGGAAATTACACTATCAATTACAACCTTTATTGACCTTCCCTTTAAAAAAGACTCAAACCAATTTAAACAAACCCCTTTAACACCTAAAAACTCTAATCTTCTCAATAAAATATTAAAATCAACTGTATCAAATGCCTTTTTAAAATTAATAAAAACAGTGAGAGGTATTTTTCCACTTTCAAGACACTGATTCACAAAATCACACAGATGTTGCACTGCATGTGTAGTTGAGTGGCCTTTGCGGAAACCAAACTGAGTATCGCTTAAGAGACCATGTTGTGTTAGGTACTGGTAAAGCCGTCGATGAACTACTTTTTCAAGTATTTTCGAGAAAACAGGAAGGATGGAGATTGGCCTCCAGTTCCCAACATCTGTTCTTGAACCACCTTTGTGAAGCGGAATAACTTTGGCTGTCTTCAGACCTTCAGGAAAGATTCCAGTTTCTAGCGACAGGTTGATGATATGAAGGATGCAAGGAAGAAGGTAAACCAGAACTGATTTGAAAGTACGGAGGTTCATTCCATCTATCCCCGCTGAATTTGAGCTAATGCTTCCAACAATCTTAAGTAGTTCTTCACTGGAACACTTCTCAAACTCAAAGGCTAACCTGTCACCTCTATCATCTTGAAACTCATGATGGCGGAAAGATTCTGGACTTCTTATATTATCCTGTTGCAATGTTTGACCAATTTTTGAGAAATAATCAGCAAAGTGTTCCGCCACTTGCAGAGGATAATTTATTGTAGCCCCGTGTGTTTCTATTGAGAGAGGTTCACCACTGCTTTTCTTCGATATCAACTCCCCGATGACCTTCCAGGTTCCTTTCGAGTTACCTTTGGTTTCGATAAATCTCTTCAAGGTAACCCCTCTTTGCTCTTCTTCTGAGAGAGTTAACCTTGTTACGGGCAATCCTGAATTCTTCGAAATCTTCATCTTTTTCTGTCCTAAGGTAATGTTCATAAAGCTGATTCCTATTTTCTATTTCTTGAACAATTTCGACTGTCATCCAGGGTTTCCGTGGTACATCCTTTCTATCTCTAACGATTTTCAGAGGACATGTTTGTTCGTAAATAGGTTGTAATACCGAGCAAAATGTGTCATAAGCCTCATTCACATCACCCCTTATTTCGAGAACAGGATCCCAACTAAGCGTACTCAGTTCTTCAGCAAATTTGTCTAGATTAGCCTTTTTCAATTGCCGTACTTTCCTTTTCTTAGCTTTACTTCTAGTTTTTGGCACACAAGTAATCCTCGCGATAACTGGTAGATGGTCAGATCCGGGATAAATACCCACATCAGCATAGCTTGAATTTATGAACTTGGAGCTGACAAAAACGTTATCAATCAATGTAGCTGAATGACTAGAAATCCTTGTAGGTACGCATGCTAAAGGGTAAAGATCATTAGAAACCATGTAGTTAAGAAAATCTAAATTATCACCATTCAGATCTAGCAAGTTAAAGTTAAAATCCCCCATGCAAATGAAATCCAGACCACTACGGGACATGCAAGATATCAACTGATCAAAACCTTCAAAAAATTCATCCATGCGAGTGCTAGGCGGCTTATACACCAAACAAATAATAATTTTTTTCTTTTCAATTTATAATTCTAAGCAAAAACTCTCAATCTTACCTTCAATCCAAACTATCAAATCTTCTCTTATAAAATAATTCAAATTCTTCTTTCCCAAAAATCCTAGGCCACCACGATTCAGAGACTTCCGATTTTTCACCTCCAGCGCGTAACCTGGAAAAATAAATGACGAAAGAGACTGGTCTGAACTAATAAATGTTTCACACACACCCATTATGTCAATATTCTGCGTAGATTCATCGATAAACTGCAGAACGTCAAGATACCCAGTAGTTAAGTGGCAATTCCATGAACATAAGCACAGAGAATCTTGCCGTAAAATCTTCGAGGGCACAATATAAGAACTTTTCTGCAGCGGTTTTAAACTAACAAATGGTATATTAATATCTTGACCGATCCGGGCATCTAATACATCCTCAATCCGGAAACAACTATTCATATGTGTCTCAAGACAAGTGCCGCTATTTTCACACATCAAAACCAACACTTCTCAAAAACGCAAAAGTTTTTGAAGAGATAAAAAGACAAATAAAGCGGAAGTAAGGGTATGGGTACGAGGAAACAACGCAACCCGGGAAACAATAATACAAAGCAAAAATAAGTGGATACATTTCAAACAGGCAATCCGAAAAATGCATTAAACACAAACAACCGAATATCTATCAGAATGTGTCTGACAAAGAACGGATTTTTCGCGTAGAAGCATCACCAGGCAAGCGAGCTAAAACTCGGCCCTTTTCTGTCCAAACATTCTTAACCCCGAATCTATCTCTCGCAGCCTCCAATATCGACTTTTTTCGCTTTGTAAGAAATTCACTCACAAAAACACCCGAACCGGCAAGCTTCGACTTGAGCTTGTAAACCTGAAAAGCTTTTTCTCTGCTTACAAACTGTACAATCACTGGCGCTACAACTGGGGTGCTCACGCTAGCTGGGTTAGCACGCACGAAACGATGTGCACTCCTGATCTGGTTTGCAGAGAATCCAACCAGACCCATCTGTTGGTTGACAATACTCAGTATAGACGAGTTTAGATCAACACCAGGCTTTTGTTTCAGACCCATAAAAACCAGATTGTCTAGTAATGAATCCTGCTTTAAGTCATCAACATCCGCTTCAACACTTGCAATACGAGATTCAAGAGACTCCATCTGACTTTTCAGACCTTTCAGCAGCTTTTCAATTCTTGCAAATTTGGGATTGTACTCTATGCTGATAACATCGTATACCTCGCTCACAATCGTTTCCGCACTAAGAGACTGCTTACTAGTCAGTCCTTCACTTTTCTCATTTACTTTTTTCTGAATCTCCGTTAAGATGCTGTTTTTCGTCCGCAGTAGCTCTTCTTCTGTAGCAGCTAGCTTTTCAAATAAATTTGTAACAGTGTTAGCTCCTGGTAGTGTGCTACCCTGAGATTCTGGAATGTGTTCCAGGTAAATATCAGGAAAGCAATCTAACTCATAAAACGCAGACGGAACTTTCTTTTCGTTCGACAGTTTAGCCTCGGATGCATTCTTCTCATAGTCCAAAAGACTTGATTGCAAAACTGTCTGCAAATCATGCGTTCCGTAACAAAACACTTTGAATTGGTCCGATTTGTTCTTCCCAGCTGATTTGATGATGCTAACAATACGAACGGGCCACAACGGATATCTAGCAAACTTCGCCAACGCCAAATCTCCTACTCGGAAAGACATCTTTTGGGGTAAATCATCAACTGAATAAAGGTTATTACCTTTGAGTGGGGCAGGCCCACGTGAGATGTGGCAATCACCAGCGACAGGTGGCCCAGAGGAACGCAGGACCTGCTAACGAATTTTTCCTCTGTACTCTGACATCCAAATATCCAATACAGCTTACTATCCACGATAATGACACGTTCAATTTTTGCACAGTCTGTACAGTCTATTATTCGATCCGCGCGGAATGAATGACGACGCGCAACTGATCCACTCGTTTGATCCCTAGACATGCTACACGATTTCCGGTACTCGCTCCATCTCCTCCTACCGTGGCCGAATCTGGTTCGGACAAAAAAAAGGATCATCTAAAGCAGGGGTTCCCAATCGGGGGTACGCGTACCCAAAGGGGACGCAAAAGTCCCGAAATTTCTGAATTAGAGAATATCTGCTATAATTAAGAAATCAGAGTTTTGGCTTAAGAAGGTTCAGTTTAGAGAACCAGAGCAAGTTTCTTTCCGAACCTTGATCAGTTTGAGCACGATAATGAAATCGATAACCTTAAAGGACACCTTGCACTACATTAAGTTTCGGCTCAGATATTCTGAAATAGTTGATCACTTTACAACTAACCTATTGCTGACCGAAAATTACACATGGCTTCGTTTTAGCTTCTTTCCATGTCCCTTTGCCTTTGGATGAGAAAAATTTGAATATAACCCGTCTCCCGACGAATAAGCTCCTCGAAAACAATGATCGGGCACATGGAACTTCATGATAAGAGAACAAACGTGGCGATCATGATAATCAGTGTATTGCTAATAGAGGAGATACGACATACTCATGCAAAAGTTGCGAGATGCAACTTGTTTAGAATTTCCTACCCATCACGACCGAAGATAAACCTCGGGACTGCTCCAGTATCCATTTAGTGGAATGTTACCTCTTAGTGACAAGCTTACAATAAATCTGACTGAACTTGCAACTAATCGTGATTCGTGCCTTAGAACTGAAATTATCAAATTTGACTGTTTCCTAATTTTCGTTGGAGGTGCAGGGAGAATACGAAGATGTCTGTTCTGTTGCCATTCCGATCTACCTAGCTTTAAGAAGTCTCGCTCCCGGCAATGTGTTTGAGCAAAAACAAACAGAGAAATATCTTATTATTGTCGTTAGTGACATCGAGCCAAGATTTGATAAAAATTTCAGCTACGAAGGAGCCTCAGGTATCTCGTTGATTTGTATATTCTTTTGCACATTCATGCCTCATCATTTATCTCGTCTATGACGTTATTTTGAACTTGTGGTCTTAGTAAGAATAGTAGAACAATGCTTCTCAAAAAGGGGCACGCAACCTTTTTGAACCTTGATTAGGGGTACGTGGTACTGAAAAGGTTGGGAACCACTGATCTAAAGCATCTTCTTTTATACCATCTATCAAGTTTCACTAGAACCTGAGCATTTTTGGAAAATTCCGTTACCCCCCCCCCCACCCCCACCACCACCACCGTTGTCGGATCCGGTTCGGACCCTAAAATATGTCATCTAGGGTATATGCTCTCTCTACATTCTAAGTTTCATTTAAATTCATGCACTCGTTTGACCCCTATGCGAGCCTCGAAGTTTCCGTCAATCTCCCTCCAACTCCCCCCACTGTGGCCGAAGAAATCGGAGCATAGCCTATTTGCAAGTTTCAAGTAACTCCGCCCCCCCACCTTGGCCGGCCCGAACGTGAAATAACAAATTTAGGCCGCATGAACTCTGCACTGTCGGACTTGGATCTCATTTGGTGGTACATTTGGTTTTTGTGGATCTCATTTGGTGGTAAATTTGGTTTTTGTGCATGTCAAAAGTTTCTTCCCCCCCCCCCCCAATTCCCCCAACCGTGGTCGCATATAGTTCGAAGGCATGTTTTACATGTCTAAGTCATCGATTCTTATCACCCATCAAGTTTCACTCGAATCAGGCCACTCGTTCGCAACTGGAAGAAGTCAATTTCCATATTTCCTTTCCCTCGCTCACCCAAAAATGCTCGGATCTAGGAATGGAAGTTTCCGGGGGTATTTTGTGTCAGGTTCTTAAGTCAATTGAGTCGGGTCATTAATATGTCTTGAAAGTTTCGTTGTCTTAGAGCATCTGGGACTATTCTAACTCGCGACTACCGGAATTCCAGGAAACCTCCTTAAACTCCCCCCACAGAGCCCCGAAATTATCTGGCTCCGTCAATTTCGTATATAGGCCTAATTCTCTCCATTAAGTTCTGTCCCAATCCCTCTGCTTTAAGCGTTTCTTGAGTTTCCCGGTCCCCCCCCCCCAAAGGTATCGGACCCGACCCGGACTTAACACTTTACATCTGAGGCGACAGCTCTTTCCACTTGACAAGTTTCATTCAAATCCGATCACCCGTTCAAAAGTTAAGCATGCCACTATATTCCGGACTCCCCATCCACTCCCCCCACGATGGTCGGATCGGGGAAACGACTATTCTCAAGTCAATCTGTTCGGATCCTTGGCATACCTGCTAAGTTTCGTTGTCCTAGCACATCAGGAAGTATGCCGAACTCGCCGGATGACTAGAAATCCGGACCCCCCCCCAACTCCCCCACAGTGCTCGGATCCGGTCCGGTTATGTCAATGACGTATCTAGGACTTGCACTTATTCTTCCCACTACGTTTCATCCCGATCCCTCCACTCTAAGCGTTTCTCAAGATTTCCGGCTCCCTCCTCCAGCTCCCCCGAGTATCATCGAATCCGATCCGGATTTAAAGTGGGACGTCAGAGACACGACGTCATCCTAAATATTAACTTTCATCAAGATCCGGTCACCCGTTCGCAAGTTAAAATACCTTAATTTTTGGCTTCCCCCTCCCTCCACTCCCCCCAGATGGTCGGATCGCGGAAATGATTATATCATATCTAAGCTGGTCGGGTCCCTGACACGCCTGCAAATTTTCGCAGTCCTAGCACATCAGGAAGCAGCGAACTCGCGGGATCACTAGAAATCCCCCCCCCCCCCCAACTCCCCAAAGTGAGCGGATCCGTTCCGGTTATGTCAATGATGTATCTAGGATTTGTGCTTGTTCTTCCCACCAAGTTTCATCCAGATCCCTCCACTCTAAGCGTTTCTCAAAATTTCCGGTTTCCCCCTCCAACTCCCCCCAGTGTCAACGGATCCGGTCTGGATTTAAAATAGAAAATCAGAGGCACGATTTCCTTCCATATATCAAGTTTCATTAAGATCCGATCAACCGTTCGTAAGGTAAAAATATCTTATTTTTCCTAATTTTTCGAATTCCCCCTCCCTCCACTCCCCTCCAGATGGTCGGATCGGGGAAACGACTATTTCTACTTTGATCTGGTCCGGTCCCTGATATGCCTGCCAAGTTTCATCGTTCTAGCTTATCTGGAAGTGCCCGAACTAGCAAAACCGGGACCGACAGAAATTACAATCGCTAAATGGCACTTGGCCGAAGGGCAAGTGCCATAAAAACTGGATAAAACCAAAGTGTTGCTCCGGCAACACAAAGTCCTGCTTGATCTAGAAGAGTATTGAGTTGATACGGCCCAGTTCTTGCTCTCCTGTCTTGTAACAAGGTCTGAATACGCACGTTTCAGCAGCCTGTCATTTGATAACTGAACTAGCTTAAACGCTTACAAAGAAAACAAGCCTGTAGTGACAGGGAAAAGCCAAAAGTAAAAAATGTCTCTACTTTCATAGGGACGGCTGACGTAATTGCTCAAATTGACGCATAATTCTAGAAAGTATATGAAGTAATACTAACCTGATAACGCTATGCAAATTTCATTATCGGGAAAACTGTAAATTATCTAGTCTGAAAATTGTTCGTCAGGTGAAGGCTTTGAGCTGTTATTTTATCTTCATTGCAATGTCTGGTAATTTTTTCGTTCTCTTCCTAGTCAAAAGCTGAAGCCCTGTCAAGTCACTGGTCTTCCTGAGCCTAAACCGTTGCACATAAAGGTTCACTCTAAATTAGTGAACCTTTATGGAAAATATTTGTTGAGTTTTTTGTGATTATTTATATTTCTTTATCTTTTTTACTGCACTTACGCCCTTGGGCAGTGCGTAGAAAACAGAAAAAAAACAGCTTTATTAATATTGTATGGGACTGAATCAATGGTTTTCGTACTTATTTAGTCCTTAACCATAACAGGCATAAAATTACCCTGTACCAATATATAGATCATCCATGCATTATATTATCTAGATCTAGAGTACTTTAACTTTTTATGGCACTTGAGCTTACTCAAGTGCCATATAGCGATTGTAATTTCTGTCCGTCAGTCGGTCTGTCGGTCTGTCGGTCCCGGTTTTGTTAGTTCGGGCACTTCCAGATAAGCTAGGACGATGAAACTTGGCAAGCATATCAGGAACTGGACCAGATTAAATTAGAAATTGTCGCTTCCTCGATCCGACCATCTGGAGAGGAGTGGAGGGAGGGGGAATCCGGAAAAAAATAGGAAAAATGAGATATTTTTAGCTTACGAACGGGTGATCGGATCTTAATGAAACTTAATACATGGAAGGACTTCGTGTGTCAGACCCTCCATTTTAAATCCAGACCGGATCCGGTGACACTGGGGGGAGTTAGAGGGGGAAACCGGAAATCTTGGAAAACACTTAGAGTGGAGGGATCCGAATGAAACTTGGTGGAAAGTACAAACAAAAGTCCTAGATACGTGACTGATATAACCGAAACGGATCCGCTCACTTTGGGGGAGTTGGGGGGGGAGAAGTCCGAATTTGTAGTGATCCCGCGAGTTCCGTGCTTCCTGATGTGCTGGGACGATGGAAATTGACAGGCATATCTGGGACCCGACCAACTTAAATAGGAAATCATCAATTCTCCGATTCGACCATCTGGGGGGGGGGAGTGGAGGGAGGGTGAATCCAAAATTTGAGGTATTTTTAGCTTGCGAACGGGTGATCGGATCTTGATGAAAATTGATATTTAGGATAACCTCGTGTCTCAGACACTTCACTTTAAATCCGGGCCGGATCCGATGACACTGGGGGCAGTTGGAGGAGGGAACCGGAAATTTTGAGAAACGCTTAAAGTGGAGGGATCGGGATGAAACTTGGTGGGAAAAACAAGCACAGGTCCTTGACACGTCATTGACATAACCGGACCGGATCAGAGCACTGTGGGGGAGTTGGGGTGGGGAACCGGAAATTTTGAGAAACGCTTAAAGTGGAGGGATCGGGATGAAACTTGGTGGGAAAAACAAGCACAGGTCCTAGACACGTCATTGACATAACCGGACCGGATCAGGGCACTGTGGGGGAGTTGGGGTGGGGGTCCAGATTTCTGGCGATCCCGCGAGTTCGGCATACTTCCTGATGTCCTAGGGCGATGAAACTTGGCAGGTATGTCAGGGATCCGAACAGATTGACTTGAGAACAGCCGTTTCCCCGACCCGACCATCGTGGGGGGACTGGGTGGATGGGGAGTCCGAAATCTAGTGGCGTGCATAACTTTTGAACGGGTGATCGGATCTTGATGAAAATTGATATTTAGGATGACCTCGTGTCTCAGACACCTCACTTTAAATCCGGGCCGGATCCGATGACACTGGGGGGATTTGGAGGAGGGAACCGGAAATTTTGAGAAACGCTTAAAGTGGAGGGATCGGGATGAAACTTGGTGGGAAAAACAAGCACAGGTCCTAGACACGTCATTGACATATCCGGACCGAATCCGACGACACTGGGGGGAGTTGGAGGAGGGAACCGGAAATTTTGAGAAACGCTTAAAGTGGAGGATCGGGATGAAACTTGGTGGAAAAAACAAGCACAGGTCCTCTACACGTCATTGACATAACCGGACCGGATCAGGGCACTGTGGGGGAGTTGGGGTGGGGGTCCGGATTTCTAGCGATCCCGCGAGTTCGGCATACTTCCTGATGTCCTAGGGCGACGAAACTTGGCAGGTATGTCAGGGATCCGAACAGATTGACTTGAGAACAGCCGTTTCCCCGACCCGACCATCGTGGAGGGAGTGGGTGGATGGGTAGTCCGGAATCTAGTGGCGTGCATAACTTTTGAACGGGTGATCGGATTTGAATGAAACTTGTCTGGTGAGCTATCGCCTCGGACGTTCAGTGTCACGTCCGGGTCGGGTCCGATACCTGTGGGGATGGGGGGGTGGTGGAAAACTCAAGAAACTCTAAAAGCAGAGGGATTGGGACGAAACTTAATGGATGGAACAAGCATTAGGTCTAGATGAAATTGACGGAGCCAGATGGTTTCGGGGCTCTGTGGGGGGAGTTGGAGGGGGTTTCCTGGAATTCTGGTATTCGTGAGTTAGAATAGTTCCAGATGTAAAACGACAACGAAACTTTGCAGGCATATTAGCGACCCGAATTATCTTGACTTAAAAACCTGACACAACATACCCCCGGAAACTTCCGTTCCTAGATCCGAGCAATTTTGGGGGAGCAAGAGAAGAGAAATATGGAAATTGACTTCTATAAATTGCGAACGAGTGGTCTGATTCGAGTGAAACTTCATGGGTGATACGAATCGATGGCCTCGACATGTAAAACATGCGTTCGAACCATATGCGACCACGATTAGGAGAATTGGGGGTGGGGGGGCTTTTGACATGCACAAAAACCAAACGGATGGACCGAATGAGATGCAATTCGACAGTGCCGAGTTTATGCGGCCTAGATTTGTTATTTGGCGTCCGGGCCGGATTCGGCCAAGGTAGGGGGGGGCTACTGGAAACTTGCAGATAGGCTATGCTCCAATTTCAGTCAAACTTGATGAGGGAATTAAGAGATTGGGCCAGAACCGGCTCCGACAACGTTGGTGGGAAGGGGGGGGGGGGTACCGGAACTTTCCAAAAATGCTCAGATTCGAGTGAAACTTGGTAGATGGTATAAATGAAGATGCTTTAGGTGGTCGATTTTTTTTATTCCGAACCAGATTCGGCCACGGTAGGTGGAAATAGAGTGAGTACCGGAAATCGTGTAGCACGTCTAGGGATCAAACAAATGGATTTATTGGGATGAAAGTTTGAACAGTCATGTGCATTTGCTACAGACAATCGAGACGATGCCGGAACTGCTCAGAAATGAGTGAAACTAAATATCCTATTTCTATTTCCGAACCGCCTTTTTGGATGGCGGGTGTATTTTGTGACGTTCTCATCTACTTTCTTGTACAGCCTACTCGTACAAGTGCCATATGAGCTCGTAGCTCTTGTTAAGTTTAGGAGACACCCGTGATACCAATTCTCTGTCTTAAATCCAAACGAAAAAAAAAAAATAATAGAAAGGAAATCTCAACAGAAATGGGTGATTCACGAAACACCAAAATAACATATTATATGAAAAAGTCAGTTGGTGGTTCAGAGTATATATACTTTCCAAAAGTTAGTGGTTCGTACCACTAACTCTTCCGACTATCAAACAGTTAGTGGTTCAAACCACTAAATCTCCACTGCTTTAGTGGTTTGATCTACTAAAAATACCAATTCCGAAAACATAAGGAAGGGTAATTCTTCACCTTTGGTCTTGTTGGGTTTTATGATAGTTTTAAAGCACATATAAAAAGCCTTTGCAAAATTTCACAGTCCATCACATGAAAATATTAGGACACTCCTACAACTTGAAAATGATCTTTTTATGTTAAGGTGAACTACTCGTTCTTCAATCGTTATTTATAGCTCTTATGTCGCGTAGTGAGATTGGAATTGGTGGTGAGGTCGCATATGAAGACTGAGGCAGATAAATATGCTGCATTGGGGAAAGATAGAGAATAGTGAAAGCTGAAAGTTCGTTCGTCAATGAGTCGGATTTTGTTTTGTATAGAAAGAATCGTATTCTGCAAACCGGTTTAAAATTGCAGTTTCTCGGATGTAGTTTCACTGTATAGTTTGACGTACATATGTTTTAGTTATAAAAGTACAGTATTTCAAATGGACCAATAAAACTGTGCGGTACACGGCAATTTCGTAACTAAACAAGAAACACGTCAAACTACAGTTAAACTACCCCGAAAAAACGAAGTTCAAGTCTTGTCCGTGAGTCGGTGTCTTTTTGGGATCCCAAAACGTAAGTGAAGGGATACCTATGACATTGCAAAAGTTGTCCGTCCGTCCGTCTGTCCGTCTGTCTGTAAGCACGATAACTCTCGAAGGGAATGAGATATTTTGATGAAACTTGGTATGATGATTGTTTGGGTCAAGGGTAAGATCGAGCTCGTAGATGGGCTCTGTAGCCCTATATTTGGGGGTGGGGGAGGGGGTTCAACTTAAGGACAAACAAAATATTTTTAAACAGCTAATGCGATAGTCGATTATGGGGTAAGAAGACATGCTGAGCACGATGGTGACAATCATTTTCTTGCCGGACAAGTAGTTCGTCCGGGATCCGGCAAAAACCGGAAAGTTTGGTAAAAGTAAAAGTTCCATTTGAAGTTGCTTAAATGTTTGATATAGGGGAAAGAAGACATGCTGAGCACGATGGTGAAAACCATTTTCTCGCTGGACGAGTAGTTCGTCCGGAATCCGGCACAAATCGGAAAGTTGGTTAAAAGTAAAAGTTTCATTTGAAGTTGATTAAATGTTTGATTTATGGGTAAGAAGACATGCTGAACCGATGGTGAAAACCATTTTCTCGCTGGACAACTATTTCGCCTGTAATCCGGCCAAAACCGGAATATATGTTAAAAGTAAAAGCTTTATCTGAAGTTGATCAGATGATATATTTAGGGGTAAGAAGAGACGCTGAGTCTGTATACAATGATCATTTTTTACCCACATATAATTAGTCCGGAATCCGGTTGTACCCGCATTTTTTTTTAATCAAAATTTTATTTAAAGTTGATCAGATTTCTTTATAGCGATAAGGAGATACGCCGGCTTCTTTTCTGAATTTTTCTTTTTTTGCTGGACTAGTAGTTCGCTCGAAATTCCGGCGGAACCGCAAATTTGGCAGTAGTAAAGCAGGAAGTTTCGGTAAATATCGTCAAAATAGATATGGCTTGTAGAGGTATAGATAGGTAGATAGAATATCTGAACTCGGTTTTCTCTGATGATTAGCCTGGCGAAGACAAGACCGAATTGTCTGGATCAAATCTTAGATTTTTGGGATCCCATCGACACCATTGGTCTTGTTAAACATTATAAGTCAGGTTCATAGTACAGTCCTGTCGGGCGAAGACCGAAGTTCGTTGCGCTCAGAAATCTGGATTTCTTTTGTTAAATTCACCGACAAATCTATTTTCGTCATTTTGGATTCTGGTGATCCCGCGAGTTAGGTACTTCATGATGTATTAGGACGATGAAACTTGTCTGGCATATCAGGGACTCGACACAAATCAACTTGAGAATAGTCGTTTGTATGATCCGACCATCGTGGGGGCAGTGTAGGGATGGGGAATCCTGAATCTAGTGGCAATAATAACTTTTGAACGGGCAATCGGATTTCAATGAAACTTGACAAGTGGAAAGACATGTCGTTTCAGATGTTTCTTGTCAAGTCTGGACCGGATCCGACACTTGTGAGAGGGCTGAGGGGGTTCAGCGGATTTTTCGAGAAATGATTAGCGTCGAGGGATCGGGATTGGATTTGGTGGAAAGAACAAGCATACGTTCAGACAGAACCAGATCGTATCGGGGCTCTTTGAGGGGAGTTGGAGTGGGTGTCCCAAAATGCCTGTGATCGCGTGTTCTGATACTTCTATATGTGCTAAGGACGATGAAACTTGGCAGGCATATTAGTGACCGACCAAATAGACTTAAGGACCTGACACTACGCCCTAGGAAAACTTCCATTCCCGGATCCGATAACTTTCGGGGGAGTTAAGGGAAGGGGAATCCGGTAATTACTGACTCCCATAGATTGCGAACGGGTGGTCCGATTCCAGTGAAAGTGTATGTGTGTTAAGAACTAACGACCTAGATATGCAAAATATTACTCCGAGCACAGACAGCAATCATGCTAGGAGGATTTGGAGGTGGGGGCTACAACTTTGTGACATGAATAACAAGACCAAAGGTTTCAAGGGATCCCAGAAATCTAATATTTTATCCAGACAATTGGGTCTTGTCTTCGCCAGGCTAATCATCACAGAAATGAAGTTCAGATATACCTCTATAAGCCATATCTATTTTGACGATACTGACCCGAAACTTCCTGCTTTACTGCTGCCAAATTTCCGGTTTGGGCCGAATTCAGAGCGAACTAATTGTCGAACAAAAACAGAAAATTCAGAAATGAATTCAGCGTATATCCTTATGTAAAGAACATCTATTCAACTTCAAATCAAACTTTAGCTTACAAAAAAAAATCCGGTTACAACTGGATTCCGGAAGAATTATATGTCCAAAACATGATCGGCAAATACAGACTCAGTGTCTCTTCAACCCCTCAATCTGTCATCTAATCAACTACAAATACTACTTACCCTAGAATCGACTATCAAATTAGCTGTTTAAATATATTTTGTTTGTCCCTTGATTTGAACCCCCTCTCCCACTCCTAAATGTAGGGTTACAGAGCCCGTCTACGAACTTGTCCTTACCCTTGACCCAAAGAATCCTCATACCAAGTTTTATCATAATATCTTATTCCCTTCGAGATTTATCGTGCTTACAGACGGACAACTTTTGCGATATCATAGGTATCCCTCCACTTGCTTTTTGGGATCCCAAAAACCAAACGAATGGGTCGAATGGGATGCGAGTTAGACAGTGCTGATTTGATGCGGCCTAGTTTGTTATTGGGCGTCCCGACCGGATCTGGCTGCAGCAGGGAACCGGAAGCCTAAATCGGAAATTTACAGACTAGACTCGAACTCGAAGGACGAGAAAAAGAGATGTCAGAGATCAATTTTATATTTCCTAGTCGTTTTAGACCACAGTGGGAGGGAGTTGGAGGGGGAGTCTGGGGAATTTTGTGGCTTACATAGGGGTCAAACAAGTGAATTGATCTGAATGAAACTCAGAAACTAGAGAGACCTATACCCTAGATGTCAAATTGTATGGTACGGACCGGATCTGAGCACGGTGGGGGGGGGGGGGAGGGGGCAGTGGTTTCCGAAAAATCCTCAGAATCGATTGAAACTTGATAACCGGTAAGAGAAAATGCTTTAGATGATCTTTTTTGTGTGTCCGAACCAGATTCGGCCACTGTAGGGGGAGTTTGAGGGAGAGGGGTACCGGAAATAGCATAGCACTCCTAGGGATCGTTACAATACAGCGGCAAACAATACAGCGGTCTAAGTCGTTTTTGCAGTTGCCTTACTTCTGCCAATTTTCCGGTTCTGGCCGAGAGGAGAAAATTCTGTTTGGTGACGCTATTCTTTTGGTGTTACACGTTTATAACTAGTGGGATGCAACATTTCGTGACGTTCGCGTCTACTTTCTTACAGTACTCGTAAAAATGCCATATGAGCTCGTAACTCCTGTTTTTCCAGTGGCCACTATTTCTTCATTTTTGAAGACGGACAGATTTGTGATTTCATAGCTGTTCCTTACTTTCCCTTGGGATAAAAAAGACGCTCTGCTCCTCGGACTTCAGACACTTCTGCCGATGGCGCATTTCGTAGTATTCTCTGTTTAGAACAAGACCAAAGGTTTCGATGGGATCCCAAAAATTTAATATCTGATCCAGACAACTGGGTCTTGTCTTAGCCAGATCCAGTCTTCGCCAGACTCCTTGAACATTTTTACAACTAAAATTCAGAAACAGATTAAGGCCAAATAGCTAATCACCTGAGAAAACCAAGTTCAGATTTGGATTCAGCCTGTTGTTTTTACCCCTATAAGTCATATATATAGGTCAGAAAAGTTTGACGAAAACTTCCTGCCACTTCTGCCAATTACCCGGTTCCGGCCGAACTCCAGAACTACTTGTCCGGCGAAAAAAGAAAGCTCAAAGACGAAATCAGTGTATCTTCTTTCCCCAGTAATGAACATCTAATCAACTTCAAATAGAAATTTAGCTTATAACAAATTTTCCTATTCCAGTCGGATTCCGGTCGAACTATATGTCCGGGTAAAATATGATTGTCATACAGGGACTCAGCATCTCTTCTTACCCTAAATCGCTTATCTAATCAACTAGAAATAAAACTTTGACTTCCAACAGATTTCCGGTTTTGGCCGGATTCCGGACGAACTACATGTCCGGGTAGAAAATTGTTTTCACATAAGTGTTCAGCATGTCTTCTTGCCCTAAATCGAACATCTAATCAACTCCAAATAAAACTTTTAATTTTGACAAACTTTCCGGCTTGGGCCGGATTCCGGTCGAAATACTTGTCCGTCGAGAAAATAGTTTTCACCATCGTCTTCAGCATGTCTTCCTACCTCTAAATCGAACATCTAATCAACTTCAAATAAAACTTTTACTTTCAACAAACTTTCCGGTTTGGGCCGGATTCCGGGCGAAATACTTGTCCGTCGAGAAAATAGTTTTCACCATCGTCTTCAGCATGTTTTCTGACCCCTAAATCGAACATCTAATCAATTTCAAAGAAAACTTTTACTTTCAACAAACTTTCCGGTTTGGGCCGGATTCCGGGCGAAATACTTGTCCGTCGAGAAAATAATTTTCACCATCGTGTTCAGCATGTCTTCTTACCCCATAATTGACTATCACATTAGCTGTTTCAAAATATTTTGTTTGTCCCTTAATTTGAATCCCCTCCCCCACCCCTAAATGTAGAGCTACAAAGCCCATCTACGAACTTGACTGGTCCGACGACCCAACGAACCCTCACACCAAGTTTCATCAAAATATCTCGTTCCCTTCGAGAGTTATCGTGCTTACAGACGGACGGACAGACGGACGGACGGACGGACGGACGGACGGACGGACGGACGGACGGACGGACGGACGGACGGACAGACGGACAACTTTTGCGATGTCATAGGTATCCCTCCACTTACGTTTTGGGATCCCAAAAACGATGTGTCATTTATTTGGCGATTAGGCTTAGAAACGTCGAGAAATCTTTATATCTTAAGCACACTGAAGGCCAGAATCTATATTCTCAGTGGTTAGGTTATGCCACACAAACGCAAAGTAAAACAAGACCAAAGGTTTCGATGGGATCCCAAAAATTCAATATTTAATCCAGACTTGTCTTAGCCAGATCCAGTCATCGACAGACTCCTTGAACATTTTTACAATTAAAATTCAGAAACGGATTAAGGCCAATTAGCTAATCATCTGAGAAACCCAAGTTCAGATATGGATTCAGTATGTGTGTTTACCCCTATAAGTCACATCTGTTTTGACAAAAACTTCCTGCCACTTCCGCCAATATCCCGGTTTCGGCCGGACTCTAGAACTACTTGTCCGGCGAAAAAAGAAAGCTGAAAAACGAACTCAAGGTATCTTCTTTCCCCAATATTGAACATCTAATCAACTTCAAATAAAAATTTAACTTCTAACAAATTTTCCGACTCCAGCTGGATTCCGGTCGAACTATATTTCCGGATAAAAAATTATTGTCACACACGGACTCTTGGACCGCATCCGATAGATGTGTGGGGGGGGGGGGGTAGTCGGAAGGGGAGCTGTAAATCTGTGACAGTGGCGCGATTGGGATGAAACTTGGTGGGAAGAACAAGCACAAGCCCTAGATATATCAGTGACAAAACTGGACCAGATTCGGGCACTTAGGGAGAGTTGGAGGGGGGGGGGGGAATGTCCGGAATTCCGGTGATCGCGTTTGAAGATACCAGACTAAGATAAGATGTGCTAGGACGGTGAAACTTGACTCGAGCATCAGAGTCTTGACAAAATTGGCTTAGGATTTGTCGAGCGAAGTGGAAACAAGACTTTTGACCAAATGGTACATTTCATTCGCGAGTGTCCATTGACTTTGTGCCATATCAAGGGTTTTGCTTCAGAAGAAGTTTCCAGCCCCCTTAAAGTGTGCATTTTAACCGGAAAGTAAAAAAAAGGACTTTTGACAGGATTGGGTTAGAAATAGTCAGTTCCCCGATCCAATGATCGTGGGGGAGTGGAGGATGGGGAATCCGGAATCTTGATGCATGTATAACTTTCGAACGGGTGATCGGACTAATGCGTTTGTGTGTGTGAGGGGGGGGGGAAGATGGAGGGGATACCGGAAATCCTGTGACACGCTTAAAGTAGAGTGATCGCTATAAAACTTGGTTGGAAGAATAAATACAAGTGGGTCATTCCAGCAGATAAAGACAGGCAAACAAAATCGATTTCTCAGATTTTGACGAAAATTTCTCAAAATGATCTACAAGGGTCCAACACCTTCCCCAAAAACTTTTTCGGTGAAAAAATTTTTGTTCGGACTCTGATGAATTTTTTATTTTCGGCCAAATATTCCATTGTTGATGGTCGAAAGAGTCAATATTGTTCAAAAATTGGCAAAAATCAGGGAAATTCTACACGACCATCGATTTTTTTTAGCTTCTTACCTACCTTTAGGACTTCAAATGGGTTGAATTCAATTAGGGGACTTCAATTAGGACAAAAAATGGGTCTTGGTAGAACCACTCCAGAAGAACCGGTCAGATCGCAAAAATTCTGAGATTCCCCATGGTAATAGAGTGAAGAATGGGCTGCATTTCTGCATCAGCACTTTTGTGGCTATCGAGCCAGAAACGGTCTTAAATAGCAATGTTAGGAAACTGAAATTCTTGCGAAAATGTATTGTTTTTATGACAAAATGAATTAGTCTCACAACCTGAAAGTAACAAGTGCGCAAGCGCTCAAACGTGGAGTATGAAAGTAAAATGCTGGTTACTTTGTATATACAAACAGCTTTAGAACCAAGACATTTCACATCCCCAATAACCAAACAAGTATTGAACTAACCTAATTTGTAATCATCCCACTTTTAAAGCTTTAAATGTAAACAGACCGCAAGTATAAATTCAAAGAAATGTTCAAGATCTTGCACGAACAGCTTGAGCCAGTCCAACCCTTTAAATCTCTTTTCCATTAGCAAGGTAATAACAAGCAGGGGCGTCACGACTGGGAGCGTGGGAGGGGGGACGCCTCCCTCCAAGGTTGTCGGCCAGTCGGTAAAAAATAACCGAGTCGGCAGTGCCACGATTTTTCGTTAAAACAGTTTTTTCGTTAAAACTCGTTTTTTTCTTGGAAAACAGTGTTTTTTCTGCAGAAATAGTCGGTAAGATTACCAGCCAGTCGGTAAATGCCTCGCCCCCCCCCCCCCCCCCCCAAACATTTTGGCTAGTAACGCCTCTGACAACAAGCGCAATAAACCAAATCGTAGCAGCCTAAAATCCTCTTTGTGAAAATTCATTAAGAACTGCATATCATCGATCATATGACAAAACAGTTCAGTTTCCAACTGTTCATCAAAGATTAAAAGTACGACGCGTCGTCTTATTTGTTGCTGTTGCACCAACATCCTTATCCATAGATATATCTCCCCAAATATAAAGGAGTTGGACTTGAGACCTGTCATAGACGAACTTAACTCATAGGAAATCTGGACCCAGCTGCCCATGAACGGGGAGGGGGGGGGGGGGTCGGGACCCATCAAAATTCTTGCTTACCCCTCTTGTTGCTAAAGTATACCAGCTGAGAGTTTGATTCCAGTCACGGGTCAAAACCTTTGTACATGGGCAATTTGGGCCCACTTGCCCTTGAACAGGGGACGGTGGGGAGGGTTCAACTACTCATATATATCCCCTAACCCTATGATACAAAAGCACAAAGGAATTTCATCGCCTTATTTCAAGCTATTGCCTTGTTAAGACATCAGAAAATGGACAATCTGGGCCCAATAGCCCCTGAACCAAGTGGCCGGGTGGGGTTTGGAACCAGCAAAAAGTAAAAAGAGACCTCAATGCTCACAAACCTACCAAGTTTCAACTTGATACCTGTTGAATCCTGTAATGGGTAACGAACTTCACTCCTGGGCAATCTGGGCCCAGTTGACCATGAACGGGGTGAGTGGTGGAGGTGCAAATTTAAAAGCAATTTCACAGCCGTAGGATCTATACGTACAAGGAATTTCATCGTCCTTATGTCCAGTTCTGGTCAAGTTATGAACCTTATTCACTGGATAATCTGGGCCCATTTTACCCTGAACCGGGTTGGGGTGGGGGGTGGAACCCCCAAAACACACAATTAGAACCCAGTACAAGTGTACCAAGCTTGAACTTGATACTTGCACTGGTTCATGAGTTATGAGCTCCACAAGATACGGTGAAAACCGAAAACCGGAAACCGAAAGCCGAAAGCTGCTACAGAATTGTTCCAAGGAACACTCAGCTAAAAATTGAGAAATGAATGCTGCTCTAACCCTGTTTTCTCAGTTTCTAGTTTCTTAGTTTTAGCTCGGGGGAATGCTGCCGGAGTAGTGTACATAACAGATGTTGATAGACTGAAGATAGAAAAACTTTGTAACTTCGCCATAATATTAACGTGTTCTACATTTCTTTGTACATAGTTGCAAATACAAAATTTCAGTTTCTTAAATAGTTGCAGCCTATAGATAATAAAAATGTACTGACAACGGAACTCGATTAGCGTTTCAGAATTGCGTATAACCAAGTATATGAGTAATTTACCACCCTCGCGCAAACTGACACGTGAGAGCAAAAGCATGCATTGTAGTAAGTTTCTGAAAGTAGGCCAAAGACAAGATTTTGGGTCTAGGGTCCAATTGGTCCAGGCAGGTTGTAGTGTAACAGTCGAGCTAACAGTTAGATCTCATTTCTCAATTTTTATTTTTACATTGTAAGACTAATTCATTTTGTCATAAAAATAATGCATTTCCCCAAGAATTTCAGTTTTCTAACATCGCTATTTAAGACCGTTTCTGGCTCGATAGCCACAAGAGTGCTAATGCAGAAATGTAGCCCGTTTTTCACTCTACTACCATGGAAAATCTCAAAATTTTCGCAATCTGGCCGGTTCTTCTGGTGTGGATCTACCAAGAGCCACTTTTTTTTACCTTACCTTGCTAAAATTATCGTAAAAAGGAAAACAGAGTGCCTACATACTTAAACATCTCAAGATCTGAAGTCCTAAAGGTAGTTAAGAAGCTCAACAAATTTCAAGGTTTCTCTGTTTTTTTTCGAATTTTCGAAAATTATTGACTTTTTCGACCATCAACAATGGAATATTTGGTCGAAAATTAAAAAAATTCGTCAGAGTCCGAACAAATTTTTTTTCGCCGAAAAAAATTTTGTGGAAGGTCCTGGACCCTGGTAGACATTCTGAGAAATTTTCGTCAAAATCTAAGAAATCGATTTTTTTGCCTTGCTTCATTTTGCTGGAATGACCCAAGCCGTAGATACATAAGTGACAGAACCGCACCGGATTCGGGCACGGTGTGGGAGCCATAGGGGGGGGGAGGGGAAAGGGGTCTGGAATTACAAGTTAAGGTACTTCCAGGTGTACTAGTACGGTGAAACTTGACTTGAACATTAGAGACTTGAGCAAAGTGAAAACAAAACTTTTGACCAAATGGTACATTTCGTGACCATCGAGAGCCCATTGACTTTGTGCCACAAGGGTTTTGCTTCAAAATAAATTTCCTGCATCCTAAAAATGTGCATTTCAACCGGAAAGTAAAACAAAAAAAAACTTTTGATCAACCGATTATGTTCAAGATCCTAAAGGGCTCATGATAATTTGTTGCCTCCAGGTGCAATAATAAATGCTTTTATCAGACGATACATTCTCGCGATTTCCAAGGGCACAAGATCATTCCTATCTCACCGGTCTTGCTTACAAATGACCACAACAAACCCTCGAAAAGGTAAATTTCTATTTTCATTCTCTGACCCAGCCTTGCAAGTGCCATATGAGCTTCTAGCTCTTGTTCCTCTTACGCAATACGACATCGCTTTTTCTTGGCCGAGCTACCATCCCCCTTCAAGTTTGTTCTGCCAAGATTTTGTATGTTCTACGCCTTCAGCAATGTATTTACATTCTATGCAAGTGAATTTGCAGATAAAAGAATGGAAAAGCAACTCTTCTACAATAAGACCCGATAACTAGGTATGGCAGCTTTCTGCTTGTAATCACATCCCAGCAACGACTAAGAAGAAACCAACCCGCAAAATTCTTCATCACGTCAACCCGTGCAAGTGCCAAGCAGGTTTGACTTCCGACACCGTCAAATGGTACGGCCATAGTTGCCAACGAGCCCGCTACAGTTGCAGAGGTTGGTTCCAAGCTCTTTTCCAACCAGTGCACTACAGCATCGAGCTAGAATTTTTCATTTACATACCCTTGCTCATTACTCGAACACAGGTGGTGGCTGCAAAGAAGAGATCGCAACACGGATCAAGTTGGCAAACTGTTTCTTCGCCAAGATGAGAAAGAGCGCGTGGATCCGTCGAAATGTCACGCTCGCACCAAAACCAAAATCCGAATCTATCAGGTGAGGATGTCTTGGGTTATGTTCCTCGAGTCCCTCCATAATGTGACCAATAGTTGATGCTCAATCGCCTCGATATTTTTCACCACGGCCGTCTTCGAACGCTCCTTGGCGCACGCCTTAGCGGCAGGACCTGCAATGAAATTTTTTTTTGAAGACGGTGTCTCAGCCAATTAGACGCCTCATCGTTAGTAAAGAAGCACCGACACCTGGTTCTGGAACTTGAGCCGCAGACGTGACGTCTCCGAAAAAGCGAAGTTGAGGCCAGCAAAGACATAGCTGAACACAATGAAACTAAACTGAACTTCAAACCTATAGGAGGTTTCATTGGCAGGGAAAGCTAAACAGCTCTTGAAACTGCTTGCGTCCTGAACCAAAATAGTCAAGCTATTAACTACTGCAAGAACAGCATGCCCGTGCAC
This sequence comes from Branchinecta lynchi, assembly GCA_023053575.1. Lineage (NCBI taxonomy): Eukaryota > Metazoa > Arthropoda > Branchiopoda > Anostraca > Branchinectidae > Branchinecta > Branchinecta lynchi. Next base: position 11,595,767 of record JAKZAP010000001.1, read on the forward strand.
TTTCTTGCGGAGTGTGTATGAGAGAAGGTGCACGATCTTCAGCCGAACCCCCATAATGACGCTTCATTTTGATCTTTTACTTTTAGATCTATCGAATTTCTGTTTTATGGCACTTGCAGCTTCGCTCTGTGCCATATACCGATCACTTTCGGTCTGTCGGTCTGTCTGTCTGTCGTTACGGTCTTCTCCAGCTAAGGTACTTCCAGAAGTGCTAGGACGATGAAACTTGGCAGGCAGTCATTTTTACTTTTAACTTTTACAAACAGGTTAAACTAACTTGGAAGTAGTCACTTGCCTGATCCGATCATCGTAGGGGGAGGGGGAGGTTGCGGAATCCGGAAAATAGGGGCATGCACAACTTTCGAATGGGTGATCGTGTCTTAACCAACTTGATATCTGGAAAGACCTCATGTCTCAGATTTCTCATTTCAAGTACGGACCGGAACCGATGAAACTGGTGGAGTCGGAGGGGGGGGGGGCCTGAAATCGTGAGAAACTCTCAGAGTGGAGCGATCGGGATGAAACTTTGGGAAGAACAACCACAAACTCTAGATAGAGAACTGACAGAACTGGACCGAATTCGGAAAATAAGGGGGGAGTTGGAGGGGAGTTCAGGAATTCCGGCGATTCGTAGTTAATGTACTTCCATGTGGGCTAGGACGATAAGACTTGGCAGGCATATCGGGGACCCGACTAGATTACTTGGAAACAGTCATTCGCCTGATCCGACCATCGTGTGGGGAGGGGAAGACGTCGGAATCCGGAAACTAGTGGCATGCATAACTTTCTAACGGGTTATTGGATCTTAATGAAACTTGATATCTTGAAAGAGCTCATGTATCAGATGTCCCAATTCTAGTCGGGACCGGATCTGATGAACTGGGGAGGGGGATAGGAAAGGCGATAAAAATTTGCTGGAGCATTAGAAAATTGACATCATTGGGTCAGACATCGTCACTTCTTCGATCCGACCATCCCTTAAAGAACTAAATACTCTTTGAGCCCGAGCTGACTTTAAAACATTTATTCAAACAATGTTTACAACGGATATACGTCAGCTACGATTCTTCATCAGCGATATTTCGGCCATTCTTGGCTAGGGTCTTGTCAGGCTGTCAATCCTCTGGGTGAACGTCGGGGAAGAATATTTCGAATATTTCGGCCCTTGCCAAGAAGGGCCAAAATATCGCTGATGAAGAATCGTGGCTGACGTATATCCGTTGTAAAAATTGTTTGAATACAAACCTTATAGAACTCATCTTAACCGCAAAATACGAAAACTAATTTTAAGCAAAATACACTTTTTCACGATCAACATGAGTACATGATACTTTTTGCTCAAGGGCTTTGCTTATAAATTAATGTTTAGCACCCTTAAGATGCGCATCTCAACCGAAAAGTGAAAACTTTTGACCATCAATTCCATCCTCTGACCCAGCCGTGCAGTTTTGGCGCATCTTGATCAAAAAGTGAAAAAAAAAATTCTTGTGACCATCACTTCCATCTGACCCAGCCTTGCAAGTGCCACATGAGCTTCCAGCTCTTGTTTGTCTACTGTCTACTTGTCCCTTGAGAAAATAATTTCAGATATAGATTCTGCATGTATTCTTACCCCTATACTGAAACTGTAATCGACTTTAAAATAAACTCTTACTTCTACGGAATTTCCGGTTTTTGCCAGATTCTGAACGAACTACATGTCGGGGTAGAACGGTCAAGTTCAGATGGGAATAGAATGACTTCCAATACGTAAATCTTCATATTAGCCTAGACATAAATGTTGTCAGTACGCTATTTACTTCAATCGAATTTCCGGTTTTCACCGGATACCGGGCAAAGTAAATGTCCGTCGAAAAAAAGTATAGACAAGGGCTGAGCATGTCTCTTTACCCCCTGAATCCACTGTGCTATTAGACCAACAAATTTTTTTGTTGGACTACTGCTATTTTTGCGTCAATCCGGTTCATCCAATTTCTATTTTCACGTCTACTCGGCGCCCGGTTGACCTCTCGGTTGGAACGAAACAATGGATTAGTTGAACTCCGCTGGTCGATCAGAGTTCAATTAGAACCAACAGTTTCGAAGCGCGATTTTTGAATATTATCAGCATGAATTGTCTGTTTACTACGGATTTGACTTTTCGTACAAACATTTATGTCTTTGGTGGTAGAGTGTCTGGTAAGTACTATTTAAGGAAGATTTTCTGAGATAGACTACACGAGATGCATCCAATTAAATAACCTGAAACTGGCCTTGAAAATATTAAAAGGAAAATACTTTGCAGTCCCAGTCCTAACCATAAGTGTCAAGTCAAGAAGCAAATGCCAAGTCTAGCCTGATGACCAATGCCCTAGTTCGGACTGTAGGGGGGGCTGGGGAAATTCCCTTTTACATTTTATAGGCTGCTTTTAAGGTCAAAGATTTTAAGGTTTAATACTCAGCATATCTTGTAGGCTAGGGTAGGAACAACTATAAATAAAAACCCTCTGAAATATAATGAAAATTAGGAAAATTTTTGAGTACCGAGTGGGATAGGATGCCAAAACAAGAGCTACGAGCTTATATGGCACTTCTTACGACTAGGCTGTACAAAAAGTAGATTAGAGCAAGAAAGTAGATGCGAATTACATTACCCCCCCCTCCCCCCCATGGTTGGATGTTCGGAACCTAAATGTCATCTACTAGGGCAAATGTTTGTATTTAGACTACACACTTCTTCCCCTACAGTGATATCTAAAAGTAATTTCCCACATAGGGTATTTATACTCGATAGAATTGCTTCAGTTATTTATTGCAGGTTGCGTTCCTTCCCCAACGTTGATCCTTGAGTTTGAAAGCCTGACGAGAACCCTTGCCAAGAAAGAGCCGAAATATCGCTGCCAAAGCATCGTCGTCTGGTTCCCTTAATTACGTATCTAGGCCTAATGCTTGTTCTCCCCGCCAAGTTCCATCTCACTCCCTCGATTCTAAGCGTTTCACGAGTTTCCGGTACCCCCCCCCCCCCCACAAGTATCTAATCAGATCTTGACTTCACATTGAACATCTGAGACGATAGCTGTTTCCAGTTGCCAAGTTTCAATCATATCCGATCACCCGTTCAAAATTTATGCATGCCATGCCAGTCGATTCCAGATTCCCCCCCACCCCCCCTCCCCCCACGATGGTCGGATCAAGGATACGACTATTGTCATGTTTCATCGTCCTAGCACATCAGGAAATACCGAACTCGCGGGATCACCATTAATTTGGACCCCCAGCTCCCCACAATGACCGAATCAGGTCCTGTAATGTCAATGACGATCTAGGATTTGTGCTTGTCCTTCCCACCAAGTTTCATCGCGATTCCTCCTCTCTAAGCATGTCCAAAGATTTCCAGTTCCCCTTCCAGCTCCTTCCAAACTCACCAGATCCGGTCAGGATTTATTCAAACAATGTTTGCAACGGATACGTCAGCTATGATTTTTCATCAGCGATATTTCGGCCCTTCTTGGCAAGGGTCCTCGTCAGGCTGTCAATCTTCTGGTTCAACTTCGGGGAAGGAAACAAACCTGTATCCGTTTTAATGAATACAGGTTTGTTTCCTTCCCCGAAGTTGAACCAGAAGATTGACAGCCTGACGAGGACCCTTGCCAAGAAGGGCCGAAATATCGCTGATGAAAAATCCTAGCTGACGTATCCGTTGCAAACATTGTTTGAATAAATGTTTCAAAGTCAGCTTGGGCTCAAAGAATATTTACCGGTCAGGATTTAAAGTGAGATGGCTGAGACACGAGGTCTTTCTAAATATCAAGTTTCATTAAGATCGGATCGCCAGTTCGAAACTTAAAATACCTAAGTTTCCGGATCCCCCTTCCTCCACTCCCTCCAGATGGTAGGATCGAGGAAGTGACTATTTCCGGTTTAATCTGGTCGGGCCCCTGATATACCTGCCAAGTTCCATCGTCCTATATAGCTTACCCACTAAATACCCATGTTTCATAAGTTTGAAATTTGTGCGGCTGTTCATGGGAAAAAATCGATTAACCGGTATTTTCGACTTAAACAGTTCGTTGAAAACAAGAGCTGGAAGCTCATATGGCACTTGCAAGGCCTGGTCACATGGAATTGATGGTCAAAAGTATTTTTTTCACTTTCGGTTAAGATGCGCCAAACTTGCAAGGCTGGTTCAGAGGATAAGTGATGGTCAAAAGTTTCGTTTTCACTTTTCGGTTAAGATGCGTACTTTAAGGGTGCTTAAAAATAATTTATAAGCAAAACCCTCGAGGCAAAACGGATCATGTGCTCATGGCGATCGTGGAAAAGTAAATTTTGCTTAAAAGTATTTTTTGTATTTTACGGTTAAAAGGAGTTCTCTAAGGGATGGTTGGATCGGAGGAGTGACGATGTCTAACCCAATGATGTCAAGTTTCTAGGCTAACGCTCCAGCAAAGGTTTGATTGTCCTAGCACATCTGGAAGTGCCTTAACTCATCATAACCGGAATTCCAGACACCCTCTTACAGCTCCCCCCCCCCCCCTCGGTACTCGAATCCGGTATTCTGTCACTGATGCACCTAGGACTTGTGCCTGTACTTCCCACCAAGTTTCTTCCTGATCGCTCCACTCTGCGTGTTACAAGATTTCCGGTTCTCTCCTTCGACCCCTCCCCCCCCCCCCCAGTTCATCGGATCCTGCCCGGCAAGATATCAAGTTTCATTAAGATCCGATAACCCCTCCGAAATTTATGCATGCCACTAATTCCGGGTTCCGCCGTCTCCCCCTCCCCCCGCGATGGTCGGATCAGACGAGTGACTCTTTCCAAGTTAATCTTGTCGGGTCCCTGATATGCCTGACAAGTTTTATCGTCCCAGCCCACCTAGAAGTACATTAACTGCGGATCGCCGGAATTCCGGAACCCCCTCCAACTCCCCCCACAGTTTCCAAATCCGACCAATTTCTGTCAGTTTTAACAGAAATGGCAAAAGCTTGTGCTTGTTCTTCCCACCAAGTTTCATCCCGATCGCTCCACTCTGAAAGTTTCACACGATTGCCGGCCCCCCCCCCCCTCCGACTCCCCCCCCCCGATTCATCTGATCCAGTCCGGAATTGAAATGAGACATCTGAGACACGAGGTTTTTCCCCTTTGATCAAGACCCGATCACCCATTTGAAAGTTATGAATGCACATATTTTCCGGATTCCACCGACTTCCCCTCCCCCCACGATGGTCGGATCGGGCAAGTGACTATTTCCAAGTTAGTTTGGTCGGGTCCCTAATACGCGTGTCAAGTTTCATCGTCCTAGCACATCTGGAAGTACCCTAACTCGCAAACACCGGACTGACCGGCCTGGAAGGGCTGACTTGGCCGGGAGGGCAAGTGCCATAAAAACTGTTTTGGGGTCAGCCAGTTTCGTCGCTTGAGCTCAAACAGGTTGACGCCAAAAGGTCCCCATATTTTGTTGGAATGTGTGACGTTCCTTTCGTTTCAAAGTAGACTATAGGTCCAGTTCGTTGATTTAGCAAGTAGCCTAGCACCAGATTTAAGGGTGGGGGAGAGGGTTCCAGCTTAATCGGCAAAAAGAATATTTCTTAAAAGCGAACAAGTTAGTAAGTAAATAAATAAGTAAGTAAAGTATTTATTTCCCGTATTTTTCAATTAAGAACAAAACGGAGTAAAGAAGAAGATAAAGAAAAAGAAAACGAAAAAGAAAAGAGATTTAAGGCACAAGACAGATACAGACACATGACGTTTTACATAACAATTACTCAATCACGAACTATAAAAGTGTTTAAGCCAGGGGTGGTTCCATTTCCCCTGGAAATTTGAAATTACCTGATTCACTGCGATACTAGGGTCTGCAATCTGGTGTTTTCAATCATGAAGGTGTTATTCACCCACAAGGGACAACGCAGCAGAAACTTCGCAAACCTAAAGTAAAGGGACCGGAGCTTCCGTTTTTGGGTCTCAGTTAACAAATTCCGAAACGGCGCGATATACAGAACATGCGGCAGTGCGACAGCGTTGTACATGATCGCGAGATACTTTCGGCATAATAGGAGTCTACTGGCGACGATAAAACCGTATGCGCTACAAAGTTTTTTTGACTTAGGATTAAGCAGACATGCTGGTTCCATTCTTGAAACTTGTTTTCTTGCCAGACAAGTAGTTCTCTCTGAAACCTTCCCGAACTTTAGAAGTTGGTTAAGGTATCTGGAGATACCGAAGCTACTTCCCTGCATCTGCAACAAATTTCAATTGGTGGCTTAGCATTTAGTCGATGTGTAGCCGACGGTTGTTGGAGGCTAACCAGATGCTAAAGGTCCCATGACCTAGGTTTTCGAAAACTTGGGATTTTGAGTAGACAGACTTAACCCAAAAATCCTAAATAAGACTATAGATGAATCCCTCTTACAGGTACGGCGAACAGTGACCCAGTGCCAGAAAGCCATTCTATTCCTAGCGAGTTCTACGGCGTAAACTGCGTCAAATGTGACCGGGATTTGAAGCCATGCAAGACTCATTGCTACAAATTACTCGACGAGAGCCGGTTTGGTGCTCAAGTGTACAGGTTCCCTGACTTTAATGGCTATTACTACCGGGTAGTGATCGATAACCTTCCAGACTATCAGTCTCTGAAAGAAGAAGAAAAGAGAGCTCATCAGAGGAATGCCAGGTTGGTAGAAGATTCCTTTGAGAAAGGAGCTGTTCGAGAGAGATGAGGGGGTCATTCCCCCTCCCATGTTTCTAAGAGTCGTACTTTCAGTCCCATGTTTTCAGCTTTTACTTCGCCCCTTGATTTCCATCATAGCATGATGGAAATCAAGGGATATGGGAGAACCTCGAAGCTGCTTTAAAAGGTGATGGTCATAAAAATCCTTAATTATTTCTGGTTTCTTTATAATAAAACCAAATCCCTATTTGGAAGTCAGGTATCGGCTCCTTTCAAAACGGGAAAAATATATGTCTGGTGGTATTTGTCCCGTTTCAGCTTGCCGGAAATTGGAGCTGAGAACGGGAAGAATGCAGTTTTTCTGCTTTCTAAACGTTGTAGTCCAGGCGCCAGATTCTGTATCGTGCACCCACCCATGACGGAAGGTATACAAATACTGAACACGGATCCTGGGGTAACTAGCCTCGCTGAAAACGAATATCATATGGCAAATTTCCGCCGTTTAGGCGATTTGATATATAGGCTAGAACCACCAAATGTAGCCTATACTCTCTTACAATGATTCCAATTTTTTGTTCAAGAGATAGAGTCGGCGAAATTCACCAGAATCTTATAGCAGTTGAAAGAAAACATCGAGTTCTACAAGAAAATGATTTATAACTTTGAATTACAGGAAGTATATGTTTTCTAATTTAGCGTGTATTCAAGATAAGTGCTACGAAATGTAGCCAAAAATTGGAAAAAGAATACTAACAAGACCAAAAGTTTCGATGGGATCCCAAAAATTCAATATCTGATCCAGACAACTGGGTCTTGTCTTAGCCAGATCCAGTCATCGCCAGACTCCTTGAACATTTTTCAGATATGGATTCAGCATTTGTGTTTACCCCTATAAGTCATACTGTTTTGACGAAAACTTCCTGCCACTTATGCCAATTTCCTGGTTTCGGCCGAACTCCAGAACTACTTGTCCGGCGAAAAAAGAAAGCTAAAAAACGAACTCAGGGTATCTTCTTTCCCCAATAATGAACATCTAATCAACTTCAGAAAAATTTAACTTATAACAAATTTTCCGACTCCAGCCGGATTCCGGTCGAACTATATTTCCCGGTAAAATATGATTGTCAAACACGGATTCAGCATCTCTTCTTACCCTTAAATCGGTTATCTAATCAACTAGAAATAAAACTTAAGCTTCTAACAATTTTCCGGTTTTGGCCGGATTCGGGGGGAACTACATGTCCAGGTAGAAAATTTGTTCACATAAGTGTTCAGCATGTCTTCTTGCCCTAAATCGAACATCTAATCAACTCCAAATAAAACTTTTCATTTTAACAAACTTTCCGGTTTGGGCCGGATTCCGGGCGAACTACATGTCCGTTGAAAAAATGTTTTTTACCATCGTCCTCAGCATGTCTTCCTACCCCTAAATCAAACATTTAATCAACTTCAAATAAAACTTTTACTTTAACAAACTTTCCGGTTTTGGCCGGATCCTAGGCGAACTACTTTTCCGATGACAAAATGGTTTACACCATCGTGTTCAGCATGTCTTCTTACCCCATAATCGACTATCAAATTAGCTGTTTCAAAATATTTTGTTTGAACCCCCTCCCCCACACCTAAACGTAGGGCTAAAAAGCCCATCTACGGACTTGACTGGTCCGACGACCCAACCATTCCTCACACCAAGTTTCATCAAAATATCTCATTCCCTTCGAGAGTTATCGTGCTAACAGACGGACAGACGGACGGACGGACGGACAGACGGACAACTTTTGCGATGTCATAGGTATCCCTCAACTTACGTTTTGGGATCCCAAAAACTCAGAATTTTCTCAAGATCACAAACTTTTTTTTTATAACGCAAATATTCTCGAGCTGCTTAATTTAAAATTCAGTTTTCCATTTTTTATTTCTGAGCGGTCTGCGAATTTTGGTGTGGTGTACCACTAAAATAATTCTCGTTAAATTTTTTTTTTTAGAAAAATGTGATTTTCGTTTTTTTTCTTGATCATAATTTATTCTCACCTCTCCCATCGTGGGTCCACAGAAAAGGATTGTGGCAACCCTCAAGTGAGTATTTGGGACTGCCTGCCGTCAACAGGAGATATCAATTGCTTTCTTTATATTCATGATTTGCATTTTTAAAACTAACTTAAATTCTATCTCTAGTACCATTTTCTTTTACAGCACTACGTCGTCATTACAATCTTGCTTGTTTCTTCATTTCTTGTTGTGAGACGAGTGAGGGCTGACCCTCTTGTAGAGAGGTGAGAATAATAATTATTCTCACCTCTCCTATTGCGGGTCAGCAAGAACGGATCGGGACGACTCTCAAGCCTGCTCTTTCTTCGGTCTTTTCTCTCCCCTTCTAGCCCATATCTCTCTCCCCACCTCCCCACCCTCAAACGAGTATTAGTCAGAATATATCGTTTTTGTGTATATATATATATATGAATAAACTAAAGTCAGTTACCCCATAAAAAACAACATAAATTTGGAAAACAGTGAAATATCGGTAAACTAATCATATGTAATTATTTATTTATGTGAATCTAATACCGGCCAACTAGGGCCATTATACAAAAAAAAGAACACTTTACAAACTTACACTTTACACACTATGTTGGGTCAAACCCACAATATACCAACTCCCCCCATTTCAGCCAAATGGGAAGAGATAGCCGCATGTGCGGCCCAGAGAGAACAGCCAACAGAGGGTTCTGGGAGCGAAAAACAAGCTGATCTACGGACTTCGGAGAAAGATGGGAGACCTTCACCAACAAACATTGCCGAGGCACTACAATTCCAAGGAAAACCGTGCAACCACCAGAGGGAATTATTATTGTACAGAACACGGAAAGAATTCCGCGTCTGACCGTAATATTAGTCACAAGAGAATACCATAAAGTTATGTGCAGTAAGCCCGGAACAAGAAAGATCTCACCACTCCGTCACACCGTCACACTTAACGGATTTCCTGATCAGGAGGTTGGCGCGAGCACAGAGTGATCTGGCCAATGCATTCACATGGAGTTCATCATCCAGCTCGGGGGTAAAAGTGAACCCCAAGTACTTGAAGGATGAAACAAACTCAAGTTGAACCCCTGAAAGAAACACTGGTGGAATTACTAGGAGTCTCATACCAGGGGAAAGAAGGCCATGCATAATGTTTTCTTAGTATTGAAAACAATGTCATGGCAATTAGAAAAACTATCACACAAACCCTGTAGTTTGTTGAGTGCAGACACCGACGGGGCCAGGACAGCCAGGTAATTGGTATAGCTGCAACTGTTAAAGCACATGCCTTGAATAAAGCACCCAACACCAGCAGTTGCTAATGTCACATTCAGCTCATCTACGTATAAATTATACAAAAGAGGCGACAGTACACCACCTTGCCTGACCCCATTCAATACCGGGAACCGTCTACTAAGCACCCCGGCCCATTTAATACAAAATCGTAGATTCTGAAACCAACAAGACAGGGTAAGCACGATTCGGGGATCTACACCGCGATCAAGAAGGCATCCCAGTAGTTTATCGTGACTGACCCCTTTCAAATGCAGCCTTCACATCAATAAAACATACAACAAGAGCTACGAGCTCATATGGCATTTGTACGAGTAGGCTGTACAAGAAAGTAGATGAGAACGTCACAAAATACACCCGCCATCCAAAAATGCGGTTCGGAAATAGATATAGGATATTTAGTTTCACTCATTTCTGAGCAGTTCCGGCATCGTCTCGATTGTCTGTAGCAAATGCACATGACTCTTTCATCCCAATAAATCCATTTGTTTGATCCCTAGACGTGCTACACGATTTCCGGTACTCACTCTATCTCCACGTACCATGGCCGAATCTGGTTCGGAATAAAAAAAATCGACCACCTAAAGCATCTTCTTTTATACCATCTATCAAGTTTCACTCGAATCTGAGTATTTTTGGAAAGTTCCGGTACCCTCCCCCCCCCCCCCTCCCACCAACGTTGTTGGAGCCGGTTCGGGCCCAATCTCTTAATTCCCTGTTCCTGTCCATCAAGTTTTACTGAAATTGGAGCATAGCCTATCTGCAAGTTTCCAGTACCCCCCCTACCTTGGCCGAATCCGGCCCGGACGCCAAATAACAAATCTAGGCCGCATAAACTCGGCACTGTCGAAATTGCATCTCATTCGGTCCATCCGTTTGGTTTTTGTGCATGTCAAAAGTCCCCCCACCCCCAATTCCCCTAATCGTGGTCGCATATGGTTCGAACGCATGTTTTACATGTCAAGGCCATCGATTCGTATCACCCATGAAGTTTCACTCGAATCAGACCACTCGTTTGCAATTTATAGAAGTCAATTTCCATATTTCTCTTCTCTTGCTCCCCAAAAAATGCTGAGATTTAGGAACGGAAGTTTCCGGAGGTTTGTTGTGTCAGGTTCTTAAGTCAAGATAATTCGGGTCGCTAATATGCCTGCAAAGTTTCGTTGTCGTTCTACATCTGGAACTATTCTAACTCACGACTACCGGAATTCCAGGAAACCCCCTCCAACTCCCCCCACAGAGCCCCAAAACCATCTGGCTCCGTCAATTTCATCTAGGCCTAATGCTTGTTCCATCCATTAAGTTTCGTCCCAATCCCTCTACTTTTAGAGTTTCTTGAGTTTTCCACCCCCACCCCCCCCATCCCCACAGGTATCGGACCCGACCCGGACGTGACACTGAACGTCCGAGGCGATAGCTCACCAGACAAGTTTCATTCAAATCCGATCACCCGTTCAAAAGTTATGCACTCCACTAGATTCCGGACTCCCCATCCACCCACTCCACCCACGATGGTCGGGTCGGGGAAACGGCTGTTCTCAAGTCAATCTGTTCGGATCCCTGACATACCTGCCAAGTTTCATCGCCCTAGGACATCAGGAAGTATGCCGAACTCGCGGGATCGCTAGAAATCCGGAACCCCACCCCAACTCCCCCACAGTGCCCTGATCCGGTCCGGTTATGTCAATGACGTGTCTAGGACTTGTGCTTGTTTTTCCCACCAAGTTTCATCCCGATCCCTCCACTCTAAGCGTTTCTCAAAATTTCCGGTTCCCTCCTCTAACTCCCCCCAGTGTCATCGGATCCGGCCCGGATTTACAGTGAGACGTCTGAGACACGAGGTCATCCTAAATATCAACTTTCATCAAGATCCGATCACCCGTTCGCAAGCTAAAAATACCTCAAATTTTGGCTTCACTCTCCGTCACTCCCCCCCCCCCAGATGGTCGAATCGGGGAATTGACGATTTCCTATTTAATCTGGTCGGGTCCCAGACATGCCTGTCAATTTCCATCGTCCCAGCACATCAGGAAGCACGGAACTCGCGGGATCACTACAAATTCGGACTTCTCCCCCCCCCCCCAACTCCCCCAAAGTGAGCGGATCCGTTCCGGTTATAGCAGTCACGTATCTAGGACTTTTGCTTGTACTTTCCACCAAGTTTCATCCGGATCCCTCCACTCTAAGTGTTTTCCAAGATTTCCGGTTTCCCCCTCCAACTCCCCCCAATGTCACCGGATCCGGTCTGGATTTAAAATTGAGGGTCTGATTCACGAGGTCCTTCCATATATCAAGTTTCATTAAGATCCGATCACCCGTTCGTAAGCTAAAAATATCTCATTTTTCCTATTTTTTCCGGATTCCCCCTCCCTCCACTCCCCTCCAGATGGTCGGATCGGGGAAGCGACCATTTCTAATTTAATCTGGTCCAGTTCCTGATATGCCTGCCAAGTTTCATCGTCCTAGCTTATCTGGAAGTGCCCGAACTAGCAAAACCGGGACCGACAGACCGACTGACGGACAGAAATTACAATCGCTATATGGCACTTGAGTAAGCTCAAGTGCCATAAAAACCGTCAGCTGTGTAGAAATTCGGAGAATTTTGGGAAGTCTTGCTCTTGGATTAAAGACCAGGCTGGTCGTTGACTCGTTACACTGTTCCATTTTGCACACTCCCGTATAATGCTAAAAAACAGATGTTGTCTTCCATGCACCATGCGCTTCAACTGTGTCTTTTAGAATTCCTTCCTCTAACAGGTCGTGTCCTGTCAAATAACACGTTTAGTGTTCAGCCTTCCAACAAATGCTAGTGACTGTGGACTTGCATAAAGCACCACGTGCTGCTTTTATAGCACATTATTTTCATTCATTCTTTTGTTTTTTATTCCCTTAATATCTTCTATTGTACATGCTAGCCTTAGATCGTCATCCACACAAATTACATATGACACAGTTACATAAAATAACATTTCATCTTAACTGGAATTAAAATATTGGACGAAATAGGGTACAAAGTATTTCACATAACGATCAGTCGAGTTTATGGGTGGTATCTCTGGGAAGCAGCGTCCCTTTGTCTTTGTCGCTTATTGGGCCTGCTACTTGCTAGGGTATGGCACGGTGCGCATGTGATGCCAGACATTTGCTCCCACACGCTTTGTCAGCTAATGCCGTGTTTTAGCAGTTAAGGGTTGGCAGGTCAAGCCTCGTAAGAAAGATAACTCGGGCCGAGCAAAATCTTAACAGCCCTTTCCTTTATGGCTTCGGGTCTTTTATTCTGTGCGTTGCGAGTCCTGGGTGCAGTGCTTCTACTCCTCCCGATTTCTCGGGAGATCTCCTGGCTTTTTTGGAAATCTTCCGACCAAAATTTTCTCCCGATAATCTCCCGATTTTCATGATCTTGCCAAAATTATAATAATGTTACAAATCTCGAATTTCAGAACTAGGTTTTATACCAAAATCTCTTCAAATCTTTAGCAGAGAGATGGAACAGGTTTTCTGGCTTTGTCCGGATTCCGGGCGAACTAGTTGTCCGGGTAGAAAACGATTTTCGCTTAAGTGTTCAGCATGTCTTCTTATCCCTAAATCGAACATCTAATAAACTTAAAATAAAACTTTTGCTTTTTAGCAAACTTTCCGATTTTCACCGGATTCCGGACGAAATACTTGTCCGGCGAAAAAATGGTCTTCATCATTGTCTTCAGCATCTCGTCTTACCCTATGATCGACTATCACATTACCGTAGCTGCTTATAAATATTTTGTTTGCCCCTTCATTTGACCCCCCCCCCTCCCCAACCCCTAAATTTAGGGCTACAAAGCCTATCCAACGAACCCGACCTTACCCTTGGCCCAGAGAATCCTCACACCAAGTTTCGTTAAAATATGTCATTCCCTTCCGAGAGTTATCGTGCTCACAGACAGATGACAGACGGACAACTTTTGCGATGTCATGTGTATCCCTCCACTTCCGTTTTGGGATCACAAAAAATGGTGTTCAACCGTTTCACGTGAAAAAGGGCTGACGTTTTCATAACGGGGGATGGAGCGGTGGTGGTAGACGAAGAGAGCCTAGGATCAAAAGTATACAAGATAATTGGATTCCATCAGATCAAAACAGTCCAGCAGAGCGCAGCGCCGAACGAGGCTTCAAGTCCTCCAGTCCAAGAAACTGTCCACACCCAAACCCTCTTTGGTGGTCAATACAATCTGATTAGATTGTCTTCCGCTTGTGCTGTAGTATTCTCGGAAAATGGGCAGATATCGCTGTGTACGGTTGTCCTAGCTCGTGTTGTGGGGGGGGGGGGGAGGCTAATGGCCTGTTAACTTATGCGTGCAAACCCAAGTTAGCCCTGGATCTGGGTGTAGGAAACCAAAAACCACGAAGGGAATAGCTCATAGGTTTATATAGGTGGTATAGGGGATAAATATTTTCAGCAGATATCAGTGTAACGTACAAGCTTTAACTTTTTAATTTAATTAAATTTATTTATCACCCACACAATACATGAAGTAAATATGGTGGAGTAGGAATAAGCAAATGCACAAGTGAAAATTAGAAGTGATACTGTAAGAGTGGATATGATGGGGGTGATACAAATTTACGGAAGGGGTGGTCAGTATGGAGGTGGTCTGGGTTATAAGGTACTATGTTGTGGTATAGAAATAAATTTTCGGCAGATGTTCACTGCTTAAATTATAATTCGCAAATGGAAATAAAAAATGAGAACCCATTGGTCGATATGGTATATAGTGGTATACGACGTACGGAGGGGCATGATCATTAATATATAAACATATTTATCTGTATTATTTTTGGAAAAGATTTCGACGAGGAAATAGAGTGCATTGATAGCTCTTATAGAGACTGGGGGGAATTGTTAATATTACCCCCTCCACTCTTTGTTTGCACCTGGGTCTACATTCCCAATTAGTTTTCTTTGTGACAATCCGTATAGTTAGAATTTCTCAGCCCCCAGACTCTCAACAAAAACTGGTTTTTGACTGTTCTCTTACAAAATCAGATAAATATTTTACTTTCAGACTCCACGTTTTGTTGCTTGCTTACTTGTTCAGTGTTGTCATTGTCAATCTAACTTTCTATATTCATTCGTTCTTGCTTTCATCCTTGTAGAGGTAAACCTGTTACGGGAGGCTACTACCTCTGCCATGACTGCATTGTTTCAAAATGGATGGAACAGCCTACTTTCGGAAGTCACCAGTCACCCATCACCAGCAGCTCCCAAGGTGTGTCACTTAATTTTCCTAGTTTACTTACTATTTTAGAAACTTCGCTTAAGTACAGAGGTATCCGGTCAAAAGTGACGATTCAAACTGCGAAAGAAACTAGACCAAAGGTTTCGACGGAATCCCAAAAATTTCATATCTGATCCAGACAGTTGGATCTTCAGAATCAGAACCAGAATTAATTTTCGTTTGCCCAATATCTTTACACAAGGGAAGAAATAACCTGGGAGGTCAATAATTTATACGCGTCATGAAATACATAAAATAACACTTTATATATACAATTAATTCATATCGTGTCAAAATACTTCATTGTCTTCTTTTCCTTCTACTTTCAGGTTGTGACGAAGGATGAAATATGGCACGAACGACTTTGTGTAGCGTTGACTTGATTTTGTCGGTAGATATATTTTGTAGATATCCGGTCTTCGCCAGATTCCTTGAATTTTTTTTACAAGATTTTAAAATTTAGAAACAGATTAACGCCAATGGCTAATCATCTTGGAAAACTCAGTTCAGATGATGACAAATTGATCAAAACTTCCAGCTGCCTTTATTTCTGCCAAATTTCCGGTTTCTGCCGGATTTTGGGCGAACTACTTGTCCGTTAAAATAAAGCTCAAAAATGAATTCAGCATATCTCCTTACCCCTATATCGAACCTCTAATCAACTTCAGATAAAACTTTAACTTGTATCGAATTTTCAGGTTTTAACCGGATTCCGGACGAACTATTTGACCGGCGAGAAAATATTTACATATATGGAATCAGCATGCCTCCTTACCAGTACATCGAGTCACTAATCAACTTCAGATAAAACTTATACTTATTACAAATTTTCCGGTTTCAGCCGGATTCCTGGCGAACTATATGTCCCGGTGGAAAAAGATCTTCATATTCGGATTCAGCATGTCTTCTTACGCCTGAATCGAACACCTAATCAAGTTCAAATGAAACTTTTACTTTAAATATATTTTCGGTTTCGGCCGGATTCCTGGCGAACTGCTTGTCCGGCAAAAATATAATTTTCATATACGTGTTCAGCATGTCTCCTTCATCTAGATTGAACCTATAATCAACTTCAGATTAAACTTTCCGGTTTTTGCCCGATTCCGGGTTCCAGTTTCTTATTCAGATTCAGCATGTCTCTTTACATCTAATCGACTATCTCATTAGCTTTTAAAAATATTTTGTTTTCGTCCCTTATTCTGGAACCCCTCCCCACCCTTCAATATAGGGCTCCAGAGACCATCTTTGAACTTGGCCTGTACTATGACCCAAAGTGTCCTCGTGCTAAACTTGAAAAAGATATCTTAACTCCTTCGAGAGTAATCGTGCCAACAGACAGAGAGGCGGACAACTTTTACAAGATCATAAGTATACATTCACTTACGTTTTGGAATCTCCCAAAAAGTGACAGACAAGATCGGTGCCTCCGCGACCCTGACAGAACGAACCTATGTTTACGGACAAATGCTACCTATGCTTACAAATGCCATATGAGCTTAGAAGTCTCTTGGTTGTTTGTTTCGGTAGATGAGTATAGGCTAAATGATAAAGGATTATCATAAACAGCGGTTCACAATAACGTCTAGTAGGCTGCACAAGACTAGCAAAGGTGATTGTTCTATGTTACTTCCACAAACTGCATATTGTCTGCGATCTTTTTTAACGAAACGTAAAAACGTAACTTTCTAGGCAATGATGGGTCGTATGCAGGGGCGTCCCGATACCTTCCTGATAGGGTGGGTGCAGCTTCAGAATTTTACCGGAATTTTTCAAAGTTTTAAAGGAATTTTTAAGGTTTTACAAGAAATGTCTCCATAATGACCATCTCTATAGAAACTCTAGAATGGTCTATTCTACTGTTGTGTTCTCACTTTTATTATGTGTTACAAAAAAACACAAAATAGGCTCCTTAAAGTTTTACTGAACACTGAAATATTCGGACTACATCTGAGGGATTTTCTAGTTTTCGTGATAATGTTCAGAGCGTGAGCTGCTTGCATGGCAAAAAAAAATTCACCCAGACGCGGAGAATTGCAATTTAAACAAAGGCCTGCCTTTCCAGGGCTGAAGATAAGACATCGGAGAAGTTAAGCCTGTAGAAAAGTAGGAAAATGATTTTAAATATTCCTGCAGCCCAAGTTGACTGCGAATCTGCGAATTGCCGGAATTTTTCAAAGTTTTAACGGAATTTGTTAAGGTTTTACCGGAAATATTTCCATAATGACCATCTCTACAGAAACTCTAGAATGGTCTATTCTATTGTTGTGTTCTCACTTTTATTATGTGTTACAAAAAACACAAAATAGGCTCCTTAAAGTTTTACTGAACACTGAAATATTCGGAACACATCTGAGGGATTCTGTAGTTTTCATAATAATGTTCAGAGCGTGAGCTGCTTGCATGGCAAACCAAAATTCACCCAGACGCGGAGAATTCCAATTTAAACAAAGGCCTGCCTTTCCAGGGCTGAAGATGCGACATCGGAGAAGTTAAGCCTGTAGAAAAGTAGGAAAATGATTTTAAATATTACTCCAGCCCAAGTTGACTGCGAATCATATTTGATAGTGCAAAACGGATACGTCAGCTGAATTTTTTTAGAGCTATATTTCGGTCCTTCTTGGCAAGGGTCCTCTTCAGGCTCAAAGCCGTTCGAGTTGGAAAAACGAACGGAAAAAGGCTTTCAAAAATCCTGTATTCTGTCCGCCATCTAACGGCAAATATACCGTACTGGAATTGTTACAAGTGGCAACGCTGTATCACCTTGCCTGACGGGCAAAAAAGTTAAATAAATAAATAAAATAAAAATACAAATATTTTACGAAATCGGTTTTATCGGTACATGGCAAAAATAATCCTTCGATCCACTCAAGTTTGGACGGCCCATGACGGTTTAGGGGTCAGTCCGGTGACCTCAGGGCTGAAGCTCTGGGCTCCACCTATCAACAAGGCTTTGACCTTCTATTACAGTAGACTGCGTGCGGCAAATAATGACCACTGTCTGGGAAATGCTATGTGACAGTCTTGGCGCATATGGTGGGTGATCTTGTGCCGACAGCTAGTACTCAGACGAGAACTTTTATTTGTACGTTGGAGACAAGTGTTGGCATGTGCGCGAATCATATTTTGGCAGCTTTACTTGTATTTCTTACTAGATAATTTTCCCAGCATAGGGATTTGAAAATAAATGTACAGTAGCCCATGTCACAAAACACTCTTTTATCATGTTCGCAATCTGAACTTTCATCTATACCTTCTATTAAGAGTGAGTGATGCTTCTGGGTCAGCTGACTACCTTACAGAGCTTCGTGGGTTCATTAGAATCTGGACCATTATTTGCACGAAAATTAGACCTTATAGCAAATTAAATAGCTGATATGAACTATGTTCAAACCAACACTGCCGTTGGAATCAGGTTTAAAATTGTGCATATAAACATGTCTTACAGTCAGGGGGTCGCTAACCAAAACTCGAGGGGGGGGGGGGGGGGGGCAAGGCACCTGCCGGCGCTCTCCGCCTATCTTAGCTTTTCGGCGCACATATAGTAATAAAACGTGCAGTACCTTGCAAGCGTTGAAGTCTGAAGAAGCGTAGTCGTATCTACGAGCTTAGGGCCGGTTTGAAGGGCTTGTGGCGTGGGAGTTGACTACATCAAAATATACGACAGATTTCCATCAGGGCTCAAGAGTCACACCAGTTGGCAGGGGCGTCACTAAGGGGGGGGGAGGGGGTACTCCCCGCCCCCAAAGGTCTTGAGAAAGTACTTTCGTCGGGCGAAGTGCCGGCAAACACAGAAGAGATAACATTTTGTATGCTTTTGTCAGGCGTCGGTTGACTCGTCAGCACATCTGGCTCTTTTTAATGCGCAAGAAATGAAATCCTGCAAACATTTGTCGGGCAAAACACTTAAGAAATCGAATCCTGCATGCTTTTGTCGCGCCTCGGAATTCTCGTCGGCACATTGGGTTTTACTTATACGAAGAAATGAAATTCTGCAAGCTTTGTCGGGCGCACCCGGGAAGTTCAAGTCTCATCGGCACAAAGGGGTTATTTTTACATGTAAGAAATCAAGTTATGTACAGTCTAGTCGAGCAAAACACAGACAAAACTAGACCTACGTTGCCCGGGCAACGTGAAGTGTTGCGGCAACCTTTGTCCGGCTTCGCCGGCTAAAGTGTTGCGAGAGCAACACTTTGGTTTTGTTTCTTCGCTGTCGGTTAAATGCTGAAATTGTCAACTTATCGAAGCTTTTAAAACGGTATGTTCTAAAAAGAATAATCACATAATCAAAAGCTGTTCTTTAGCGTTGTAAAACCAACAACAAAACAATATCGGAAGAAGGCTATCCGTAACGTTTCAGGATTAAAATACCAGAGATGACACTATTAATTATTACAAAACTACCTTATTGTTTTACATTACCGTATCGTTTGTACCCGTTGCGTAAACAGTTACTCCTAGGCTATAGCGATAGACCATCGATACAAACTTTCTTACTGTCATATTTACAGAAATCGAATACAATGTGCACCAATTTTCAAAAATTTCTAGCCCCTCGTGAACCGATCTTACTTACAAGTCCGTCTCCCGTGATTGACATCAAATTCACCGGAAACAAATAATGGATACACCAGCTATCAAAAGTTGCAAACCCCTCATCGCTGAAGATGATTATAGCATAAAGCCGATTATTACTTACAAGTCCCATGCATGTCTTACAATTGGGAACAAAATTGTTGTTCTTACCATACACCTGAGACAAATAACAGGTATACCAACTAGCAAAAGCTGCAAACTCCTCGTTGCCGAAGAGGATTATGAGCTAACAATCGACTGTTGCTTACAAGTCCCTTACATGTCTCACAACTGGTATCGCCTATTTTTGGTTTCAGTGTGTACCTTACTACTGAAGTTGTCAACCCCTTCAAACTTTCAAACTGGTGTATTTCATAAAGGAATTTTTTTACCAAAAAATGGATGCCATTGCTCATCAGCGGCTATCGATTGCCGTCGAAGTTGAACTTTATCCTTTTCAATCGTAGATATCGTGACGGATGAAAACTGGGAACAATATCTTATATAATCTAGTTGGTAATAGAAAGCTATCCGTAACTTTTCAGGGTTAAAATACCATAGATGACACTATTAATCATGAAGGATTTTTGTTCAAAAAAATGGATGGCATATATTTTGATCAGCTCTTCAAGGGCTATCGATTGCCCTAACCACAACAAAAGTATATCGGAAAAAGGGACTAAATTGACTTTGCAGTCAGTTGAACTTTATCCTTTTCAATCGTAGACATCGTGACGGATGAAAACTTGGAATAATATCCTATATAATCTAGTTGGTATTATAAAGCTATCCGTAACTTTTTAGGATTAAAATACCATAGATGACACTATTAATTATTACGAAACTACCTTGTTTTACATTACAGTATCGTTTGTACCCGTTGCGTTAACAGTAAATCCTAGGTTACAGCGATAGACCAACGATACAAACTTTCTTACCGTCAGATTTATATAAATCGAATACAATGTGCAACAATTTGCACAAATTTCTAGCCCCTCGTGCACCGATTCTACTGACAAGTCCCTTTCCCGTGATAGACATCAAGTTCACCGGATAAAAATAATGGGTACACCGACTAGCAAAAGTTGCAAACCCCTCATCGCTGAAGATTTGTGTAGCATAACAGCCGATTATTACTTACAAGTCCCTTGCATGTTTTACATTTGGGAACCAAATTGTTCATCAAATGACAGGTACGCCAACTAGCGAGAGCTGCAAACCCCTCATTGCCGAAGATGATTATGAGCTAACAGTCGCCTGTCGCGTACAAGTCCCCTAAATGTCTCACAGCTGGTATCGCCTATTTTTGGTTTCAGTGTGTACCTTACTACTGAAGTTGTCAACCCATTGAAACTTTCAAACTGGTGTATTTCATAAAGGAATTTTTTTACCAAAAAATGGATGTCATATACTTGGATCAGCTCATCAGCGGCTATCGATTGCCGTCGAAGTTGAACTTTATCCTTTTCAATCGTAGATATCGTGACGGATGAAAACTGGGAACAATATCTTATATAATCTACTTGGTAATAGAAAGCTATCCGTAACTTTTCAGGGTTAAAATACCATAGATGACACTATTAATTATTATGAAACTACCTCATTGCTTTACATTTTCGTTTGTATCCGTTGTGTAAACAGTTAATCCTCGGTTACATTGATAGACCATCGACACAAACTTTCTTACCGTCAGATTTATAGAAATCGAATACAATGTGCACCCATTTGCAAAAATTCCTAGCCACTCGTGAACTGATTCCTACTTACAAGTCCCTCTCCCGTGATATACATTAAGTTAACCGGAAACAAATAATGGGTACACCAGCTAGCAAAAGCTGCAAACCCATCATCGCGGCCTGTTTTCAAGTCCCTTGCATATCTTACCATTGGGAACCAAATTGTTCTTACCATCGAATACACCGGAAACAAATAACAGGTATACCAACCAGCAAAAGCTGCAAACCCCTCATTACCGAAGATGATTATGGGCTAACAGTCGACTGTTGCTTAAAAGTCCCCTATATGTATCATAACTGGTATGGCCTTTCAATGTACCTTACTTTGAAGTTGTCAACCCCTTTGAAATTTTCAAACTGGTGTGTCTCATGAAGGAATTTTTGTACCAAAAAATGGATGACATATACTTTGATCAGCTCATCAATGGCTATCGATTGCCGTCGAAAAAAAAAATTCTACCTGTCTTAGTTCAAAAGTTGACTTTTTTGCCGTAGGCCAACTTTCTAACGTCACGACTTAGAAAGGAGCAAAGGATAAGCTCTAGTTTCTTTAGCAATGAGAGAACTTTTAAAGTTTAAGAGGCACATCTGATACCGTTACTCTACCACAAACCAAAGTGCAAAAAAAAAAATTTATAAACTCAGCTGAAATCGTCGCAGACAAGGACAGAAACAATAGATGGCAGCACTTTCGGACCCGTGGGAAAAAGCCACTTTTTTGTCTCTGTAGATTTTTCTATTTATCACTCAAAGAAGATATGTTGGCTGTGGGGCCGGGTAACTGCCGCATATATTTAACACTTATAGATTTTAGTCCATCTTCAATTTGAAACTGGTGCCTGCCTGCTTGCGTGCTAGAACGGAGCTTTCCACTCGAAAGCAGAAACATCTTTTGATGAAACGAAAGGTTCGCTACACAACTTCAGATAGTCCTCTCTGACATAGGCTAGACGACTCCACTTCACTTCGCAAACCGTAGGCTCTGGCTCGAGGACAAGCAAAAACCATCCTTATTGGCCCCAGGCAAGAGTTCTACGGAGCTTTCCAAAATGTAATGTCATATTCGTCAATCCGGCCTAAGGTCCACACTTTCCGTAAAAACCGCACAGACCCTTCTCAGTTACCAGGAATAAAATTAAATCGGAGTCATAGGAAAAAAAAAAAAAAAAAAAAAACGAGGACAAAACCAAAGATTTGCTCTCGCAACACAATCAAATGCTCGATGGTTTTGTCAGGTGTCGGTATTCTCGTCGTCACATCAGGTTCTTTTTGCACGTAAACAAATCAAATTCTGTAGACTTTTATAGGCCTTCTATTTATTCACGTAAAAAATAGAGTTCTTTACAGTCTTGTCGGGCAAAACACAGATGAAATCGAATGCTTAATGTTTTGAAAATTCTGCAAACATTTGTCGGGAGCAAATTTTTCCGGAAAAAAATACAGATTTAAGAAATTTCGTCGTCTTGTATCTTGTTCTGGATACAGTCCTTGGAAGCTTCGCTTTTGTTAGCGAAAGTTGAAACGAAAAGCCGAATATTTGAATTTACATCCAGGAACAATTTCAACTGATTCATTACAGTTAGTTTTACACAAAATTTCGCCTGCGGCGCATTTTGTAGTATTCTCTGTTTAGAACGGTGTATCATTTAGTTTTCGTTTTACGATAGAAATTCTTGGGGTTTGAAACACGTTCAAAGCCGGAAATTGTATGGTACTAAAGCCAAATTTTACAGGAAAAAAGACAGATTTCAAAAGTTTCGCCGGCGGCGCTTAGTTCTTGGTACAGTCGTTAGAAGCTTCGCTTTTTAGCCAAAGCTAAAATGAAAAGTCAAATATGTGAACTTTAACACACGAAATTACAGTTTTACACCGGTTGTGTTATGTCAACACATTTTCGAGTCCGTCGGCACAAACCGGACGTCCCCCCCCCCCCCCCCCCCCCCCCCAAGGTAAAAGGCTAGTGTCGCCCCTGCCGGTTAGAAACAATAGCCAATCGCATGCTGGAAGCTGTGAGAAATTACAGAAACTAAGGGTGAATGTCATTTGTTATAACAGGAATTCGCAACGCAATAGCCCGGCCCACAGCAGTTCCTAGTGACTCTATCAGACAGAATGAAAATGAGCGCCGCATGCGGAATTTTTTAAGTAGGCTATGATTTTTTTTCGGGCAAAATATTACATCCGCCAATAAAATCTAGATTATAAGGTGATCCAAGCCCGGAAATTCGAAGCCTAAAACATGAATGAAATGACGCGAGCTTCCGGTAAATAGAGCTTACTACAAAAGACGTCACCGGCAAAACTGTTTTGTAAAATCTTGTATGATCACAAGATCTATTTTCGGATCCAGATGAAATTAAGGGCCACTTAGCACGGATCTGCCTGTCTGTCTTTGTTGATGACAAATCCAGAAAATGTGAGACATGTGCTTCAGTTTGGCCCTTTCCGAAAAAGAAGTAGCCTACTGAATATCCAGGAAAAAAAAAGGGAAAGAGAGTAGTTCCAGTTCCAGTTATAAAACAAAATATCAATTAAATGACATTTTGCAACAATCGGGCCCGTCATTACACCGTCGCTCATTGCTCACGAAGCCGATGTTTTTTTTTAACGTCGCACTAACTAACTAAACACTAACACATTCTTAAAATTATACACTACTAGAAAAACCGGCTTGATTTTTACATGAATTAAGAGATTTTTAACAGATCATGTTACAATTGTCAATCTGGCAAGCTCAAAACATTGGGCTGAGAATCCTATTCCTGAAATCTAAAATGCTCGAGAACATAGAACGGCCTGGGTCCGAGGTGGATGTCAACTCAGTTTCTTGGTAACCCTGAACTAGCCTTACTGAATTTTCCGGGCTCACTGCCAGTTCCCCACTGAGCTTTTCTGGGTTAGTGCCCGTTTAGCTGCACTTTTGAGTTCGGGCGCTTTGTGAGCGCCAAGTTTAGCTAATATTTTTTTTGGTCGGGGCGCCCCAATTAGCTTTTTTCTTTCTTTGAAGGGGGGGGGGGGGGGGGGGGCCCCCCCTCCACCCCCCCCCCCCCCCCCCCCCCTCCATAGCGTTGGCCCTGCTCGCAGTATCATTTTTCAGATACAAATTTAGGCCTATAACCCTTAGTACCCAAGGCAAATTCTGGTAAAGTATAAAAGATCCTAAAAATCTGTTAAGTTACGAAATACGCGTCGAACCCGGAAATAAACCTTTGAACTTGGAGATTTTCAGAGAAAATTAATAAATACTGGCCTATAGCTTCGGGACTATAAGACATGTTAGAAAAAATAAACTTATTCCAAGAAAAGGCATTGTCAGAATAGAATAGATATCCTGCAACTAAACTGGGCTAGTACAATCTTATAAAAAAAAAAAAAGTCTGGACACACTTTATAGACTTAAAAAGGTTGTTTTTTTTCGCTTTAATAAGTTAAGCCGTCAACTCCAGCTTTGCTACCACCCATATTCAGATTCAGCTTGTTCGATATAGTCGGAAACTATCGTCACACTGACTGTGTCTTTCTGATAACCTGGTCGTCATATTTTAGGGGTCTGGCGCACGGACCATGAGTTTGTAGAACTTTTTTTTAATAAATTCAGTAAAAATCAGGTACCGATTTGGTCAGTTTTACCAGGCTCGCCATCCTATGAAGAAAGGCTCGGGACGCCTCTGTCTTCGCACATGTTTATGGTTGAAAATGAATGTTCGTAAAAATGCCATTAACATTTTTCCAGATGTTTCCGTCAACTTACCGTCCATTCAAGAGGCGAAAGAAAAGCCAGAAGATGACAAGGACGATATGTCAACGCAAATGGACGCAATTGTGTTCGGGAAAAGGTAGGCGGAAACATTGCGATTTGGGTCGATGTAGGGATAATTTCTAAACAAGAGCTAGAAGCATAATATGGCACTTCTAAATTTGGGCCAGAGGATGACTGTGGGAATTTTTTATATCTTGGGTTTATTGTAATCCATTGTAAGCAAAACTCAATTGAGGCACGAACGTTCATAGGCCCTTGGGGATCACAAAATTGTATCGTTGAGCCGAAAGTGTTTTTGAACTGCCTGGTAATGATGCGCACCTAAAGCGGCTACGAATTCCCTTGTCAACAAAACCTTTAAGGCACAAATGATCAGGTGCCCTTAGAGCTCGTGAAAATGGAGGCCTATCATTTAGTAAAAAGTGTTTTTTCTGTCACTTTGCGGTAAACATGCGCACTTTAATTAAGGTCGCAATAAATTCATTTGTAAGCAAAACCATTGGGCAAAATTAATTATCGACCCTTTGGGATAACGAAAATGTATTAGTTGCTCAGAAGTATTTTGCAATCATTGCTGCCAAAACATCGTAGCTGACACATCCGTTGTATACATTATTTGAACATATGTTTCAAAGTCAGCTTGGGCTCAAGGAATATTTTTTTGTGTGCTAAATATGTGCAGCAGTCTTATTTTTCTTTCCGAACGGAGCAATCGCCTGTACAGTAGCGGAATTTATTTAAAGCTCAACGAAAACTTCACGCTTCTTGCTAAAAAAAAAATCGGTATCCCAGCATAAAGATAAATACAAATTGTTCAGGTGCTGAAACTTACTGTTGCTGGACGTAAATTTTGTGAAGCTTAATGGAAAACTTCCCGTTTCTTGCTAAAAAGAAAAAATCCGTATCCCAGCATACAAATAGATATAAATTGTTCAGGTAGCCTACACTGACGTAAATTTTCTGGAGCTCAACCGAAAACTTCCCGTTGCTTGCTAAAAAAAAAACAAGAGCTGAAAGCTCATATGGCACTTGCAAGAGTAGGCAAAATGTTGGCGGGAGTTTTTTGTTTGGGAGTTTTGTATAGAGTCGAATATTATTTTATTTTACACTAGTAAGTAAAAAGTACTATATTTTTAGCATTTACTGCTTTTCTAGAACTCCTCTAAAACCATTGGGCAAAATTAATTATGGACCCTTGGGGATAACGACAATGTATTACTTGCTCAGAAGTATTTTGCAATCATCGCTGCCAAAACATCGTAGCTGACACATCCGTTGTATACATTATTTGAACATATGTTTCAAAGTCAGCTTGGGCTCAAGGAATATTTTTTTTTTGTTGTGCTAAATATGTGCAGCAGTCTTATTTTTCTTTCCGAACGGAGCAATCGCCTGTACAGTAGCGGAATTTATGTAAAGCTCAATGAGGTTTTGTATAGAGTGGAATATTATTTTATTATAGACTAGTAAGTAAAAAGTACTGTATTTTTTAGCATTTACTGCTTTTCTAGAACTCCTCTTCTTCGTTGGGTGGTTCAGTGGTCTTCAGTATGGTTTCGACATTTATATCAAGTACGTTTCTTCATGGAACTGTTGCTGCATAATTTCCCGTTTTAAAGGCGCTAGAAATGCATCTGTAATCAAAACTCTTGAGGCACAAAAGATTGCAGGTTCTTAGGTATCATTGATTTATACAGTTTGATCGAAAGTAGAACCCTTGTGGCACAAACGATAATGGGTGGAGATTTATCATTTGATAAAAAATACTTTTCGACCTTGCGGTGAAGATGCGCACTTTAAGGGAGCAAGAACCTTATTTCTAAGCAAAAATGGTAATGAGCTCATGGAGATCATGAAAATGCATATTTTGCTTAAAAGTATTTTTCTTAGTTTGCGGTGATGATTGGTACTTTAAGAAATGGTAGGATTTGGAAAGTGGCGAATTCTAAGCCAATCTTGTCGAATTTCTAATATTCCAGCCAAGTTTCATCGTCCTAGCACATTTGTAAGTACCTTTACTCGCGATCATTGTTTGAATAAACCCCCTTAAACTCCCCCCACAGTCGCCTGACCCAATCCGGTTCTGTAAATGATTTATCCGGAGCATCTGTTAGCTATTCACACAAATTTAAATCCCGATCTCCCCAGTCTAAGCCGGTCACATATCCCCCCCTCTCCCGTTTTTGTCGGACCCGGTCCGGACACGAAAAAGATCGTCAGAGACATGTCCTCTGCTCAATTACTAAATTTCACTCAAATCCGATCACCCGTTCCAAAGTTACGCATGACTCAATATTCCGGATTCCCCCTTCGTCTACTCCATACGACTATCGGATCGAGTAAATTTGTATTATTATAAATAAAATCGTTTGTCGCGAAATTGGGTGATTTAAAGTGGTTATTGGTTCCCCTTTATTTGTCGAATTTGCTAATTCATCCAACTTTTGTTCAATCCGCATCAATTTCACCGCATTCCGTCTGTCCCTTCGTAAATTCGGTGATATAACCTGTTTATTTGGTCTCATTCTTTAGCGAATTCGGTAATTCACCGGACTTTTCTGTCGCATTCGGTCGGTCCATTTCATAATTCGGTCATTAATCAGATTTATTTGGTTCTGATTCGTGACCGAATACGATAATTCATCCAACTTTTGTTCAGTCCGCATCGATTTCGCGGCAATCACTCCGTCCTTGCGTAAATTCTGTATTTTAACCCGTTTATTTGGACTCATTCTTTACCGAATTCGATAACTCGGTCGCATTCGGTCAGTCCATTTCATAATTCGGTCATTAATCAGAGTCATTTGGTTCTGATTTGTAACCGAATACGATAATTCATCCAGTTTTTGTTTAGTCCGCATCGATCTTTCCGCATTCGGTCCGTCCCAGCGTAAATTCGATGATTCAACCTGTTTATTTGGTCTCATTCTCTACCGCATTCGGCAATTCGGTCGCATTCGGTCAGTCCATTTCATACTTAAATTCTTTGAGATTCTTGGTTCTGATTCGTTACCGAACACGGTAATTTACCGGATTTTTTAGTCCGTTCCTATTCCTGTACTTGCCGAATTCGGTCGTTTTAGGTGGTTCTAACAAGAGTTTATTTCATTATGAAATTCGGTTGTAATAATGCTCTCGACCTGTTCCTAGTTTTTTTAGTTAGTTTTTCGGTATATGCTACGAATTCATATTCTTCAACCCAGTTACTGACTTCGGTAATTTAAGTGGCATTTACTTAACTATCATTCTTTACCATTTACGATAGCTTCAGCTGATTGCTGTTCATTTTCTTACTTCTTAGGATTGCAATAATTCATGAGCACATCTCTTGACGTGAAAACTAGCCTACTTTTGTTTGATGTAAATTCCGAAGAAATGTACTCTAGATCCACTTTACCTGGATCGCCCCTTTCGTTGCAAGAAACTCTGGGTTGAATAGGTAATCATGGGATCGCAGAAAGGCGCTTTTACCATTAGTGTTTCCTCTAAATTTCGCCTGCGGCTCATTTTGCAGTCTTCACTAGTTAGACAAAGGTTGGCTTATTTCGTTGGCGTTTGAGTCTTGGAATTTGGGGGGGGGGGGCTTGAACTATGTTAAAAGCTAGAATTTGCATGGGAAGCATGCACATTTTTCTTTTACTTTTGTGCTCATGTGCCCTTTATATTTTCCTTTCGTATTTTATGCAGAATCTAACAACAAGCTTCTGATATTTCTGACTAAATGTTTACTTAATTATTATAAAGTGAAAAAGTAACATAAAAAATGAAGAAATACAGTTCCGAGTCTACCTAGGATGTTGAACTTTGGATAGGTCTGTTTTCCGTAAGAATTAGCACTTTTTCCGTAAAAATTAGCAACAACCTCTTTATCAAGCAACAAAGTTTGTACAACCTATTTGAACAGCTTTTTCTTTTCACCCATCTTCACGTGAACGGGATCTTTTTCCCCTTGTTTAAGTAAACAGAACAGTCGCACCCAAAGGTATTTTGTATCGACCCTAATTAGACGAAAAAAGGTTCGCTCCTTCTGATTATTCTCCTGGGATCGCGTCCCTTCTTCATAGATTTTACTGATCTAGCAAAGTTGGGCCAACTGTCGGGTTTTTGGGCCAAATGACGGGTGGGCGAACTGTCGGAAAAGTTGGGCGAACTGACGGATTCTTAGGCGAAATGACGGGTGGGTGAACTGTCGGAAAAACTGGGCGAACTGACGGATTTTTGGGCGAAATGACGGGTAGGTCAACTGACGGATTCTTGGGCAAAATGGCGAGTGGACAAACTGTCGGAAAAGTTTTGAGGACATACGGATTTTTAGGCGAAATGACGGGTGGAAGAACTGTCGGAAAAATTGGGCGAACTGACGGATTTTAAGGCGAAATGACGGGTGGGTCAACTGAAGGATTTTTGGGCCACATGACGGGTGGGCGAACTGACGGTGGATCAACTGACGGGTGGGTCAACTGACGGTTGGGAAACTGACGGGTGGCCGAACTGACGGGTGGCCGAACTGTCGGATTTTGGAAGTGGACGAACTGACGGGTGGGGGTAGTGACAGCGACCCGCGCTATGGCCAGTTGCGTCTGGAGGACATGGCACACCAATCTCCGTTTTGTCTCTTTGGTAATTCCGTCGGTCATTCTGTTGGTCTGTTCATTGGTCTGCTATCGTAAAACCTTTCTTCTACGTGTCGACCCTAGATCCGTTTGTCTCCACTGTTTAATTGGAGATGGAGCGTACGCCGTAGGCTTAGGGCAAACGAGGGTGGTAGTAGACTAGATTATACGTTAACATAATAATAGCTTTATTCACAAACTTACTCTAATAATGTAAATCCCAATCCGGGTAAATATGAACACAATAAGACGACTGACTAAAGATGAAAGACGAACGACGAATCAAATAATGAATGACGAGCTTATATACTCTTAACTGCACAAGTGGAGTGTCCAACTGACGTCAATTAGCCGGAAGCTCTTACGTCGACTAAGGTTAGGCAACTGACGTCGATTAGCCGTAAGCAGTCTGATGTCGACTGAATTTGAGCAGGATGTGCTTTAGTTCTGAATCTTCTCTTGTGCGATTAAATTCTAGGAAATGCCGTTGCTTCGCGTTCATTTTACTAAGGACTTAGAGTTAGTCAAGCGCCTGAAATAGAGACCGACCGTCTCAATAATGCGGCAGTTAAAAAGAACAAGACCTAAGGTTTCGATGGGATCACAAAAATGTTAATGTTTATCAGACGTCTTGATCCAGACAATCCAATCTTGTACATCTCCAAGTCTTCGCAGACCCCTTTAGCATTTTTGTTATTTATCCATAATCAACCGCTTGAATATGTCGCCTACAACACAAATGTTACCATTTTGAAATATTTGCTTACGGGCAAACAACTAATCAAATGAGGAAACCAAGTTCAGATACGGATTCAACAAGCATGTTTACTCCAATATCTCATATCTAATCGACCTCAAAAAGTCATTTTAGAATTGTGATGTTCATTTTCTACCAAATTCCTCGTATTTTAGCAGCATTCCCGGCGAACTAAATGCTGAGCAAAAGATCTGGTGACGCTGGAGCTGGATTTTGCCAGCTTATCCGTCAAGGAAATAAAGTTCAAAATTCGATGATTCCCCCGGGGAATCCTCCTCAAGACCCAGTTCCTGACCCCTGATTTTTTTTGAAAGTGAGTAACCCCTCACGTAGACCTGGGATTGGCTCACCAAGCACCTAGGACTGGCTCACACACCTAGCACCTGGGATTGGCTCACCCAAGTGTCTAACTCCTCGAGTACTCCTTTAACGGGTACACCCAATTCCTAACCCCTCGCGTGCACCTGGGATTGATGATGAGCACCTGGGACCGGCTCAGCCATCCCCTCCCCAAACAACTGTAGAACACCCACGGAGTAACCCCTCACTTGTCCAGTACATCTTTTTTTCCAGTGAGTTCCCTTACCAAGTACACCTTTTTCAGTGAGCATCCCCTCACTCACCCAGTTCACCCATCTTTCACTGAGTAGCCCCTTGCGTACCCTAGCAGTTCCCTCTTTGGTACACCATGAATCACCCCCCTCGCTTGGCTCACCCATGTGTCTAACCCCTCGAGTACTCCTTTAACAGGTACACCAATTCCTAACCCCTCGCGTGCACCTGGGATTGGTTCACGAGTATCTGGGACCGGCTCACCCCACCCCCTTCCTAAACAACTTTAGTACACCCACTGAGCAACCCCTCACTTATCTAGTACATCTTTTTTCCAGTGAATAGCCCCTCCCTTACCAAGTACACCTTTTCCAGTGAGCAACCCCTCACTTCCCGATAAAAAATGTGTAGCCTGCGTAGTAGTATGGTAGTAGTACGAAAACGTTGCATGTAATACTATGTAATGGCAAAGAATACTATCATTTAATGTGCCTCAGACTGGTCCCATCTTATATAGCAGTATCTAGCAGCATCCTGTCTTGCCATAGTAGCATCTGGTCTTGCTAATAGTAGCATAGAGAAGTATGCAGTAACACGGTAGCCTTGAAGTAGAAGCATGTAGTAGCATCGTTAGTACTGCATGCTGCTTTTTCGTACTACTTCATAGTACTATTTTGAAATAAATTTTTCATCTGGTTATTCCTACAATTCCTACAATATTTCCTACAATCACACAGAAGATGTCGCACACACTCTCGCTCTCCACTCATCGGGCAGAAGTAAGGACCAATTCTGCCAATCGGCCTACCCGTGTACCTCCTCATATCTCCCAGCGGTAAAATATACGCAGACATACTAATTAATAATTTCAATTCCTCACTATCGAAACCCGCTATACAATAAACACATTCACCCCATGTCTCTTTCACCTATGTACAAAACCTTTGAAATTTTCGCAAAGGAGAGCTTTCGATTCCGTCACTGAATAAACAAGTGATTGTCGGCCTCGCGCACAGAGTTATAAGAATTTGAGAATAAAGGGGTAGGACCGCTATAACCGAAAACTGGTCGACAAGTTTTGTACCCGGTCTTCACCGGATTCCGGGTGAGCTCCTTCTCTGGCAACAAAATAACTTTCATATTCGGATTCAGCATGTCTCCTAACCCCTAAATCAACTATCTCAATAGCTTTTAAAAAATATTTGTTTTGCCTAATTCGAAATCCCCTCCCCCACCCCTAAATGTAAATTTACAGAGCCCATCTACGAACTTGACATTACCCTTGACCCAAATAATCCTCACACCAAGTTTCATCGACATATCTCATTCCCTTCGAGAGTTATCGTGCTCACAGACAGACGGACAGACGGACATTTTTGCGATGTCATAGGTATCCCTCCACTTACAGTTTGAGATCCCAAAAATACCAAAGTTATACGTCACACGCCAGTAGCAAAACTGTTTGCGCTAGTCTCCGAAAAAATCGCCAATAGCCTACTCTTGATGATTAACTCTACGTGCTGATGAATAATCGCCGTGTATCTGGTGGAAGAGCTGGAAATGTCTCCACAGGTGTTCCCAACAAATGCCGTCCCCTGGTTAACAGACGATTTTAGTCATCGTTTGGGCTACGTTTCTCGTTCTTCCTGAAGTTCAACAGCGGGTTTTTGACTTAGTCATATAGAGTATATGGCAAAAGTAGGCTTGTCCGGCCTTAAGTAATAAACTCCTTCGTCCTGTGGCGTGTGTAATACAATTCTGAATCTTTGCTCTTCTTCAGGTCCGATCATGAGGCTCTTTACCAACGTTCGCTAGCCAGAGCCTCGACGACAAAGGATGACCTTCGGTATAACATGGGCCAACTGAAAAGAGGAATAGCTATCATATTCAACCAAAAGAACTTCAGTCCCAACCTCAAACTCAAACCCCGAATTGGAACCGACGTGGACAAGGACGCGCTGTACGTGAGACTCCGCGAGCTCGACTTCAAAGTTTATTGTTATGATGACATGAAGATTGGCGAGATCAAAGACGTTTTGAACACTCGTAAGTAGGCAAAAACTGTAACGGATTCTCTGTAGCTTGTCTTTAATAGTCATGTCTTAAATAGCTTCAGACATTTACAGCTAAGCTATCCAGGCTTTTTTTGGCTGGAAAGCGATGCTTTGATGGAAAATAACCTACTTGTCCTTTTTTAGCCACCTTTGGAATTTCTTTATATTCTATATTCAATTAATAAATCGTGTTTCAACGACATCCTGGACCCGTTTACTTAGGTCCCTAAACGTTAGTGACAGGATCACTATGAGTCCGTAAAGTTTTTCCGTCCGTCTGTCTGTTAGATCGATAACTTCCGATGAGGCTGACATAATTTGTTGAAACTTGGCAAGAGGTCAGAGCTCAGGCCACGCTCGTAATGTGTGTTTACGACTCTAATGTGTGTTCCTCCAATTGAACAACTGCTTATTTCGACAGGTAATTCAGCAATAAATCAAAGAGGTACATGGTTAGAGGCAAACCGCCACGATCCCAGAACTGTTACCCATGGATTACGGAAACTGTTTCTGAGAAGAGAACAATCAAACTTACTAGGCTCGTTCAATATCTTGAAATAAACGTTGATGAGACTTTATCATTTAAAGATCATGTGAAATTTCTCTCTAAAATATGATCGCGTAATATGGTAATTATCCGTAAATATAAATACATTTCCCTTCCCATATTTTACGGTTACTGTATTTTTCACTGATACACCCGTATATTTGGTATGGTTGGTACTTTCCCTTCTATACCTTCGTCCAAGCAAGGTCCAAGCCGTGTGAAACAGAACCGGGAAAATATAATGCCTGCAGCTGGATTGCGTGATTTTTATACTCTTAATGTTATTTATAAATATTATAACGGGTACCTTCCAGATTGTTTTGAAGGTATATTTTATGAGAGTCAGATGTTCACCAACACGATATTCGGGCAGGAGGTGATATTCAGGTTTCTCGCTTGATTTCAAGTAGGTCTTCGGTTTCAGTTATTGGGATCCCAAAACGTAAGTGAAGGGATACCTATGACATCGCAAAAGTTGTCCGTCTATCTGTCCGTCTGTCCGCACGATAACTCACGAAGGGATTGATATATTTTGATGAATCTGGTGGGAGGATCATTTGAGTCAAAGTACAGATCAAGTTCGAAGATGGGCTCTGTAGCTCTATATTTGAGGGTGGGGGAGAGGTTTCAAATTAAGGGGCAACAAAAATATTTTTTAAAAGCTATTGAGATAGTTGATTTAGGGGTAAGGAGACATGCTGAATTCGAATATGAAATTAATTTTCTAGCCGGACAAATAGTTCAGCCGGAATCGGGCGAAAACCGGAAAATGTTTGAAAAGTAAAAGTTCAATATGAAGTTGATTAGAGGATCGATATACAGGCAAGGAGACGTGCTGAATCCGAACATGAAATTTATTTTTCGCCGGACAATTAGTTCGGCCGGGATCCGGCCAAAACCAGAGAATTTGTTAAGAGTAAAGTTTTATTTAAATTTAATAAAGTGTTCGATTTGCGGGTAAGAAAACATGCTGAATTCGCATATGACAATCATTTTCTCACCAGATGTGTAGATCGCTCGGAATCCGGCTGAAACCGGAAAATTTGTTAAAAGTAAGAGTTTAATCTGAAGTTGATTAGAGGTTGGATGTGGGGGTAAGGAGACATGCTGAATTCGTTTTTGAGCTTTAGTTTTTTGCCATACAAGTAGTTTGTCCGGAATCCGACGAAACCGGAAGTTGGGCGGAAGGAAGGAGATACGAGGTAGGGTATAGGGTAAACCATATGCTGAATCGATATTTGAATATTTGACAGGGCAAAACGGATATCTGAGCCTGCTGGCGTATCCGGTTGGCACTGTCAAATACGAATTTGGTCTTCTCCAATTATTACCATTGGCCCTAACCTGTTAGTAAACGTTAAAAGTAAAAATGTTTAAGAAGTCTGTTGAAGACCGAATATCTACAAGACCGAACTGTCGGGAGCAAATATTTTTATTTTTTTGGGATCCCACCGAAACCTTTGGTCTTGTTCATAGAGCGTCTAAGCTTTGGAATAAGCTTAGTATAGTTTTGAGGGAATTGGATAATTTTGATCAATTCAAATCAGAGCTTCGTATGGAGTTGCTTGGTAGGTATACTTTTGAAATGGATTAAAGAAAGTTCTTTTCATTTTTTTTCCTGTGCTTCGGGATCACGAAAAAGATTTTTTTTTTGTAGTGCAAATATTTGTGTGGTTGTTTTAGTATAATTATGGTTTCATCCTTATATTCCCTTTTTCAGTTTTTTGTTGTTTTTGTTTAACAGCTCATCCTCGCAAGTAATGCTTTTGCTCTGCTGTTTATGACATCCTGGATTGTGTTGTTAATAAAACTATTTTCTACTACAACTTCCGTAGCCCTATCTTGGCGCCGGTAAGCTGATGAAATAGTTGACACAGAAGTAAGGAAAACTTATTTTGCTGATTCTTGCGTTCTTTTTATCCCAGTTGCCAAAGGAAACCACTCTGACCATGACACGCTTCTGATTACCGTGCTTTCTCACGGTGATACTGGAGTTGTGTGCGCCCAAGATGAGAGTTACAACCCCGAGATCCTTTGGGGATGTTTTACAGCCGAAAAATGTCCAACACTTGCTGGGAAGCCCAAGCTTTTCTTTATCCAGGTGAGTTGGAAATCTCTAGACTTTCTTTCCACACGCTTCCATCACAGACGGGTCCCGCTAGTACCGCTACACGTCAGTTGACATAAACGTCAGTTCGCCACAGAATTCTGTCATTACGCCCAAATTTCCATGACAGTTCGTCTACACATCAATAGACCCGCAAAATCGGTTAGTTAACCCAGACCCACAAGTCACTTCACTCACACGTCAGTTGACCAGCACGTCAGTTAACACACACATCAGTTCACCCACACGTCAGTTGACCTACCGTCATTTCTTCTACCGTTAGTTCCACTACACGTCGGTTCACCTAATCCAAAAAGACGACAGTCTACACGTCAGTACGCCTACTGTCAGGTCACACAAGCACAAACGTCAGTTGACATAGCCGACAGGTGGCATTAACATCAGTTCACCCGAATTTTCCGACAGTTCCTCCACACTTTGTTGTCGATGGGATAATTACGGAAGCTGGCCAAGGGTATTAAGAAGAGAAGCCAACAATTTTCACTTTTAGCCCGGAGCCTCTCGTCAAGTCTTATAGTTTTGGTTTACGTTACGAAAGAAAGAAGACGGACTGAAAACACCAGGGAAAACACATTCAAATAATGCATAAGACGGATATGTCAGCAATGATGCTTTGGCAGCAATATTTCGGCCCTTCTTGGCAAGGGTACTCGTCAGGCAGTCAATCTTCAGGGTCAACTTCGGGAAGGGAGCTAACCTGCAATAAATAACTGAAGCTTCTATTCTACCACCTATAAATATGTTATTCGGGCAAATTACTGTCAAAGACCACTGCAGGAAAAAACTAGTCCTGAGATTTTATTTTTGACAAGGCCGCTCTTTTTTGCTGCGCGATTTGGGCGATTTCATCGTCTCATTTCATAAGCTAACGTTTATGCGATCTGACGTGCAGAGGGAGTGACAGCGACCCAGTTGGCACAAACGTCAGTTCACACAAATGTCAATTAACAGGAACATCAGTTGACAAAAACGTCGGTTGACACAAACGTCAGTGGAAACAAACGCCAGTTGACACAAACTTTAGTTGACATAAACATCGATTGGCACAAATGTCAGTTGGAACATATGTCAGTTAGCCTACAAAATCCGATACTACGCCCCGAGTTTGTTTACCAAAGTACATAAGGATCGTCCCAAGATGCGTGACTTCAGTGTAAACGTGGAATGGCGGCTACATTTTTCGTATAAAATATATTTTATTTCCAAAATTTAGGGCTAGTGACGTTTGTATCTACTGACATTTGTGTGAACTGACAGGATTCTCATATTTTGAACGTTTGTATTTCAATAGCTAAATGCAATCTTCCTTTTGGAATTAACTAACGCCTTGATTGTTGCACCGCTTTCAACTTCGGCCAAGAACCAACAAAGGAATTTTTATATTTTTTTTATTTTTAGGCCTGCCAGGGCCCCGAGCTGGATTCAGGATTGGCCCTTGACAGCATAGATGCTACTGAAGAGACTGGCTCTGGTAGTTTCAACTACAAGATTCCCAATCATGCGGACTTCCTCATTTGCTGGTCTACCGCTCCAGGTAGGTCCATTTTAAATTTCAACAAACAGTAGAAAGACCCACTTTGAGTTTGAGTTTCATCTTTATAGTTAGCGTACTTGAGACTAACACAACCAATCGCCGAAAAAGCTTTATCTTGTACAGTGTAGTTTATTTAGAGAGCGAGCAAACAAAGTTCCTTTTCACGCGCTAACTAGTGTGAAATGTAGAACACAAGGTCTCTCGGAGATTCCAAGAAACCTTGATCCGTGTCGAGAACTTATAAATACTTGTAGTAGACCTTCCTTGTCGGGCCAAGTGATCAAAAATGATACTCTATTTATTTTCATTTGTTCAAGCTATTATGTATAGTCACAATAGCAACACGTTAAATTCAAACCTTAATCAAAAGTCATCACATTACCAGGAAACTTGTCCTTTCGCAAGCATTCCTATTTATCTAGTTTCCTAGAAACACGTTTTCCCACATCAAAAGTAAAACAAAACAAAAAA
Source organism: Branchinecta lynchi (assembly GCA_023053575.1). Taxonomy (NCBI): domain Eukaryota; kingdom Metazoa; phylum Arthropoda; class Branchiopoda; order Anostraca; family Branchinectidae; genus Branchinecta; species Branchinecta lynchi. Next base: position 11,633,710 of record JAKZAP010000001.1, read on the forward strand.
TTCATTAAGTGTTTCTAAGCTTGGAGGTACGGTACCAGTCACTGTGGAAGGCAGCCGTATGGCTTGATGAGTTTTTTGCCACTCAGGCCGTCGACTTTCCTATAGCTTTTCTTCTGCTGGGTCGATTCCGGTGCTATACTATGGTTAACATTTAGGTACGGTACCAGTCACAGTGGAAGGCCGCCGTATGCTTTGATGATTTTTTTGCCAGTCAGGCCATCGACTTTCCTATAGCTTTTCTTCTGCTGGGTCGATTCCGGTGCTATACTATGGTTAACATTTAGGTACGGTACCAGTCACAGTGGAAGGCCGCCGTATGCTTGATGAGTTTTTTGCCACTCAGGCCGTCGACTTTCCTATAGCTTTTCTTCTGCTGGGTCGATTCCGGTGCTATACTATGGTTAACATTTAGGTACGGTACCAGTCACAGTGGAAGGCCGCCGTATGCTTTGATGATTTTTTTGCCAGTCAGGCCGTCGACTTTCCTATAGCTTTTCTTCTGCTGGGTCGATTCCGGTGCTATACTATGGTTAACATTTAGGTACGGTACCAGTCACAGTGGAAGGCCGCCGTATGCTTGATGAGTTTTTTGCCACTCAGGCCGTCGACTTTCCTATAGCTTTTCTTCTGCTGGGTCGATTCCGGTGCTATACTATGGTTAACATTTAGGTACGGTACCAGTCACAGTGGAAGGCCGCCGTATGCTTTGATGATTTTTTTGCCAGTCAGGCCATCGACTTTCCTATAGCTTTTCTTCTGCTGGGTCGATTCCGGTGCTATACTATGGTTAACATTTAGGTACGGTACCAGTCACAGTGGAAGGCCGCCGTATGCTTGATGAGTTTTTTGCCACTCAGGCCGTCGACTTTCCTATAGCTTTTCTTCTGCTGGATCGATTCCGGTGCTATACTGTGGTTAACATTTAGGTACGGTACCAGTCACAGTGGAAGGCCGCCGTATGCTTTGATGATTTTTTTGCCAGTCAGGCCATCGACTTTCCTATAGCTTTTCTTCTGCTGGGTCGATTCCGGTGCTATACTATGGTTAACATTTAGGTACGGTACCAGTCACAGTGGAAGACCGCCGTATGCTTGATGAGTTTTTTGCCACTCAGGCCGTCGACTTTCCTATAGCTTTTCTTCTGCTGGGTCGATTCCGGTGCTATACTATGGTTAACATTTAGGTACGGTACCAGTCACAGTGGAAGGCCGCCGTATGCTTTGATGATTTTTTTGCCAGTCAGGCCGTCGACTTTCCTATAGCTTTTCTTCTGCTGGGTCGATTCCGGTGCTATACTATGGTTAACATTTAGGTACGGTACCAGTCACAGTGGAAGGCCGCCGTATGCTTTGATGATTTTTTTGCCAGTCAGGCCGTCGACTTTCCTATAGCTTTTCTTCTGCTGGGTCGATTCCGGTGCTATACTATGGTTAACATTTAGGTACGGTACCAGTCAAAGTGGAAGGCCGCCGTATGCTTTGATGATTTTTTTGCCAGTCAGGCCGTCGATTTTCCTATAGCTTTTCTTCTGCTGGGTCGATTCCGGTGCTATACTATGGTTAACATTTCGTATTTCGGAATGAATTCTTGCTACTTCTCTGATCTGTGCTGAGTTGCTTGTCAGTTCCGCTTTTCAAAGTCTTTTCTTGTCTACAATGCCTAACTGTCTGTATGCTATGCTTCAACGGCTGTCTCTCTGCACAACTGCTTCCACAGCCTTGAAAACCTGACGTCTGACCAAAATTCTTTCTTTCCTTGTCAATTCCTTCGTCAGCGATATCCTTGGGATCGTGGTTTATCTGTCCGGATATTCCCTTATTCCATTTAACACATGGCTATCCTTGGCACTATGGGCCATTCCGCTCCTTTCTTTCCTGAGTTTTGACACCTCGGCAAACGACAATATCCTTGTGTTTGGTCCGCTGCAGAGCATTCTTCTCTTCTCCTTTGCCAGGACATTGGTTTCCTCCTTTATAATGTCTGCAACTTTCAGTTTCCTATCTTTCTGGGCTTCTCGCTGACTGGGTGAAACTTTGGCTTGATCCGTGCGCTACTGTATGTGCCAGTTCTTTCGTCCAGTGGGCAGCATAATCCCTTTTCCCTAATGCCTGCGGATATCCTGTGCAATCTCCTGTTTTTGGGATCCCAAAACGTAAGTGGAGGGATACCTATGACATCGCAAAAGTTGTCCGTCTGTCCGTCCGTCTGTAAGCACGATAACTCTCGAAGGGAATGAGATATTTTGATGAAACTTGATGTGAGGATTCGTTTTGGGTCGTCGGACCAGTCAAGTTCGTAGATGGGCTTTGTAGCCCTACATTTAGGGGTAGGGGAGGGGGTTCAGAGTAAAGGGCAAACAAAATATTTTGAAACAGCTAATGTGATAGTCGATTATGGGGTAAGAAGACATTCTGAGCACGGTGGTGAAAACTGTTTTGTCATCGGACAAGTAGTTCGCCCGAAATCCGGCCCAAACCGGAAAGTTTGTTAAAAGTAAAAGTTTTATTTGAAGTTGATTAGATGTTCGATTTAGGGGTAGGAAGACATGCTGAAGACGACGGTGAAAACCATTTTCTCGACGGACAAGTAGTTCGCCCGGAATCCGGCCGAAACCGGAAAGTTTGTTAAAATTAGACGTTTTATTTCGAGTTGATTAGATGTTCGATTTAGGGCAAGAAGACATGTTGAACACTTATGTGAAAATAATTTTCTACCCCAACATGTAGTTCGGCCGCTATCCTGCGAAAACCGGAAAGTTGGTTAAAAGTAAAAGTTTAATCTGAAGTTGATTAAATGTTTGATTTATGGGTTGCCGAACGCGATGGTGAAAATCATTTTCTCGTTGGACAACTAGTTCGCCCGGAATCCGGCCAAAACCGGAAAATTTGTTAAAAGGGACAGATTAAGGGGTAAGAAGAGAGTTTATGACAATGGTTTTTTACCCGGACATATAATTATTCCAGAATCCGGTTGTAACCGGATTTTTTTTAAAGTCAAACTTTTATTCAAAGTTGATTAGATGTTCTTTATAGGGATAAGGAGACAAGCTGGTTTTGCTTCTGTATTTTTTTTTTGTTCGACTAGTAGTTCGCTCGGAAATCGACAGGAAGTCTCGGTCAGTATCGTCAAAATAGGTATGGTTTATAGAGGTATATCTGAACTTGGTTTTCTCTGATGATTAGCCTGTCTAAGACTGGATCTGGCGAAGACAAGACTCGATTGTCTGAATCAAATATTAGATTTTTGGGATCCCATCGACACCTTTGGTCTTGTTTGCTACCGATGTTCCGTCACAGTGGCCGTGGCTTTTGACTCAATGGCCCATAAGATTTTTGCTTGATAAATTGAGACAGTACGGCGTTGACGAAAAGACGTTTGAATTTTTTCTTTCTTACCTATATAAGAGAAGTATCACCTGTAGGCAAGTTGGCGAGCTGTCAGAAGAATATCCTATAGAATTTTGAGTACCACAGGGGTCTGTCCTTCCCGCATGGAAATATGTAAGTCGTTAACAATTGTTTGCAATTGTTTATGATTGCAATTTTCTACGATCGTTAACAACTGAAAACAGTTGTTAACAATTGGAAACAGTTGTTTCCGATCTTAATTTTACGATCATTTTTTCGAATCCATTCGAAACGATCGTTGTCAATTGTTTCCAATTGTTTCCTATCGTTTTTTCGAGCGGAAACAGTCGGTTTGGTTTTCAAGTCGTGAAATACAGACAGGATTTTTAACAACGGTAATAGGGAAGTTGATTTTTTTTTAGCTTCACACAACCAAATAGTTTAACTGAAACGGTGAATGTGAAATCCCAATCAGAAAGGATTGGAAACAGCTGTTTGCGATTGTTTTTGGGATCCCAAAACGTAAGTGGAGGGATACCTATGACATCGCAAAAGTTGTCCGTCTGTCCGTCCGTCCGTCCGTCCGTCTGTAAGCACGATAACTCTCGAAGGGAGTGAGATATTTTGATGAAACTTGGTGTGAGGATTCGTTGGGTCGTCGGACCAGTCAAGTTCGTAGATGGGCTATGTAGCCCTACATTTAGGGGTGGGGGAGGGGGTTTAAATTAAGGGGCAAACAAAATATTTTGAAACAGCTAATGTGATAGTCGATTACGGGGTAAGAAGACATGCTGAGCACGATGGTGAAAACTATTTTGTCATCGGACGAGTAGTTCGCCCGGAATCCGGCCAAAACCGGAAAGTTTGTTAAAAGTAAAAGTTTTATTTGAAGTTGATTAGATGTTCGATTTAGGGGTAAGAAGACATGCTGAAGACGATGGTGAAAACCATTTTCTCGAAGGATAAGTAGTACGCCCGGAATCCGGCCGAAACCGGAAAGTTTGTTAAAATTAGAAGTTTTATTTCGAGTTGATAGTTTGATAGTCGATTTTGGGGTAAGAAGACATGCTGAGCACGATGGGGAAACTCATTTTGTCATCGGACGAGTAGTTCGCCCGGAATCCGGCCAAAACCGGAAAGTTTGTTAAAAGTGAAAGTTTTATTTGAAGTTGATTAGATGTTCGATTTAGGGGTAGGAAGACATGCTGAAGACGATGGTGAAAATCATTTTCTTGACGGACAAGTAGTTCGCCCGGAATCCGGCCAAAACCGGAAAATTTGTTAAAAGCAAAAGTTCGAGTAGATGACAGATTAAGGGGTAAGAAGGGAGGCTGAGTCGGTTTATGACGATGTTTTTTTACCCGGACATATAATTTTTCCGGAATCCGGTTGTAACCGGATTTTTTTTTAAGTCAAACTTTTATTCAAAGTTGATTAGATGTTCTTTATAGGGATAAGGAGATACGCTGGTTTTGTTTCTGTATTTTTTTTGTTTGCTGGGCTAGTAGTTCGCTCGGAAATCGGCAGGAAGTCCCGGTCAGTATCGTCAAAATAGATATGGTTTATAGAGGTATATCTGAACTTGGTTTTCTCTGATAATTAGCCTGTCCAAGACTGGATCTGGCGAAGACAAGACTCGATTGTCTGAATCAAATATTAGATTTTTGGGATCCCATCGACACCTTTGGTCTTGTTTTCAAGTGTCATTAAACAACTGTTTTCGATCGTTTTCAGTTGTTTTTTATCGGAAACAGTTGGCTCGGTTTTCAAGTCCTGAAACAAGATCGGATTTTTAACAACGGTAATAGGTAAGTTGAATTTGTTTTAGTTTTACAAACTCAAAATAGTTCAACTGAAACGGTGTATCTGAAATCCCAACCGTAAACGATTGTAAACAGTAAACGATTGTTTCCAACCGTAACTTTATAACTGTTTACGATTGTTTTTTTGTGATCCGAAAACGTAAGTGGAGGGATACCTATGACATCGCAAAAGAATGTTCGTCTGTCCCTCCGTCCGTCTGTCCGTCCGTTAGTGAGCACGACAACTCTCCAAGGGAATTGTAACTTTTTAAAGAAGTAAAGTTAAATTCTATTAGATATACTTACCTGTTTCATACTTTATGATTGCTCTATTCCTTCCATCTACCGACATATGGTACGAAAACTGAAAAGCTTGCAACTTCCGCTAGGAAGTGCGGCGTAAATTCAAAATAGTGCCAAACCACCATCAACCCCCTAGCGGCTTCCGCTCTTCAGTACATTTCGATCAGAAAACATCTGACACAAGCGGGGAGGATGGGCGGGAAATAAAAACTTAAAGTATGAAACAGGTAAGTATATCTAATAGAATTTAACTTTACTTCTTTAAAAAGTTACAATTCTATATCGCTATACCTGTTTCATACTTTATGATTGCTCTGAATTACCACAACAGGAGGTGGGCATACCAGACAAATAATTGCACTTTTATTACTACAAAACTACAACAGATCAGACTCTATTGCATCAACTTCAAGAACGAAACATCACGTGGTGTTCGCTGACACTCTAAAACAAGGAGCCATTCGTCCTCATATTTTCAACTGGGCCACCACTGCAGATAAATCTAACACAGGTAAAGTACCAATTTAATGACGTAGTGAACCGGACGAAAACCAAAAACCAGCTTCCATGATACTCTCAAGCGATACTCCCTTCGAAAATGCGGTTGAAGCAGCCATACCCCGAACATCGTGAGCCCGGACTCCAACCGCTTCCGGGCAAGCGATCATTATCACCGAACGAATCCACGAGGAAATCGTACTAGGGGCGATTTCTCTATTTCCATTATCTTTGGTTGGGACAAACAAACGCCCCCTCCCTTTTCTAATGTCCTCAGCCTTGTGTAAATACATCCTCAAATTTTCAACCGGGCATAATTTCAGATCATTATCTAACTTCGGGATATGAGTAACTGGGTGAAGAGATCCTGGTTTCTGGTTCTTAGCTTTAAAATTCGGGGCGACACGCAAACTAACTCCAAAATCTGAGAACTGGACTCCGGCTACTACCAAAGCATGTAACTCGCTTCTTCTGCGCCCAGAAGCCAACGCCAAAAGAAAAGCTAATTTCTTAGACAAATTCAGAACACTGGCATTCTCATTAAATTGGTCACCTTTAAACATCTTGAGTACTTGTCCCAAGTCCCAAGCAAAGGAGCGTTGCGGTCGGACGGGCTGATTCGCCTTCAGACTCTCTAACAGATCTGTCACTGCTCGGGACTCCATAGAGGTATTATTAGCATATGCCAAAATTGTTGTCAGAGCCGCTTTATACCCCTCGACAGTCGACGGACAAAAGGCACGATCCGCTGACAGATAAAAGAAAAAACTCGTGAGGTTCTGCACCGAAATAGTTAGTGGATCGCATCCATTCTCCCCACACCACGCCGTGAAAATCCGCCATCTACTGGCATAAACCGATAACGTACTAGGCCTCTGTTTATTAACAATGGTACTGATCACACCAGGAGAAAAACCTTGTGACTCCAGTAAAACTCTCAAAGTAGAAAGGCGTGTAGATCCAGGTTCGCTAGGTTGGGGTGGAGATACCGCCCTTTCTTTATTAGATCCGGTAACTGTTCGAGCCGCAAGGGAGGTACCTTCACTAAACTCAACAGGATCGGAAACCATATCATTGACGGCCACCGCGGGGCAATCAATATTGCACTCACTCGTTCGTCCCTCATTTTCAGGACTACCCTGGTCAAGATTGAAAAAGGCGGGAACGCGTATACCATCATCCCGCTCCATGGAATCGAGAACGCGTCCGTTGCTACTTCCCCCTGACCCTGTTCCAACGAACAAAACATAGGCAGAACTGCATTTCTGCGATCCGCGAACAGGTCCACCATTGGGGTTCCCCACATAGCGAACAAACTGCTCAGAATCGACGGATTCAGGCTCCAATCGAGTCGTGCAAATCGGATTCTCCTTAACAGGGGAATCTTGCCCCGGGATAAGTCGTCCGCCCTGGTGTTCAACTTGCCCTTCACGTATCCTGCCCGAATCTGAATCCCCTTTTGTTCGGCAATTCTGTATAACTCCTGCGTAACCCGCAACATTCCTAGAGATTTGGTTCCTCCCTGCCAGTTCACATAACTCACTGCTTTCGTATTGTCGATCATGAGAAGCACCTTGGAGCCAGATGGTAGATCTAAGCGTTCCAAAACCCGACAAGCCGCAATTAATTCCAGGCAATTTATATGCATTGTCTTTTCCCATTCTGTCCAAAGACCCGAGATATCTTGACCGTTCCCGTGTCCTCCCCAGCCAATCCGACTTGATGCATCCGAGAAAACCTGCAGGTCCGGATGAAAAAGCCCCAGTGGAACCCCACGCGACAACCAACTCTGGTCGGTCCATCTTTTTAATGCCGATCGTAATGGGGGGAGAACGGGAATCTTTATCTTGGAAGGTAAATTTTGATACCTGGCGGGAATCCACGCTGTCAAATAAACCTGCAAGGGGCGTATGTACAATCTGCCCAAATAAACCTGGTCTGCAACCGAATTCAATCTTCCTAAAAGGCTCAAATACATCTTCAGAGAAACCCACTTCAACTTCGTGACACCTTTTACCAGACCAATAATTTCGGGAATCGCGGATGGTTTCTGGGTATAATCGTTCAAGTCGAACGCGACTCCTAGATAAACAAAAGATTGGGACGGGACAAGTATTGTCTTCGTAGATACCCGTAGACCAAGAGCACTGAGTGTCTGCTTGACAAACGCTAAATGATTCGCGCACTGGTCTCTGGAATCCGCTATTAGGAGCCAATCGTCCAAATATTGGAAAATCAAAATTTTCCTGTGATGGAGATATTTTGCTACCTCTCGCATTAAAACCGAGAAAATCCACGGGGCTGTCGTGAGACAGAAGGGTAGAGTAACGTGCTCGTACACCACGTTCCCAACCTGAACTCGCAAATATTTCTGAGAACGACGATGCATGGGGAGGTGAAGATATGCATCTTCCAAGTCCAAGACTACACCCCAAGCACCTCTTTTCATTACCTGAGTAATCTGCCGCGTTGTTGTAAATTTGAACTTGCGCTTCTCGACAAAACTGTTCAACACCTTTAGATCTGTTATCAGCCGATACGATCCGGACTTTTTTGGGATTCTGAAGACTGGGCTGAAGAAACCCGGACTGTCGTCCGACACTACTCTGACAGCCTTCTTTGCTAATAACACTGACATTTCTTCGGCTATTGCCGGGCACTGACGCGCGAATAACCTTCTCCGACGTAACTTGGGCGGGTTCAAAGAAAATCGTATCTTGTACCCATGCTTGATCACCCTTAAACAAAACGGGTTCGTTGTCACTCCCTCCCACGCTGCTAGATAACGAGGCAACCGTCCCCCAATTGGCTCCTTCTGAGGGGCATCTTGCAACATAGGCGTGGGGGGGGGGTGCACTTCCCTAGCGACGAAAACGAGGCGTGAAGGCCGACCTTCCACGACCTCGGCCCCTAAAACTCAGAGGCCCATCGCTGCGGGGGCGGAAATTCCCCTGACTGGATGAAGACTGGACTGGGTTCGGCCGGTACTTCTTAGCTGGGGGTCCACTGTGATTGTTCTGTGGCCCACTAAAACTGTTCTGTGTTCGCCTCTGACTTCCATAAGCCGTAAACCTCGGATCACACTCTGCCCACTGCTTGGCCGCCTCAAGACATTTCCCACCAAAGAGAGCGGCCGCATCCACTGACTGTCCTCTAAGAGGGACAAATATATGTGGAGGGGGAGCAAGAGGTAATCTAGCTGTGGCACTATCCCGCCTCCATAACACCAAATTCGCTATTACGGGCATCAAGCTAGATAGCACATGCCTTAACACAACAGAATTTGCAGCTAGTAGGGATTTCATCTTTTCTTGACGTGATTCAACGTATGAAGCCGCTTCCTCGCGTGCTTCCTCTGTGTCGTCGAATTCAGGCAACTGGGCAAGCTCTGAAAAACAGTGATTCATGCCTGCTGTGAAAGTGTCCGAAGCGTTACACATGCTTGCAACCAAGCGTAGCGTCTTTTCTAGCTCGAGCCACTTTTGCCTTGGTAAGGTAAAGGGTGCAGTTTCCGCCTTTGGCTTCAATACTCCAAAGTCCACATCTTCAACTGGAGGACGGATCTGAAACCCATCATGGCAGCCATACAGGTCAATGAGGTTCTTGTCTGCTGACATAGGTAGGGTCGATTTGGAATCCAATTTAGCAACATTCTCATTGATAGACTGAAGTGACGAGCTCAACAGTCTGTTCATAGGTAGTCTGACTCTCTGAGACTGGGAAGACTGTACCAGACCCAGTGACTCTGATGTAGACTGGAGTTTGGTGGCCTGCTCTGCTCTCTTAAGCTCCGGGAAAATTTCAAACGAGACTTTTATAGCCTCTCGAATACTGGGTGTGACCTCAGAAGGTTGATCAAGCCTTTCCAGGGCCGCCGATAGGAGATCTCGAGTGGAACTATCAGCCGTGGAAGCATCAACCGCAGCAATGGCTTGGCGGAGATTCTCCATCAATTGGTCCATGACAAAACTCTATAAATCAATATCAGAATTAATACCTAACAACAGAAGAATTAAAACTTCTAAAGTTAGGATAAACTCTTCCTTTACTGTTAGTAGACACTGGCTGAATCTGGTAACATATAAAGCAGACCAAATTCAGCAGCAGGCTGAACATTGTGGTATCGTAAGTACCAAAAATATTTCAGCGACAGAAGAGCTGATCGTTTTGGTATCGTAAGTACCAAAAATATTTCAGCAACAGAAGAGCTGAACATTTTGGTATCGTAAGTACCAAAAATATTTCAGCAACATATAGAATCAAGAGTGGTATCGTAGGTACCGCGCAGACCAAGTTCGGCAGCAGGCTGAACATTCTGGTACCGTAAGTACCAAAAATATTGCAGCAACAGAAGAGATGAACATTTTGGTAGTGTTAGTACCAAAAATGTCTCAACAATATATAAGATCAAGAGTGGTATCGTAAGTACCGCCTTGAGCTTTTACCACCGGCTCAAGCTTATCTTCCGAAGAACAAACCAGAATAGTTTGAAGCCCTGAAAACTATACAAATAAACAATACTTTCTCAAAGGCAATCGATAGTCTACGTTTAAAACTCAACTATAACTTATCCTTTAAATAAAAGGGAGACTAATAAAATCCGGTAATATATTCACAACTCAAAATCAACCACCACTAATCTCCTGGCATCATAAATACCAACAATAAATCAACAATAAAAGAAAATCAAACTGACAAGAGTGGTATCGTAAGTACCACAATTAATCTTTAAATAAACCCAAAAAACTGGGCTAAACAAACAATAATATCTCAACAAAAAAACAAGAATCTTTGTTCTTATGACAACTTATAACACAATTCTCTCTCAAATATTTTCCGAAAAATTATCTCCAAAATGCCAAATAATCAATAGCTTATATTATCCTCGTAAATTTATCAAAAACTTACTGCCAAAATAATCATTAGGCTAGGCTAAACTTTGACAACCTGAGAAACCCATAATGATTGGATGACTCGCTGCCAATTTAACAACATAAATTCCACAACTCTGAAGAGTTATGTGGACAGCATAAAATGCTTCAACACTTACCAAAATCTTTCTTTCTCCAAAAAATTATTTTATGAAAATAATTTCGACCACATGTCCTCGTGGTACGAAATGTACTGAAGAGCGGAAGCCGCTAGGGGGTTGATGGTGGTTTGGCACTATTTTGAATTTACGCCGCACTTCCTAGCGGAAGTTGCAAGCTTTTCAGTTTTCGTACCATATGTCGGTAGATGGAAGGAATAGAGCAATCATAAAGTATGAAACAGGTATAGCGATATAGAATGATATATTTTGATGAAACGAAGGTGTGTCAGAGACGTAGTCCAGACTTTCGAAGTGTAAAGGTGTTAAGCTGGGTAAAGTTATTTTTGTTTTCTCTGTTCTCATAACAGTCTTCATAGTAAGTAAGAACAAGCTGTAATTCCGAAGTTATCTTCTCATTTGTAACTTGTTAAGGTGCTTTGATTGCTGATTGTTGAAATGCGATTATTTCAACAATCAACAATCAAATCACCGGTATAACTATCCAAAAACTTGTCGTTCTGGAGATGCATATCGGTGATTTGGTTTACATGAAGGATGCATTAACTTTGTACCCTGAATTCTTTTATCTTTATCATCCGGACGGACGCTTGTTTAGTGTTTCCTTTTCTACCGTAAGGAGAGAGATTCTTCATGTAAACCAAATCACCGTTCCCTTTTTCTTCTTTTTTTTTTCTGTGAGGATTCTTTGGGTCAAGTGTAAGGTCAAGTTCGTAGATGGGATCCGTAGCCCTACGTTTAGGGGTGGGGGTTCAAATTAAGGGGCAATCAGAATTAAATTTTTATTTGAAGTTGATTAGATTTTCTATATAGGGAAAAGAAGATACGCTGATTTCGTTTTTTGATTTTCTTTTTTCGCCGGACAGGTAGTTCCGGAATTCGGTCAAAACCGGAAAATTGGCAGAAGCAAGGCAGGAAGTTTTCGTCAAAATAGATATGACTTATAGGGGTAAACAGACATGCTGAATCAAGGTTCAAGGTTCACGGTTTTTTTATTCTTACTTTATATAATACATAAACATTAACAATACTATACTCTGCACTTACAATTATTTCAGGGTTTGAACCGGCGAGAAGAAAAACATCGAATGGTTCAGACCCTTCCATAAAAGAAAATCAATAAAACGAAATCGACCCAACGCTGAGTAGAAAGATCACCGCACGACATCGCCAACACGAAGCGAAATCAATCCAAACAAAAACAACAACAAAAATGAGGGAAGGGTGACTGAAAACCAGTATCCCTAGAGGAAAACACATAAATAAATGAAATACAACCAATCTCTAACTGTTAATTATCCATTCTTGTTAATGAGATTTGGACAGCTGTTTTCTTAAACTTTCAAGGGATTTTGTACAATCAATTTTATTAAATAAAATTTGCCATAAATTCAAAACTGAATAAGATGGAGAAAAACGAGACCTCTCTGAAGCTACTCTTTGACTTCGGATCTTCTATTTATGACGGTTATCGTACTGGTGCTTTAGTGGCCAAGGAAAGAAATCATTTGAATGGAAATATGACGGAAGCTGGCAACGGTCATACTTTGTTTTAAATAGGAATGACGCAAAGTTAAATAATTCAGAAACGGGCAAAATATTGATCAGAATATACAGGGTTTCTGTTTGACTTACCCCAGGAAGTGATGACGGTGATGGTAAAAAAGTTCGCAAAATCTTTAAAGCACGGTTTTGTAAAATCTGTAATGGTTTAAGATGAGTTTTAAATGTAGCCAGATATATTAAAGGGCAATAAGTGAGATGCGAATGAACAAGAGCAAAATAAATTAGCCGAAGAATTTCTTAAGGAAAAAAATGCTTGAACCTATTCATTACTCCCACACCCTGAGCCAATTTAATTCTTAGCCTGTTGGAACGTTCATTATATGATAAATGTTCATCAATATGAATTCCAAGGTAACGAACTGAACTCATTCTATGTATTACAATATTTGTATGAAAGTCCTTAATAGATATGTTAGTGTTGGGGCCTTCTTTCCAATCCTACTATAAATAATAAAATTAGTCTTTGCCGCATTCAATGACAGCCAGTTAGCTTTAAGCCACAACATCAATTGTGAAAACACTAATTGTAATTTAGCTTGCAATTCATTTTCAGATTCTCCAGCTAGTGTCGAACCAGTATCATCCGCAAAAAGAATGTTTTGACTAAGATTTGTTGTAGCTGCTGGGAGGTCGTTAATATAAATTATGAACAGTAGAGGGCCTAGAATAGACCCCTGAGGGACACCCACATCCGATAAATTGAGAATTTCGGATGAAGTATCGTTAATAATTGTGAGTTGAGACCGGTGTTTTAAATATGATGAAAATAAATCAAGAGCACGACCTCTTATTCCACAACGATTTAACTTATGGAGTAAAATTTCATGAGAAATATTATCGAATGCTTTTTCCAGATCCAAAAATATAGTCGCTGGTATAAGCTTTTCATCCAAACATTCATGTATACGTTGAACCATTGCTAGGATGGCTTCTTGGGTGCTGTGTTGCTTCCTGAATCCAAATTGTGTCTTAGAAAAAAAATCATGAGAATCAAGGAAATTATATAATCGGTTGTAAATGCATCTTTCAATTAATTTGGAAAAACCCGACAAGATAGAAATTTGTCTATAGTTCGTGCAGTTTGCTCGATCACCCCTTTTATAAAGAGGAATTACCTTCGCTTTCTTAAATGAATCGGGGAACGTACCAGGCTTAAAAGAAAGGTTTATTATATGACACATTATTTTACTGATACTAGGCAGTACCTCCTTAACAATAATTGTTGAAGATTCATCAAGTCCTGACGAATGTCCATTCTTTAGCAGTTTAGAAATATTAGAAAGCTCTTCTTCCGTCACCGGTCTCATGAATATAGACTTGTCTGAAGAAGGTTTCAAATACGACTGATAATCGCATTTCACATTGTTCTGATCGTGTTGCAGCTTATCTGCTACAGACTTACCAATGCAAGCAAAATGCGAATTCAAACGATCAGCAATAACTTTTTCATTATTTATTACATGTCCATTTAAATCTCGCAACTCAGATGGTGCTGTAGTTGTTTGCGCTCGGTTCAGGCAAGAATTAATAAGGTACCATGTTTTCTTAGGAGAATTACCAGCTTCCGTAAAAGCGTCAAGATAATATTTCTTCTTCGCATTAGGAATTATTTTCATCAGCATCTTTTTATAATTCATAAACTCGAGCTTCCTTTCCTCACTCACTTACGATCGTTTTCAGTTGTTTTCGAATCTTTTCAGTTGTTATCAGTCGGAAAAAATTGGTTTGGTTTTCAAGTCCTGAACCAAGATCTGAAAACAATTGTTTCCAGTCGCTCCAAGACTGTTTACGATTATATTTTCAAGTATTATCAAACAACTGTTTACGATCGTTTTCAGTTGTTTTCGATCGCAAACAGTTCTTTTCGATCGGAAACAGTTGGTTCAATTTTAGTCCTGAAACAAGAACTGATTCTAACAACGGTAGTATGGAAGTTTAATTGTTTGTTGTTGTAAACGATCGAAATATTCTACCGGAAATGGTGAATCTGAAATCCCACTCGTAAACGATTCGAGACAACTGTTAACAATCGTAATTTTACAACTGATGTTTTTAATGTGTTTCAATAAACAACTGTCTACGATCGTTTTGTGTTGTTATTAATCGGAAACAGTTGGTTCGGTTTTCAAGTCCTCAAACAACACCTGATTAACAATGGTAGCATGGAAGTTGAACTTTTTTTTTAAGTTGTAAACGATCAAATAGTTAACCGAAATGGGGAATCTGAAGCTCAACCGTGATAGATTTGAAACAACTGTTTATAATCGTAACTTTACAACTGGTTATGATTTTCTTATTTTCAAGTGTCATCAGACAACTATTTTCGATCGTTTTCGATCGGAAACAGTTGTAATTTCTTGTTTTTTTTTGTAGAAACCGTAATTTTACAACTGTTTACGATTGTTTTTGCGGACTAGATGTTCACAAGGGTGTAATGAAGTAGACTTTGTACTTAAGATTTGAAAACAGGTCTTTTGAATAGATGAGACTGAAACAAAAGTATTCAATTTATTAAAACAACCATTTTTGACCGTTTGTGACTGTAAACAGCTTTTTTTTTGTACGTTTTTTCTTTCACTGAAAAGAGCAGACTCAAATTCACAAATCCGAAAATAAAGTGTTTGACTTCTGTTGCTGGATACCCTGCAGAGCAAAATAACACCAGGAGTAGCGTCAAGACCTATGCTTCCCTTGCCTCGCAAACGGCCCATAATCATAGCGCCTCTTACTAAGCTTGCAGCATTTAAAGCGAGACATACTTGTGGATTCAGATATTTATACTCTGTAAAAACACTTACGATACTTTCCTCTGAATTCACAGTTTTTTCCCAATTCGCAATCTCCATATGAAACAGACAATTTATTTCCGTGGCAAATAAACATTTCAACAGATGTGGCAAAAGCAGTTCTTGCTCATTCAGCATTTCCTGTTAACGTTTTCCCTCGACCCCTGGCCTTTTATTAATCTTCTGACAGTTTTAGTAAGTGCGTAACACTTTATTTTTGTGGCAACTCATCGTTTCATTTCATTTTATTTCTGCGTCGACAGATTTGGCAGAACAATCTTTGCTCATTAAACAGTTTCTACTAATTTTTCTGCGACTCAACGGATTTGCATGACAGTCTCTGCTCATTACACAGTTTGTATTAACGTTTCCCCAGGTTCCCAAGCGTTTTTGGTTTTCCCGAAGTTTTAGGAAAAGTGTATAACACTTTATTTTCCGTGGCAATTCAACATATCTTGTTTTCCTGATTAGTTATTTTCAACCACGCCGACACTTTCTGTCAGCCTTTTTACCCGTATGATTCCGAAACTGATGCACGCTGCAGCGGAGTTACAGCTGCAAAAGTGGAAGTATTATACCGACGATAGCAGTTATAAATATTAATATATACCCAGAGCAACGGTTCTAAAGCCTCGTTGGAAGGAACCTAAATGGACCCGTTCAGAACCGCAATGGTCCCAATAAAAGCTAACGTCCTTGTCAGTCACAACCATAGCTTGAACGCACGTACATGACAATTATTTTTTACCCAGTCATGTATCCGCTGAACGAAAGACTTGTAATACGTTAAAGTTTTATTTGAAGTTGATTAGATCTTTCTAGGGATAAAGAGATACACTCAATTCGTTTCTGAACTTTCTTTTTTTGCTGGACAAGTAGTTCGCTCGGAATTTGGCCGAAACCGGAAATTTGGAAGAAGTAAAGCAGGAAGTATCGATCAGTATCGTCAAAATAGAGGGCTTTTGAGGTATATCTGAACTGGCTAAGATAAGACCCAATTGTCTGAATCAAGTACTACATTTTTGGGATCCCATCGAAATCAGTCTTGTTTGAAACTGATGGTAACTAATACACACAGCATAAATACTCCTTGAGCCCAAGCTGACTGGAAAAAAATATTTGTAATAATAATCACTGCTGATTCATTTCTTCAAGTCCAGCAACAGCCTGAGAAGGACCCTTAGCAATGAGGGCTGCAATATCACTGACGAATGTCACAGCGGACTTTCCATTTTTCGCCATTATTGATTGTTTAACATATAGGCTAGAGCAGTCTACCACAAAACCCCGAATGTTGGATACCCTGTGCCCAGGGGGGCACAGGTATTAAAATCTTTGATCCCCGACTAGAGTCGGGTGCGGGGGTGGGTGGCTTGGTCCAAAAATTGTGGATTTAATCCTGGGCGGGTCTCAAAAGCTGCAAGATTTGGGATTTTATACCTTGATAAATAGGGTGGGTAGTTTGTCAGTTTTGTTTTATTTTTGGGACGAGCAACTTATCATTCGATAGAACACTACATAAAGACTGAATAGGTAATATAGAAAACAGTCGTCGAAATGGTATTAAGCCCCTATTGAACCAAGATGTTTTTTTATGCGTAGGCTGCAGTATAGGAACAAATTCGTATTCTGAAAGGACTACACTGTAAAAAGTTTCTCCGAATAAGGATGCAGTATTTGCCACTGGGATTAATTTTATCTCTATTCGGATAAAATCAATCCGAATTAGGGCTAATCTTATCCCAATAAATACAAGATTAATCCCAGTAGCAAATACTGCAAGATTTTTTTTTACAGTGTACTACTCCACATTTAGGATTCCGGTGCTTATGAAAATTTTCCGGTGCTTATGTTAAGCCTCTCAACTATAAATCTCAATGCCTTTATTGTACTTTGCAAGTTGGATGGTTGCAGGCGTGGCAGCAACTGGAGTATTCTGACTATAGAACTGCTTGGTTTCCCTCGATGGCTTGAGCCAGGGAAGTGAACTGAGCCGTAAGAGACCGCATGTTAGCACCTATGGTCTCCGGCAATATTTCCGAGTAAAGCCACACATTTGATTGACCAACTTCATTGGTCTTCGTTGATTCCTGACCGCCCAGCTATTTCCGGACTGCTGTTTGAGATATAACTCCTACTTGCTGCTTCTCGTCGGGCTAACTTCGGGTTCAGACCCCTGCTACTTAAACTGGTCTAGTTCTCTCTAAGAAGTCTCATCAACCATGATGCCGTTAGTCAATCAGTCAGTAGAATGCCTAGAAACGAGCTGCATTACCTCGTCTCTTTCACCCCCTCCACCCCTCTGCATCCACTCTTCCTGCAATGGTTAAATCGGGGAGACGACTATTTGAAAGTCAATCTGGTCGAGTCCATAATATGTTTGCTAATTTTCACAGTCTTAGCAAGGGGAACATTCTCGCGTGGATTGCTCCGTTGGATGTTCACATTGATGCCACCCAGCTTCGATTGTCATTCACTCGTGGAACGTCCAGCTGAATGCGTGTTTCCGTTTCAAGGACGCTCCTAGAGCTGTGTTTCACAGGTAGAGGAAGATGACATCTCAGACGTGGCGTGTGAAAGTAAAATGTTTTATCACTTACAGACGAAAAGCGTTAGAACCAAGACATTTCACATAAATTTATATGTGAAATGATTACAGATTCCGATTCCAGTAACCGATCCGTTCAAGTGGCTTGGCCTCAGCTTAAAAAACGCTTTCCAAGACTTGTTCGGCTATTATTCAGGATACCTCTATGTTGATTCGCATAGCATATGGTCATTTATGTCCAAACAAAGGTCGCTACAACCGGAAAGCACTTGGGCGAATTTATAGCGCTTTCTGCACTCCTTACATCTTGTATTGTTCCGGTGTTTATAACATTCTGCGAAAAAAAAGACACTAAAGCTTTGAAGAAGTTTTACTATAATCGTTGTAAATGTTTTATGTACCTTCCTCATTCCTGTCGCAACCACAAATTAGTTCAGAAGTTCGGCGTGCAAGATGTGATTCGCTCACTCGAGAAAACGTCAGCTTCACTACTATCCACAACTCTTCATCCTGGTCTTCGAGTACACGATGTTTTTAATGAAATTTTCAGTCCCAGTTAGTAATTATGTAATTTTGTGTTTTTTTACTGTTATTTATCTTGTGTTATTTCTTATTCCCTTTCCACCGCTACCACACACGCGGGTTATAAATAAAATATATAAAAATATACAAACCACCCGTGAAAGTGCCATATATATATATATATATATATATATATATATATATACCTGTATTTAAAAGCCAGTGGCCATATACACTTATTTTTTCTTTATCTAGGGTACGCTTCTATTCGGAGTAAAGAAACAGGCACCTGGTACATCCAAGCTCTCTGCAATGTTCTTGGTGACGAGCGATACCAGAAAAAGCATCTTCTAGACATGATGACCATCGTCAGCCGAATTGTTGCCACAGATTGCGACACAGGGGACCACCCACACGATGCAAAAATGCACCAAAAGAAGCAGATTCCGTTCATAACGTCGCTTCTCACGCGTGAGGTGTACTTTGAGCCAAAGAATCCTACACCTGTGTAGTCTTTCTAGCAGCCTTGAGTGTGCAAAGTAATGTTTAGGCCTGCATGCTTTCCTGGTTGGAACTGGACGCTAAGGACGAAGCACAAGTCTGTCTGTAGCTAATTGTCAGCTATAGATCCAGTTAATGATGACTAGATTAGGTCGAACGTGAAAAAATCTTGTAATTTTCGTTTTTTCTTGAAATACATCGTTCCGGGTTACAAGAAATAGCTTTAAGTTCTTGGTCGCAAACTGGCACACCTCTGTCATGGTGTATTTCTGCAGGCGAGTAAATGCAGGAGTAAAAAATCCAGTTCGACACTCTATAGGCTATAGCCATCACTCAATGGTACCCTCATAACTCTCATTTTCTTCTGCGATCTGGTACAGGCAATCCGGCATTCTTGTTCTATTGGTGCATTCCTTCATCTACTTTCATACAATTTCCGTCATACCAACTATTGAATCGAAGGTGCACGCGAATATGACGCACGCCATTCATTCCTGGGACAAGAGGCTAATGAACTATGCGGATAAGCTGGAGTTTATTGCAAGCAATGTGTCAGAAGCTCCCGAATTGTACCGCTCAAGCTGGAAAATAATATTTATTTTCCAGCTTGAGTGGTATGAGCCTGAAGAGGACCCTTGCCAAGAAGGGCCGAAATATAGTTCGAATAAAATGCAGCTGGCTTATCCGTTTTGCACCGTCAAATATGATTCGCAGTCAGCTTGGGCCGTAGGAACATCTAGCTATAGGGGAGTTGAGGGGGGGGGGGGGAGAGAGACCGGAGATCTCGAGAAACAGTTAGAATTAAGGGGTCGGAGTGAAACTTGCTGGGAAGAACACGCATCTGCCCCAGATAAATCGTTTACGCAATTGAACTGGATCCGGACTCTCGGGAGGGGGGGGAATGGGAGATTCCCGGAATTCCGGTGATGTCAGTTTTGGGGATTTTCGCGACGAAAATTGGTTAAGAATATCAGGGACTCGACTAAACTAACTTGGACACTATCAGTTTGTCTCCGACCATCTGGGGTGGGGGTGGAGGGCGGGGAATCTGGAAAATTGAGTAGTGTGCAACTTTCGACGGGTGATCGGATTGTAATGAAACTTGATGAGTGAATCAAGGATATATCTTTGATGTCCCATTTGAAGTCCGGACCGGATTCGGTTGCTATGGGGGAGTTGGGGGGAAGACCGCAAATCTCGATAAACGGTTAGAATGGAGGGATCGGATTAAAACTTGCTGGGAAGAACAAGCATCTGCCCCAGATAAATCGTTTACATAGTTGGACTGGATTCGGACCCTTGGGGGGGGGGGGGGGGGATTTTCTTTGAATTCCGGTGATGTCAATTTTGGTGAGTTTCGCGCCGAAACTTGGGAGGCATATGAGGGATCCGATCAAACTGACTTGTAAAGAAAAATTCACTCGATCCGACAGTCATGGGGGAGTGGAGGGAGGTGGAATCCGGAATATTGAGTTATGTGTAACTTTGGAACAGGTGATCGGATTTGAGTGAAATTTAACTAGACCTACATTCCCTGGGCAACGTGAAGTGTTGCAGCAACACTTTGACTTTGTTTCTTCGGTAACGGTTAAATGCTAAATTTGTCAACCCATCTAGGTTTTCAAATGGTATGTTCCAGTCCATGAAGAATATCTTTCTTCGCATGGTTATCCTCAGCTTTGAAGAAAAAAATAAGAGCTAGGAGCTCATATGGCAATTATTACGAGTAGGCAGTACAAGAAAGTAGATGAGAACGTCACAAAATACACCCCCGATCCAAAAATGTGGTCCGCAAATAGAAATAGGATATTTAGTTTCACTCAATTCTGAGCAGTTCCGGCATCGTCTCGGATTATCTACCTTGGCCGAATCCGGCCCGGACGCCAAATAACAAATCTAGGCCGCATAAACTCGGCACTTTCGAACTTGCATCTCATTCGGTCCGTCCGTTTGATTTTTGTGCATGTCAAAAGTCCCCCCCCCCCCAATCTCCCAACCGTGGTCACATATAGTTTGAACGCGTGTTTTACATGTCTAGGTCATCGAATCCTATCCCCCATTAAGTTTCACTCGGATCAGACCACTCGTTTGCAATTTGCAAAAGTCTATTGCCATACTTCCCTTCCCTCACTCCACCAAAAATGCTCGGATCTAGGAACGGAAGTTTCCGGGGGTATGTTGTGTCAGATTTCTAAGTCAATTAAATTGGGTCACTAATATGCAAAGTTTCGTTGTCTTAGTACATCTGGAACTATTCTAACTCGCGACAACTGGAATTCAAAGAAACCCCCTCCAACTCCCCCCACAGAGCCCCGAAATCATTGACTACGTCAATTTCGTATCTAGGCCTAATGTTTGTTCTGTCCATTAAGTTCCGTCTCTAATCCCTCTGCTTTAAGCGTTTCTTGAAGTGTTTCTCAAGGTTTCCGGTTCCCTCCTCCAACCCCCCCCCCCCCCCCCCCCCAGTGTCATCGGATCTGGTCCGGATTTAAACTGTACCCACAAATTCCAAAGAAAAAACAAGTGTAGTACAATAAAGAGAAAGGAAGGAAGAACAAGAGCTACGAGCTCATATGGCACTTGTTACAAGTAGGCGGTACAAGAAAGTAGATGAGAACCACCATCCAAAAATGCGGCTCGGACATCGAAATAGGATATTTAGTTTCACTCAGTTCTGAGAAGTTCAGGCATCGCCTCGAATTATCTGAAGCAAGTAACTGTTCAAACTCCCAAGTTTCAGCCCAATAAGTCTACTCGTTTGATCTCTAGACGTGCTACACGATTTCCGGTACTCCCTCAATCTCACCCTACCGTGACCGAACCTGGTTCGGACTCAAGAATAGATCATCTAAAGCATCTTCTTTTACACCATCTATCAAGTTTCACTCGAATCTGATCATTTTCGGAAAAGTAAGCGTTGTCGGATCCGGTTCGGACCCTAAAATATGTCATCTATAGGATATACACTCTGTACAATCCAAGTTTCGTTCAAACAGATGCACTCGTTTGACCCCTTTGCGTGCCTAAAAATTTCCGGCAATCTCCCTCCAACTCCCCCCCACTGTTACCGAAGACTACTTGGAAGCATACACATCGTATCTCTTAATCCTCTCTTCCGGTCCATCAAGTTTAACTGAAACTGCAGCATAGCCGATCTGCAAATTTCCGGTTCCAACCCCCGATCTTGGCCGAATCCGGCCCGGACGCCAAATTACAAATCTAGGCCGCATAAAATCGGCACTGTCCGACTTGCATCCCATTCGGTCCATCCGCTTGGTCTTTGTGCATGTCAAAAGTCCCCCCCCCCCCCCAATTCCACCAATCATGGTCTCATGTTGTTCGAACGCATGTTTTGCATGTCTAGGTCGTCGATTCTTATCACCCATGAAGTCTCACTCGAGTCAGACCACTCGTTCGCAATTTGCAGAAGTCAATTTCGACATTTCCCTTCTCTAAATCCCACAAAAATGCTCGGATCTAGGAACGGAAGTTTCCGGGGTCATGTTGTGTTGGGTTCTTAAGTCAATTAAGTCGGGTCACTATGTTGTGTCGGTCTCTATGTCAAGCGTCAAACTATCTCTATGTACATAGAGAAGGAAATAATCCTTCAGTATTTCTAGTTTTTGGGATCCCAAAACGTAAGTGGAGGGATACCTATGACATCGCAAAAGATGTTCGTCTGTCCGTCTGTCCGTCCTTCCGTCCGTCTGTAAGCACGATACCTCTCGAAGGGAACGAGATATTTTGATGAAACTTGGTGTGAGGATTCTTTGGGTCGTCGGACCAGTCAAGTTCGTAAATGGGCTTTGTAGCGCTACATTTAGGGGTGGGGGAGGGGGTTCAAATTAAGGGGCAAACAATATATTTTGAGACAGCGAATGTGATGGTCGATTATGGGGTAAGAAGACATGCTGGACACGATGGTTAAAACTATTTTGCCATCGGACAAGTAGCTCGCCCGGAATCTGGCCGAAACTGGAAAGTTTGTGAAAAGTAAAAGTTTTATTTGAAGTTGATTAGATGTTCGATTTATGGGTAGGAAGACATGCTGAAGACGATGGTGAAAACCATTTTCTCGACGGACAAGTAGTTCGCCCGGAATCCGACCCAAACTGGAAAGTTTGTTAAAATTAATAGTTTTCCTTGGAGTTGATCAGCTGTCCGATTTAGGGCAAGAAGACATGCTGAACACTTATGTGAAAACAATTTTCTACCCGGACATGTGGTTCGCCCGGAACCCGGCCAAAACCGGAAAATTGTTAGAAGTTAAAGTTTTATTTGTAGTTGATTAGATAACCGATTTAGGGGTAAGAAGGGATGCTGAATCCGTGTGCGACAATCATATTTTACCCGGACATATAGTTCCACCGGAATCCGGCCGGAGTCGGAAAAATTTGTTATAAGTTAAATTTTTATATGAAGTTGATTAGATGTCCATTATTGGGGAAAGAAGATCGTTTTTTTTAGCTTTCTTTTTTCACCGGACAAGTAGTTCTGGAGTTCGGCCGAAACCGGGAAATTGGCAGAAGTGGCAAGAAGTTTTCGGCAAAACAGATATGGCTTATAGGGGTAAACACACATGATGAATCCGTATCTGAACTTGGTTTTCTCAGATGATTAGCTATTTAGCCTTATCTCTTTCTGAATTATAATAGTAAAAATGTTCAAGGAGTCTGGCGATGACTGGATCTGGCTAAGACAAGACCCAGTTGTCTGGATCAGATATTGAATTTTTGGGATCCCATCGAAACCTTTGGTCTTGTTAATGGAAGAGACGTAAGTTACAGCATGAATCATACCTTGAGTTAAACCTTGATTCATGCTAACTTCAAGCGCTGAACTACGTTCCTAGCTATAAATGGCACAAGTGATTGATCCAGAGTTAAATTCAAGAGACATAAGTTACAACATTCGTATAACAGTGGTGACAAGCGGTTTTACGGTTGAAACGTAGTTGACAGGTTTTAGGTTAAGCAGACAGGGAGCTTCTTTTTTCAGTAAAAATAATGGTAAGATAAAAAATATGGTCAAGATACAGGGAATACATGTGAAAATGGCGAAAAAAAATCAGAAGAAAAAAGCAATTTTTGCACAAAAGTAATTTTGTCTCGATTTAGCGATTAGAAAATTTGAATCTCATCGGAAAAAGTAGTGGTTCTTAGTTTTTGTTTAGATTTTTTTTGAAGCGAACCATACAGTACCGTTAATCTAGTTTGTAAATAGTAGTTAATCCGGTGGATTTTAATTTTAGATGTTACTGAACTTCGCATAGTAATGAGTATGCCCACTGTTAGTTTTGTCGTAATGATTGTCTGTCCGTATGTTTTTGCTTGTAAGTCCGTCGAATGAGGTACAGTCTGATATCGGAACGGTTGCCATTTAGTCCCTATAGCTCG
The DNA here is from genome assembly GCA_023053575.1 of Branchinecta lynchi. NCBI lineage: Eukaryota > Metazoa > Arthropoda > Branchiopoda > Anostraca > Branchinectidae > Branchinecta > Branchinecta lynchi. The sequence goes on from JAKZAP010000001.1 coordinate 11,658,029, forward strand.
TGCTGAATGCGGCAACACGACCAGCTCTAATTGAATTTATAAAGAGTCAGTTTGGGTAGTGCTGCCAGGATGTGCCCGAATGGTGGCATGGCGTGACCGAAACGGCACGCAGGATACCCTCTACTTAAGGTAGTAGGAAGTTTGGAGGCAATACTCCTTAATAACCGCCAAGCACAGAGACCCACAGGTAGCGCGTATCTTAGGAGTCCACTTCAATTTTGTGGAAAACTGCTGACGGAACAGCAGAATTTTCGGATTGCGCGCTGGCGGCTCACGCACTGTGAGTACACGCCTGAATATGTTTCGAGCCCAACTCTCTATGGAATTATAATGAAATATGAGAATTAAGATGAGATGCTGTAGTAAGACGTCTAATTCAAGAGTAAATCTCCTTTTGATAGATGACCTAGCCGACCTAGGCAGCCTGAAAGAAAAAAAATCAGCAAAGAACACTTGGAATGTTTGTGAACTTCGATGGGCCATCGGCCCCAAGTTGTCAATTTAGTCCAGTGCGGCAACACGAAGCAGAAACGACAAAAATTGGCAGGTCTACGAGTACAAATGCCGTCAATGTGGAACGTAGTCATAGCAGCGTAGCCTACCATAAAACACGGAAGCGGTAGTATTGGAGGGGTCCGTTTATGGTCCCTCCTGGGAGCGATTAAAAACGCGAAAGGGAAGAAAAGTTGTGCGAGTTAAGGGGTAAGAAATGAAAAATTCTTGGACACAAGAAAAGCGGAAATTCAGACGAAAGAAATGGGACACGGGAATTAAGAGTAAGCTCGAGGCACTGCAGGGGAAGATACACCCCTTCGGTGACCCGACAAAAGAAACAGTAACCGCCTCCCTAAGCAGTTACCCCTAAGTACGTTGGCCATGACGGTACAGGTTCTTCACCCTCAATATCTATATGGGTAGCCCTTTTCTAGCATTTTTGGGACGCGGTTACCAAATTTTAGCTAGCGATCTAAAAATGCGACAAACAACAGGGTTCGTTTGCCATATCGTGTTCCCACGCCCTGGGAAATTCGCCTCTGAGCCGTGAAAACCTTGACATAGAGACACCTTAACCTTTGTAAGTTTCGCCCATATATTTTTGCGTAGCGTAGAATTTTTGCAGTGTTGTGTAACAGGAATTCAATAGCACGGGATTGAGCTTGACCAGAAAAGTCTTGACATTGCAATTTGCACATTTAGCAGACGCTGTCGCTGCTGAGAAAACAGAATATTTACTCGTGCTGCGTAAGCAGAATTTTCTTCTGTTTAGCTCTGCGCCAATGAACTCACAAGTCCAATTGTTTGCAGTAGGCAAGCGCCATACTTCCATACCGAAATTGCTTTCCAAAAGAAACACGTTTCTGCCGGAAAAAATGTTTCAGGTAGTCATTTTACGACATCAAAGACGAGCTACAAATCCCGAATCCGTACCTCGCAACGCCAAGGGGAAACCACGATAACATCTTCGGAGGACTGTGAGCCAAACACAGGCTCTCGACAACAACACAGCAGAAGCTCAGGAAAGGAGGAACTTCGGTGTACGACAGCGACCCCGCAAGAAGAAAACCAAACAACTAAGAACTATTTATCACGTTTTCCCACCACTCGGGAAAACAACGAAGCCAACATCAAATTGCGTGCGATCCAGGAACCATCTATGAACTATCCAAGCCTGTCGTTGTAGTTCCAACACGAACATCTCCTGAATGTGAGCTTGTTGCTACAAACAACAACAGCAACAACATCTGCGACAGTTGAAGATCGTCCTCGAAGATCCGAAATCAAGTGAGTAAAATGAAAGTGAGTTAAGTCATGGTAGGCGGTTGCGATGTGAAGATGCGAGACGCGTAGTGAGTTAGTACTACCTAAAGCACAAGTTAACTGTCCAATCGTACGGACAAAGAACATTTGAGCTAAAGATCACCATCATTGTTTGAACTTTGGAAAGAGGACTATCTACCCGCAGGACTAAGAACTGCAAGGTGGATGGGGAAGCTAAGCGAATGAGCATGACCATAGAAACCTTAAAGACTTGCTGTGGAAGAAAATTGGTCGTTAACCTGGATAAACAGAAACCACTCAAGCGGACTGAGCGTGGCTAGTTGGATAAGAAAGGAAGAAATTGTAAGTCACAAAACAGATTTTTTTAGAATAGGGTGTACAATTTTAAGGCGAGAGTCGAGCACTCCTACGAAGGACTTGACAATCGATCCGCCTGGACTCGTTGTCCTTTTATGTATGTATTCGGGATTAGATTAAGCTAGGTTGCGTTAATGTTAGGACCCATATAATCTCAAAATATTTTAAAGATATACATACTTACATATTTCCCATAATAACAGCATATTAATCGAAGCATATTTTTGCTTTCTTCCTTTTCATTAATCTAAGCATATTTTTGCTTTCTTGCTTTCGGAACATATATGTTCTGCTTCCTGTATTTCATATTATACTCATAATAATACACATGTTATTCAAAGTAGAATATGTATGGTAGATTGGTATTTCCCCTTAAATTTCGTGAGATAAGTTAGTGTAGTACTTAGACCTGTAGGTCTAATTCGTAAAAGGTGGGAGGACTGTTGTGTCGGTCTCTATGTCAAGCATCGAACTATCTCTATGTAAATAGCGTAGGAAATAATCCTTAAGTATTTCTAGTTTTAATGGAAGAGACATAAGTTACAGCATGAATCATACCTTTAGTTAAACCTTGATTCATGCTAACTTCAAGCGCTGAACTACGTTCCTAGCTATTAATGCCTATATTTAAGCTTGGATATGCAACCTTCGCTTGTGTGAAATGGACTATATAAGCTCTTTCCAGTCTTAGCGCTGGGTCATTCCTTATAGGTCTTTCGTCATTCGTCGCTGATTATTTGTCTACGTTACTTACAGGGTGGGGAATGTGGTCCACCAGTCTCACGGCCGTTTTGAAAATCGAACACACCAGTCTCACTGTTTCGAGCCACCAGTCTCATAAAAATGGCGCCGGGAACCAGCAGTCTCGGAAACGAGACCAACAGTCTCAAATTCAGACCAACAGTCTCATCTAATTTCCAATTTTTTTAAAGTAAAAAAGTGTTTTCTTTGTTTTTCTCTGTCAGTCCCTTGAATTACGCGCTTGTGTCAGCACTACAGGTAGAGTGAAGCTTGGGCTTTCAATACATGTATTCATCTCTGCTATTGGCTTGGTACTTCTCAGTGAATAGGGCTCTGAAAAAGCAAACAAATTTATTTTTTTTGTTTTCTGTGTTGTTTAATAGAATTCTGCTACTCTGCCAACTACAACAGGTAAAGTGAAGCCTGGGCTTCCAAACGATATATGATTCACTGTTACTGGATTACCAAGTGTCACATTGGGTGGCTTTGAAAAAACTGTTTTGGTAAACAAATGTAATTTCTAGGCTGTCTATGCGATTTCTTGGAATTTTCTAACTTTGCGACCAGTTTTGGTAGATTTAAACATGAGTTTTCCACAAATCCATGTATCTCTGATACTGGCTTAGTCAGTTTGTTGCTGGGTTCCTATGGTAAACTCATTAGCTGTTTTTTTTAACTGCCCTGCTTGATACTGTTGAATGTTTTGACGCCTCACTGTTCAGTTCACCTGACTGACGGTATTAGTTTGTTCCATTCTTTTTCCATGCATTTTCCATGCTTAAAATACTATTCTGAGGCTGTCTCTACACAATACAGTAAGAGGTTAAGTATCGCTCAATGGAACCTATTATCGCTCACCAGAGCTGCGTTTGATTTGCATTGACTGATAGCGTTCGATTTATCCAGTCGACTGAGATTTTGGACTAAAATTTGACTTTTGAGAACCGAGAATAAATGGTCATTCGTTCCATGGCTAAGCGGTTAAGCTACAGTAAGCGGTCAAGTAACGCTCAATGTACCTATCATCGCTCACCAGAGCTGGGTTCGATCCGCATTTCCAGACGACTGAAATCATCATTTCGCTGTTTCATTTGCTATTCTCAGTGGACTGATAGCGTTCAATTTATCCAGTCGACTGACCTTGTCGACTAAAGGTGACTTCAGACAACAGAGAACAAACGGTCATTTGTTCCATGGATAACCGATTAAAGTAAGCGGTCAAGTATCGCTCAATGGAACATTTTATCTCTCACTAGAGCTGCATTTGATTCACATTTCCAGTTGACTTAAGTTATTAATTTGCCATTTTATTTGCTATTCTCAGTTGACTGATAGCGTTCAATTTATCCAATCTGTTGAGATTGTCCACTAAAAGTTGACTTTGGACGACCGACAACAAATGGTCATTCATTCCATGGATCACCGGTTAACCAACTGTAAGCGGTCAAGTATTGCTCAATGGAACATTTTATCGCTCACTAGAGCTGCATTTGATTTGCATTTCCAGTTAACTTAAATCGTCATTTTGCAGTTTTATTTCCTATTCTCAGTTGACTGATAGGTTCTATTTATCCAGTCGACTGACATTGTCCACTAAAAGTTGACTTTGGACGACCGACAAGAAATGGTCATTCGTTCCATGGATAACCGGTTAAGCAACAGTAAGTGGTCAAGTATCGCTCAATGGAACATTTTATCGCTCACCAGAGCTGTGTTTGATTTGCATTTCCAGTTGACAGAAATAATCTTTTTGCTGTTTTATTTGCTATTCTCAGTTAGCATTCAATTTATCCAGTCGACTCAGATTCTCTTTCTTGGGATTTTCTAACTTTACAACCAGTTTTGGTAGATTTAAGCATGGACTTTCCACAGATATGTGTATCTCTGATATTGGCTTAGTCAGTTTCTTGCTCATGGTGTCCTTTGATAAACTCATTAGCTGTGTTTTTTTAACTGACCTGCTAGACCCTGTTGAATCTTTTGTTGTCTCACTATTCAGTTCACCTGACTGCCTGGTCCGGTACTAGTTCGTTCCATGCTTAAAATACTATTTTGGGGCTGTCTCTACACAACTACAGTAAGCGGTCAAGTAACACTCAATGGAACCTATTATTGCTCACCAGAGCTGCGTTTGATTCACATTTCCAGTTGACTTAAGTTATTAATTTGCCATTTTATTTGCTATTCTCAGTTGACTGATAGCGTTCAATTTATCCAATCTATTGAGATTGTCCACTAAAAGTTGACTTTAGACGACCGACAACAAATGGTCATTCATTCCATGGATCACCGGTTAACCAACTGTAAGCGGTCAAGTATTGCTCAATGGAACATTTTATCGCTCACTAGAGCTGCATTTGATTTGCATTTCCAGTTAACTTAAATCGTCATTTTGCAGTTTTATTTCCTATTCTCAGTTGACTGATAGGTTCTATTTATCCAGTCGACTGACATTGTCCACTAAAAGTTGACTTTGGACGACCGACAAGAAATGGTCATTCGTTCCATGGATAACCGGTTAAGCAACAGTAAGTGGTCAAGTATCGCTCAATGGAACATTTTATCGCTCACCAGAGCTGTGTTTGATTTGCATTTCCAGTTGACAGAAATAATCTTTTTGCTGTTTTATTTGCTATTCTCAGTTAGCATTCAATTTATCCAGTCGACTCAGATTCTCTTTCTTGGGATTTTCTAACTTTACAACCAGTTTTGGTAGATTTAAGCATGGACTTTCCACAGATATGTGTATCTCTGATATTGGCTTAGTCAGTTTCTTGCTCATGGTGTCCTTTGATAAACTCATTAGCTGTGTTTTTTTAACTGACCTGCTAGACCCTGTTGAATCTTTTGTTGTCTCACTATTCAGTTCACCTGACTGCCTGGTCCGGTACTAGTTCGTTCCATGCTTAAAATACTATTTTGGGGCTGTCTCTACACAACTACAGTAAGCGGTCAAGTAACACTCAATGGAACCTATTATTGCTCACCAGAGCTGCGTTTGATTCACATTTCCAGTTGACTTAAGTTATTAATTTGCCGTTTTATTTGCTATTCTCAGTTGACTGATAGCGTTCAATTTATCCAATCTATTGAGATTGTCCACTAAAAGTTGACTTTGGACGACCGACAACAAATGGTCATTCGTTCCATGGATCACCGGTTAACCAACTGTAAGCGGTCAAGTATTGCTCAATGGAACATCTTATCGCTCACTAGAGCTGCATTTGATTTGCATTTCCAGTTAACTTAAATCGTCATTTTGCAGTTTTATTTCCTATTCTCAGTTGACTGATAGGTTATATTTATCCAGTCGACTGAGTCCACTAAAAGTTGACTTTGGATGACCGACAACAAATGGTCATTCGTTCCATGGATAACCGGTTAACCAACAGTAAGTGGTCAAGTATCGCTCAATGGAACATTTTATCGCTCACCAGAGCTGTGTTTGATTTGCATTTCCAGTTGACTGAAATAATCTTTTTGCTGTTTTATTTGCTATTCTCAGTTAGCATTCAATTTATCCAGTCGACTCAGATTCTCTTTCTTGGGATTTTCTAACTTTACAACCAGTTTTGGTAGATTTAAGCATGGACTTTCCACAGATATGTGTACTCAATGGAACCTATTATCGCTCACCAGAGCTGCGTTTGATTTGCATTTCCAGTTGACTGAAATAATCTTTTTGCTGTTTTATTTGCTATTCTCAGTTAGCATTCAATTTATCCAGTCGACTCAGATTCTCTTTCTTGGGATTTTCTAACTTTACAACAAGTTTTGGTAGATTTAAGCATGGACTTTCCACAGATATGTGTACTCAATGGAACCTATTATCGCTCACCAGAGCTGCGTTTGATTTGCATTTCCAGTTGACTGAAATAATCTTTTTGCAGTTTTATTTGCTATTCACAGTTAGCATTAAATTTATCCAGTAGACTCAGGTTGTCGACAAAAAGTTAACTTTTGCCGATCGAGATAAAATGGTAATTCATTCCATGGTTAACCGGTTAACCTACAGTAAGCAGTCAAGTATCGCTCAATGGAACCTAATATCACTCACCAGAGCTGCATTCTATTCGCATTTCTAGCTAACTTAAATCATCATTTTACTCTGTTATTTGCTGTTCTCACTTGATTCATATTGTTCGATTTAGCTCTTGGCAAGGGTGTGGAAACTCGAGAAGGTAAGGGAACATCACTAAAACAATATGACAAAGCGACCTAATCATGTTCTATAACATTTAGACAATTACTAAAATTACCCTTTGCTTGTCTCCTTGATGATGCTGTACGTAGCAGCTTCAATTTGAGGGTCTCATGAAGAGACCTCTTACGTGGACCAATTTATAGTACTTCAACTACAAACAATAGTATGTTTGTAACATACAATAGAATGTTCCTATAACAAGAGCAACATCTGTAGAGGAGATAGTACTTCAACTATTAGAAAAAGAGTGAGAGGAATATTCATGGAGGACTACTAAAACATATGGTATGTGAAAAAAGAATCACCAAAAAGTTGACTTTTGACGATCGAGATAAAATGGTAATTCATTCCATGGTTAACCGGTTAACCTACAGTAAGCAGTCAAGTATCGCTCAATGGAACCTATTATCACTCACCAGAGCTGCATTCTATTCGCATTTCTAGCTAACTTAAATCATCATTTTACTCTGTTATTTGCTGTTCTCAGTTGATTCATATTGTTCGATTTAGCTCTTGGCAAGGGTGTGGAAACTCAAGAAGGTAAGGGAACATCACTAAAACAATATGACAAAGCGACCTAATCATGTTCTATAACATTTAGACAATTACTAAAATTACCCTTTGCTTGTCTCCTTGATGATGCTGTACGTAGCATCTTCAATTTGAGGGTCTCATGAAGAGACCTCTTACGTGCACCAATCTATAGTACTTGAACATACAAACAATAGTATGTCTGTAACAAACAATAGTATGTTCCTACAACAAGAGCAACATCTGCAGAGGGGATAGTACTTCAACAATTAAAAAAAGAGTGAGAGGAATATTCATGGAGGACTAATAAAGAACGTATGGTATGTGAAAAAAGAATCACCAAAACCAACAAAACAAAATTACCAGAGTGGGTGCGTTAGTTCATATAGGTTAACTTGAACACTTTTAGCTAGGACTTCCATAGCCAGTGTAAAACATTAAGAATAAGCTTATTTTTTTATTTTTTTACTATCATTGGATAGGTAGCGTACTCTGTACCACCAGATTTGTTAGAACATGAAAAAATGTCGGCCTCATGGCCGCAATTTGAAAAAAACAGTAAAAGGTGACCGGTTGGTTGGATTCCGCAATCTTTTTCTCAACCTACGCTTATATTCTCGGTTAACCATGGAATGAATGACCATTTGTTCTTAGTTGTCAAAAGTCAACTTTTAGTCGACAATCTCAGTCAACTGGATAAGTTGAATGCTATCAGTTAACTGATAATAGCAAATAAAACAGCAAAAAGATGATTTATTTCAACTGGAAATGCAAATCGAACCCAGCTCTGGTGAGCGATAATAAGTTCCATTGAGCATTACTTGACCGCTTACTGTAGCTTAACCGGTTAACCATGGAACAAATGACCATTTGTTCTCGGTTGTCAAAAGTCAACTTTTAGTGGACAATCACAAAAGATTGGATAAATTGAACGCTGTCAGTCAACTGAGAGTAGCAAATAAAACAGCAAAAAGATGATTTAAGTCAACTGGAAATGCAAATCGGACCCATCTCTGGTGAGCGATAATAAGTTCCATTGAGCGTTACTCTTGACCGCTTACTGTAGCTTAACCGGTTAACCATGGAATGAATGACCATTTGTTCTTGGTTGTCAAAAGTCAGCTTTTAATCGACAATTTATGTCGACTGGATAAATCAATCGCTTTCGGTCAACTGAGAATAGCAAATAAAACGGAAAAATGATGATTTAAGTCAACTGGAAAGGCGAATCGAACCCAGCTCTGGTGAGCGATAATAGGGTCCATTGAGTTAACTTGACAGCTTATTGTAGGTTAACCGGTTAACCATGGAACAAATAACCATTTGTTCTCGTTTGTCAAAAGTCAACTTTCAGTCAACAGTCTCAATAGATTGGATAAGCCAAGAGCTAAATCGAACAATATGAATCAACTGAGAACAGCAAATAAAACAGTAAAATGATGTTTTAAGTTAGCTGGAAATGCGAAAAGAATGCAGCTCTGGTGAGTGATAATAGGTTCCATTGAGCGATACTTGACTGCTTACTGTAGGTTAACCGGTTAACCATGGAATGAATTACCATTTTATCTTGATCGGCAAAAGTCAACTTTTTGTCGACAACTGGTCTACTGGATAAATTGAATGCTAACTGTGAATAGCAAATAAAACCACAAAAAGATTATTTCAGTCAACTGGAAATGCAAATCTAACGCAGCTCTGGTGAGCGATAAAATGTTCCACTGTTGGTTAACCGGTGAACCATGGAACGAATGACCATTTGTTGTCGGTCGTCCAAAGTCAACTTTTAGTGGACAATCTCAATAGATTGGATAAATTGAACGCTATCAGTCAACTGAGAATAGCAAATAAAACGGCAAAATAATAACTTAAGTCAACTAGAAATGCGAATAAAACGCAGCTCTGGTGAGCGATAATAGGTTCCATTGAGTGTTACTTGACCGCTTACTGTAGTTGTGTAGAGACAGCCTCAGAATAGTATTTTAAGCATGGAAAATGCATGGAAAAAGAATGGAACAAACTAATACCGGACCAGTCAGTCAGGTGAACTGAACAGAGGCGACAAAACATTCAACAGTATCAAGCAGGCAGTTAAAAAAAAAAAGCTAATGAGTTTACCATAGGAACCCAGCAACAAACTGACTAAGCCAGTATCAGAGATACATGGATGTCTATCTACCAAAACTGGTCGCAAAGTTAGAAAATTCCAAGAAATCTCATAGACAGCCTAGAAATTACATTTGTTTACGAAAACAGTTTTTTCAGAGCCACCCAATGTGACACTTGGTAATCCAGTAACAGTGAATCATATATCGTTTGAAAGCCCAGGCTTCACTTTACCTGTTGTAGTTGGCAGAGTAGCAGAAGTCTATTAAACAACACAGAAAACAAAAAAATAAATTTGTTTGCTTTTTCAGAGCCCTACTCACTGAGAAGTACCAAGCCAATAGCAGAGATGAATACATGTATTGAAAGCCCAAGTTTCACTCTACCTGTAGTGCTGACACAAGCGCGTAATTCAAGGGACTGACAGAGAAAAACAAAGAAAACACTTTTTTACTTTAAATAAATTGGAAATTAGATGAGACTGTTGGTCTGAATTTGAGACTGTTGGTCTCGTTTCCGAGACTGGTGGTTCCCGGCGCCATTTTTCTGAGACTGATGGTTCAAAACAGTGAGACTGGTGTGTTCCGCGAATGAGACTGGTGGACCACATTCCCCACCCTGACTTACCACTCAGTCATTATTTAGACTGTTGTTATTATCAACAGTGATTGTATTTACCAGGATTGGGATTTATGTTATACAGAGTAAGTCTGAAATAAAACTATTTGTATGTTAATGTAAAGCGTAGTTCCACTACCACCCTTACTTACCCACCGCCTTACCCCCCCCCCCCCCCATCCCCCTACAGGTATCGGATCCGACTCAGACTTAACACAGAACATCTGAGGCAATAGCTCTTTCTACCTGACAAGTTTCATTCAAATCTGATCACCCGTTCAAAAGTTATGCATGCCACTAGATTCCGGATTCCCCATATACCCACTCCCCCCATGATGGTCGGATCGGGGAAACGACTAATCTCAAGTCAATCTGTTCGGATCCCTGGCGTACCTGCCAAGTTTCATCGTCCTAGCACATCAGGAAATATACCGAACACGCGGGATCACTAGAAATCAGGCCCCCCTCCCCAACTCCCCCACAGTTCCGGGATCCGGTCCAACCGGTTATCTCACTGATGTATCTAGGACTTGTGCTTGTTCTTCCCACCAAGCAAGTTTCATCCCGATCCCTCCACTCTAAACGTTTCTCGAGATTTTTTATTCCCTCCTCCAACTCCCCCCAGTGTCATCGGATCCAGTCCGGATTTCAAGTGGGACGTCTGAGACACGAGCTCGTCCTAAATATCAAGTTTCTTCAAGATCCGGTCACCTGTTCGCAAGTTAAAAATACCTAAATTTTTCGGCTTCACCCTCCCTCCACGCCTCCCCCCCCCCCCCCCAGGTGGTCGGATTGGGGAAGTGACTATTTCCTATTTTATCGAGCCTATGTGGAAGTGCCCGAACCAGCAAAACCGGGACGGACAGCCGGAAAGACCGACTGACGGCAGAAATTGCAGTCGCTATGTGTACTTATCGCTATAATACTAAAATAACTATACGTACAAAAACACTAGCACTAAAACAAGGGGGTGGTGTGGTGAAAACCGAGATGCTTTGCATTTCCTCTTTCCTTTTTCTGTACTCTATCGTATGTTCTTTTGAACCCTGGTGGGCAATAAAGTTTATTTGTTTTCGTACTTACATTTTAATCTCTGTATAATCTGTTCAGTTGCTGTTAGCGATTTGGACATGGAGCGGATACTGTTGCTGGTACAATGAAAGAGAGCCCTTTGAAAGCTGAGGCTCTTGTGGCAGCTTTCTCGTGTTAGCGCTGTCAGTTCATAGCTCTCTGCTCGACTTTGGAAACGTATTAAGGGAAGAGCGAAGATTTTAAGTGGTAATTCGGGACTGAGTTGTGGTCGCTCGAATCAGGGATAGGGTTGCTACTTAAGAAGTTAAAAATTTTGTTTCTGTAGCTGCATTTGCGAAAGAATGTATCTAAATAACAAGAAGTAGTACAGCCAATAGTCCAAGAGCTTTCGTTTGAAGGGGATCAGTCCTGACGGAGTTCCGTCTTTTCCGGATTTTCGACGTAATGAGCCAATTGGCAACTCCCACCTGCATCTCGATATTCTCGATACTCATTTCTCCAGTATCGGTGTGTAGGCTTGTGGTTGATCTTGGGACCTAAGGAACAGGAAATGCCCCGAAAGTCGTCCACTCACTGATTATTTTTTATTTACGGGGGGGGGGGGGGGGTAAGACAAGACGAGACAACATCGATCTTTTAAGTTCCATCCGGTTGCTCGTGCCGTATTGCTGGATACATTACTGGCCCACAAGATTATAAACCTAGTTCTTCGCGGACCACCGACAAAAGGAGAAAGTCTCCGAAGTAAAGAGATGAGGAGCCCATTGTGGAAGTAAAGAACACGAATTTGACGACTTTGGTGGCGGTTTTGGCGGGATAAAAAGTTTCAGCGAGAATTTTGGAAATCGCTCCCGGAAAGAAGAAGCTCTAGTGATTCTGAAGGACGAGAGTCAACAAATGTCTTGAAAAATGTCCGGTAAGACTTTGGATCTTCGCGACCTCTCACTACTTTGTTTTTTTGTTATTTGTAAGTGCAGAAGGATAGGAACCCGAACGGATTGTATACGGGGTCAGAGTAAGCTGTCTGTGCATACAATCAGCTGGACTCTTTATTTCCTAATACATTTGGAAGTTTCCTCCCTGAAGTGTCATGGATAATGGAAATTTCATCACACCATCACCACATTCCACCAAGCTAAGATTAGAGTTCTGTTTAGTATCTACATAAAATTATTAACTATCTAAATAGTAACACAAGCAGCATTTGACAGACTGTTGTACATTCGATGGCTAACCACACAAATATATTTCAGTTTCCATTGAACGATTGATAAAAGAAAGTGTGATACCGGAAATCTTGTTCAATCTTGACAGTGTGCCCCAAGAGAGCGTGGGTTTGTATGAAGCGCAAGCCGAATACTGGATTAGGATCAATAAGTTAAGGTCTAGATCAGGACTTCGAGTACAGGCTGTAGAAGGAATATGGAATGGACTGTTGCGTGATCTTTTCGATACGTGTTTAAATATGAAATATTTCCATGAACTGAATTTTTACGCCTCAGATGTAAAGTGTTAAGTCCGGGTCGGTTCCGATACCTGTGGGGGGGGGGGGGGGACCGGGAAACTCAAGAAAGACTTAAAGCAGAGGGATCGGGACAGAACTTAATGGAGAGAACAAGAATTAGGCCTATATACGAAATTGACGGAGCCAGATGATTTCAGGGCTCTGTGGGGGGAGATTAAGGAGGTTTCCTGGAATTCCGGTAGTCGCGAGTTAGAATAGTCCCAGATGTTCTAAGACAACGAAACTTTCAAGACATATTAATGACCCGACTCAATTGACTTAAGAACCTGACACAAAATACCCCCGGAAACTTCCATTCCTAGATCCGAGCATTTTTGGGTGAGCGAGGGAAAGGAAATATGGAAATTGACTTCTTCCAGTTGCGAACGAGTGGCCTGATTCGAGTGAAACTTGATGGGTGATAAGAATCGATGACTTAGACATGTAAAACATGCCTTCGAACTATATGCGACCACGGTTGGGGGAATTGGGGGGGGGGGGGGGAAGAAACTTTTGACATGCACAAAAACCAAATTTACCACCAAATGAGATCCACAAAAACCAAATGTACCACCAAATGAGATCCAAGTCCGACAGTGCAGAGTTCATGCGGCCTAAATTTGTTATTTCACGTTCGGGCCGGCCAAGGTGGGGGGGGGGGGGAGTTACTTGAAACTTGCAAATAGGCTATGCTCCGATTTCTTTGGCCACAGTGGGGGGAGTTGGAGGGAGATTGACGGAAACTTTGAGGCTCGCATAGGGGTCAAACGAGTGCATGAATTTAAATGAAACTTAGAATGTAGAGAGAGCATATACCCTAGATGACATATTTTAGGGACCGAACCGGATCCGACAACGGTGGTGGTGGTGGGGGTGGGGGGGGGGGGTAACGGAACTTTCCAAAAATGCTCAGAATCTAGTGAAACTTGATAGATGGTATAAGTAGTATAAGATCGCCGCTCCCACTCCACCCTCCCTCCAATTTCAAAACCCCATTTTAACATCAATTTCTTAAATTTTAACATCCTTTTTACCAAATTATCCCCCTTTTTAAGAACATTTTTATTTTCTTACTTCCAAAATAAAGGATACAAGAAATGAGAAATATTACCCTTTACTACATATAAAATACTACAATATACACTACTTCTTTTTTATTCAAATATTACTGAGTAAACAGTTCTAAATCCACATATGTTTCTTTGTTCTTGTTTTCGCGTACAATAGGCTGCAAAACTAGATTTTTCTTTAAAAGTAATTCGTTAGCAATGGCATTATATTTATGTGTTATAAACAAATCACATGGTTTGTCATTATGATGAATGACTACAACCAACTTATCACCATATTTTGTCTTAGCAATTCTCATTTTAACGATAGTATATTTCAGTCCTAGAACTAGTTCTTCTTTCCTGATTGTCTCATTGTATTTATTCATTCTGATTGTATTCAAGACTTCCTTTGTGGACTCCATTTATTAGTGGATGATTTTATTAAATAAAAATCCAGGCTCACAAACTCACATACATATTTTTTTTGATAATATCTAATGTAGCTTTTTTTTCATAATATATAACACAGTAAACATTATATGGTACGGGTTGATTATCTTTCAACGTTAAACTTATTTCAATATCAGCAGCTGTTCCATTATAAATAGTTGACTCGTGTTTAGAAACATCGAAACAGAATAGTGGGTATACTTCTTTAAATTCTTCTATACTAACAACACTACCAGTATTAAATGCTAATTTCTTATAACCCAAATGTATGAACCTATTGTAAAGATTGAGTATTTACATTTATCATCACTAAAATCACATTTAAGTGGTTCTTCAGGATATTTATCCCCGTTAATTCTAAGTTCTATGTCTGTTAAATTCATATGATCAAACACCATATTATTCATTAATTGATTGTTATGCTTTTAATTTTTCTGTAGCATCACAACTACTTTTGTTGGATTGTTTCTCTCAGAAATAACTTTCCAAGTGTGCTCCTTATTCTGACTAACATCACTTTTATAACTATTACATGCTTCCCACATCAGATTATGCTTTTTATCCTTAGCAAGACCCTTTTCTAAGTTACTCATCATTTCAATACTAGGAGCTACAATAGGGATCTTCCAGGATAAATACTCGATGACTGCTTTGAAATTAGTATTTCCATTTCTTATAATCATGTTGTTATCATCATTTCTTCTTAGAAATATTTTATGCGATGCACCTCTGAAGAATCGTTTGTTTCCTTTCAAAAATCCAAACAATTCGGATAATGGTAAATACATATTTACTAATTTACTGCTCTTTGTTCTGTTATATCTTTTTTCAAATCCTTTATTATAATTATCATTATTGGTCAACCTGACTGTTCCAGCCCCTGCAGTAAAAGAAGCAATTACAGGATTGATTTCTTTCCCTTGATTATAATCTTTATATCAGAAATGATTTCTTGCAGCACTTCTAGAATAATCATCAGAGTATTCAATCAACTTTGTAACGGTAGTTGTAATACCAACATGATTAATTTTTTCAACCGATTCATCGTTTATTACATACTCAGCGGTACTGAATAAATTAAATCCATTATTCGTTTAAGTAGCAACATCGGTTGCAGCTATAGGAGTCCCATCTTCGTTTACTATTCTTACACTGACATCAAGATAACTTTCACTTGGATAAAACCAAGAATCTAATTTCTTTGTTATAAATTCAAACTCTGATTTATTAGATACATTCACATCTGTTTCTCGAATTTCTTTAAATTCATATTTAACCACTGTATCATCCACAAGCGGTTCATCAAAAATGTTCCGTTGCGGACTGATAACTTTATTTACTGCCATTTATATAAGAAAGAAATTATTAAATAAAACTTATTTCAGAATCTTTAATCCATTCCAGTCATTAACGTTTTGATCAAGTCCTGACTTCTTTGATTTAAAATCCTTTTATTTGTACCGATAAGATCCATCATCGATTTTTTGTTTCCAATTACATCAATGAGTTCCTTCTTGTTTACATTGATCAGATCTTTCCCATATTCTATTGCTCTGTTTTTCAACAATTCAAATCTCGGTTTAATAATATTATTATACATTGACATAGCCCCATCTTTTATTTGTTTTGCTGACGTTTGAAATAACTGAGAATTAACAATGTTTTTGAATACACTACCGAGTCCACTTCCATACTGCCTTTTATAAATTAATCGCTTATTATTAATCAACATTTATAGGTAAATAATTTTATTTCACTAATCCTTTAAGCTTTTCTTAAATGCAGCACGTATCCAACGTTATCACCATTCAAATCGATAGGTCTTCCCAACTGATCAGTAATTGTCATTCTCAAGGAGTAAATAAAGTCTTTCGTATTGATAGGAAGATAAATGAGTTGTCTAGGATTCTCAACAATTTGACAACCCGGTTCTGTATTCGGAACTAATGTCCAAATGACATCTGATTTACTTTTGTTTGCGATAGAACTGTTTAGGAGTGAGCAGTGAATTTGAATTTTATCAGCGCTTCTTGTTATATTCGGAAGCTTTGTACCTTCATTGATTTTCTTAGATATCTCACTATCCTTATCAAATCCTAAATCTGACACAAGTCACAAGTCAGTTGAGTATTCATTCAGTATCCGAGAAGTGAACATCGCCAAGCACTATTCCGCTGTTTTGGATGCTTTCCTTGGCGCATCGATTGAAATGGGTGAGAAACTGGTTTTCAGCCCGATATTGAACTTTATTAGTCGCTCGATGCTGGCAGGAGTTAAGTTCGAGAAAATTAGCCGAACCTGCGTTGAGTTTTTTTCGAAGGACGATATCCTGAGTGCAAAGAGAACCTTGCACGATGAAGCGGATTGCGAGGACAGATTTGTAAAGCACGTCAAGGATGAGGACAATGTGCTGGATATTGGGAAAATCTTTCACAAGTGCTACAAAGAAAAACTGGTTCTTCCAAAGTTCGTATTCTACGATCCCCAAGAGGTGCCCTCTGGCCCTGAGCTAGTAGGCGCGTGTATTACTACGAAAGTCAACGAAATAGCTAGAAAAATTGATAATTTCATGGAAAAGACTGCTTCCATGCCCTTACAGTGGGGTCCTGCTCCTGTTGCACCTGTAGAGGAAAATTCACCGCTTCCTCTGTCGTACGCTGTAATTGTGAAGAATCCACCAAAATCTCTTTCTTCGCACGAGTCAAGAAAAAGCGTGATTGAGATGGCTTGCGGCTCTCAACAGCCGGATACCATCGAGATTCGTTGCAAAAGGTCGGAGCTTAAAGTGCTAGTTGACTCGAAAAGCAAAGCTGAAAAAATTGCCGAAACTATAAAGAACAGTGATGTGCACGCCTCCGTAAAAGTCAAGGAGAAATTATTTCTTGCAATAATCAAGCGAGTTCCAGTAGAATTTGAGGGGTCTTTGGCTAGCCTGATCCCGAGGTGCGAGCGGGCAGAACGTTGTGGGGTTTCCCGTACATTTAAACTGTTCTTTTCAAGTAAACGAGATTTGGATCAAGCCTTATCTAACCCAGTTAAGTTAGGCTATGAAAGACTGTTTGTCGAAGAGTTCCGTTTCTTGCCACGTAGGTGCTACAAGTGCCAGAAGTCGGATGGACATGTAGCGGCAGCTTGTCCTAACGCGGAAGTTTGTTCTCACTGCGCCCAGGAAGGCCATTCTAGTTCAAAGGATTCCCCCTGCCAAAACCAGATGTCATGTGTTTCCTGCAAGTCATCCAAGCATAACTGTTATTCTTTCCATTGCCCAGCAAACAAGAAGGAAACAGGAGCTAATTTAGCAAATTCTAACCATGGCCATCGAAACTAAGGTTTCTGTGTTATCGTGGAATATTAACGGTTGTGTGTCTGAAAAGCTACCTGTTCTCGAAACATTAGCTAAACAGTATGAGGTTCTATGCCTTCAGGAACACTTTCTTTCTCAAGAAAAATCAGGCCTTTTGAACTTGTTAAGTGGCTCTGCGTTTATTTCCCCAGCAAAATGTCGTAAGTCACGTGGTCGCCCTTCGGGTGGCCTTGCGATAATTAGTAGTGTACCCGCAAGTCTTGTGAAGAGTACAGATTATTTTGTGGCAATACTGATTAATGATTTGGTAGTTTTTAATGTGTATCTTCCTACAAATTATGGAGATCAAGCATCCGAGTTAAGGTTTAACTAGCTGCTCGTCAGCTTGCCAAGTGTGTTAAACAATCAATCCGTAAGATTCCACGCTGTCTAATAATTGGGGACTTCAACTGCGATTTAACTAATGAGAAGTGCTCTCGTTCCCAGTTAATTACTGATTTGTTGCCTGATAGTTTGGCCCTGCTTAGAAAGGACAAATCGTATTCATTCATCACGACAAGTAACACTGTGTCAAACCTTGACCACGCTCTATATTCGGGTTCTGCTGCGAATTATGAAGTTTCTGTATTGAGTAATGGGGTATATAGTGACCATATTCCTATCTGCCTGTCACTACCTATCCAAGGTTCTTGTGTTCCCCGTGATAAATCCGAGTGGAAGTTCAAGAAAATGTGGGATAATGTAGATGCCGTCCTTTTCCAGAGTGTAAGTGATGATATCCTTAAGAAAATTAAGGTCCCTTTTCATCTGCTCCAGTTGAGCCCCGGTTTAAGCGAAAAAGAGATCCGTATTCAGTTGAACGTGTATTGTTCGGAAATTCTGCACGCTCTCAGGTGTGCCGAGCGTGCTGCAGTTCCTATAAAGAAGTATAAGATAAAAACAGAGAAATTTGGATGGTCGCGTAACCCTGTCCTTCAAAAAGCATGCGCTGATTCGAAGTTTTGGCTGCGTGTATGGCACGAATGTGATCGGCCGAGAACGGGCCAGTTAAATGCTGTGCGGATCCATGCTAAGCGTAAATTTAGTGGAGTTTTACGAGAGCATTTGGTTCAAAGTAGAGTTGATAGTGCGAAAAAGATCGAAAAAAATCCCGATTTGCTGTGGAAATTGCGTCCTGAGCCGACATCTGTTGCTGCTGCAGACGGAATACCTGTTTCCGAATGGTTCGCCCATTTCTCAGATCAGTTGAAAGCACCAAATTCTTGCGTGTCTGAGCATTTTAATCGGCAAATAGAGTCCGCTCTCAGGTCTTTGCCTAAATCTGGTTCAGTTGTTGTGTCACCGAATAATATTCTTCACATTATTCGAAAGTTAAAGAAGAGGTATTCTAGTGGGATTGATGGTATTTGTGCCCGCCATTTGGAATTTGGTAGTCAACTGATGAGCAATCACTTATCTTTGCTTTTCCAGATGGTTTTTAGTGTGGGCGTGGTTCCGGATAACTTTTGTACTGGAGTAATTACACCGATTTTAAAGAAGGGCAAGCCAATTTCTAAGTGTTCTTCTTATCGTCCGATTACTGTATCTAGTGTGTTGTCCAAAATACTTGAGCTTCTTATTATTGATAATATTGTAACCGTTTGTAAGATGCCTCCATACCAGTTCGGTTTTCGGCGAGGTCTGGGTTGTTTCCAGGCCCTGAAATCGCTTTCTTCTATATTGAAAGATTCTGGTAAAACATGCGAGTTTTTAGCTATTGGTGCGTACGATGTGAGCAATGCTTTTGGGTCTTTAATCCATTCACAGGCTATGTTAGAGTTGATAAACCGGGGGGTTATGTCGGATATTATTGTACCACTTTATTATATGTATCGTCATCTGAAAGTCCGTTTAAAGATTGGGAATGCATTGGTTGAAGAGGATATTGAAGTATGTCTTGGAATTAAGCAAGGGGCCATTACTTCGCCAATTATTTATAATAATGCTGCTTTAAGTGCGCAAACTAAAATTCCAACTTCGTGTATTGTGAAGGGAGTTGATGTTTCTGTTTTGTGTTATGCTGACGACTTATTGAACTTGAGTCGATCGATTCTAAGTCTTGAATTGAATTATCCAATAATTGAAAAGAATTACAAATGTATAGGTCTGGCCTTGAATGCTCTGAAGTCACAAGTATTACTTTTTAACTGTCCGCCTCAGTTTTCTCCCGAGTTTGTGAACCTTGGTGGTACTGATTTAAAACCTACGAGCGAGCTGTTGTACCTTGGCCTACCGATTGGCCCGTCACTGCCCGCAACGCGTAAGCTCATTATCGCTCGTACTGAGAGGAAACTCCGCGGAGCTTATGCGTCACTTGTTCCATCGCAAGTGAATATGCCAAAAAAACTCCTTGCAAGGTTGTACAACGCTGTGGCTCTGCCTCATTTACTGTTTGTGGCTCCATTCTGGGATCTCCTAACCACCTCTGATAAGAAAGAGATGAGAAAGCTATATTTTAAATTTGCTAAATATCTTGTTCAAGTTCCCATTTGGTCCCGCAACCGGTATTTGATGCAGAGGTACTCTGTCGCTGAGCCCATTCTATGCGTTGATAAACTGGTCGAGAATCTCTCGTATAAAGATGTTGAACACCCCTGGATGGGTATTCTTTTTTGATAAATTTCCTTTGGTTCTGTGATTTTGTATCTACGTTAATGTTGTTGTTGTATTTTTGTAATTGTTGTTTTTCTTTTCTTCTCACATACTCCATCTTTTCTTTCCGTTGTGTTGTTGATGGGTAATAAAATACTTCATTCATTCATTCATTCATACTATTAAATCTAAACACATATTTTTCTTGTAATAGTATGACAAATCTCATAGATGCTGGATTGGATGAAATTACAATAGGACATTTATCTTTTGGGGTATCAAAATACTGACACAAAAAATAATTCAAACAATCATCGGTATACATCCCATTAGGAATAGTAACATTCATCCATTCTGTTGCATTATTATCTTCATCTTTCCTGTATTGAAATGTATTATTTCCAAATTTATCACTTATATTATGCCATGAGTACCACAAAGTACACTGATTCAAACCTATTTCATAATCACAATTACGGTTCAATTCGATTGGTTGACTAAATGTTATATCAGTGATACTTTCATTACCTTCAATGTTTAACAACACCATTTATTAGAAATATTTTTTATATATTGAATTGTAATATCTCTTCGTAAGAAATTTATTTCGCATTAACGAATCCAAAATATCAATAGCTTCATTTCTCACCTCATCAGATGTATTTCCGTTTACTCTGCTACCTATCAAAGTGTATAATTTTGAAATCATTTCATCACAATTCATAAATATTCCAGTTCCTTGTTGTTTGATAAAGGGTCTACTAGATTGAATTTTTTTTTAATCTATCCTTATAGTCTTGTATAAATAAAATAATTTTATCATACTTATTCGAACTACTTTTACTTTTCAAACCACCATAACTTTGACTTATAGGTGTTAATTCAGCCAAAGCATCTTCTATATTCCCTGGGTTATCAAAGTAAAAATGAGGCATCTCAAAATATTCTCCTTTATATCTTATATGATTATCTCTATATTTCACATTAAGTGCTTTTAATAAATCTTTATCAACACCTTGATTCATATCAACAACTTTTATATTAGTTGGTAAATCTGGAGATGCTTCTAAAGCGGTAGATTCTGTTGACTGCATTTCTACCTCTGAAACTGGACGCTGATATGGTTGTTGTTGTAAAGCTGTTTTATACGTTTCACCTATCTGGAGAAGCCTTATTCTTGAACTATCATCACCTTCCTGTAGTTTATTTATGATCATTTCAGTGTTTTCTTGTAATTTTTTGATGGGATCTTTAGTGTTTTCTTTTTGTGCTATAATAACTGGAGCGTTTAATTCTGAAGCATATTCCCGAAATCCTGCCTTCTCCATCTCATTTTGTTGATCCTTTCTTCTCTGAATTTCTCTGTTCTTCACTATGTCCGATAAGATATCACTCCAGCGTCTTGAATCCATTTATATACAAGTAATTTTATTTCATAATAAATTTTGAAAGTTCTTTTTCATAAAACCCTCCTTGAATTAATTCCCCACTTTTGTCAGATATTTCATAAGTAATGGGAATGGTAGGTCTGGTGGTTGCTATCTGAAATACTTCATCCGTATAATTAGGTAAATATCCTTTATCAAAAACACTTTTTTCTTTTTTAATTCTGACTAAATCCCCTACTTTGACTTTGTGACACTGTGAGTTTTCTGTGATTTTGTAGTCATCTACTGGAGGAAACAAAGCATTGTAAACCTTTTTCTGATTTACCTTTTTACTAGCATCAACTGGTTTCATTTGTATTGAGCGGTGATAGGAGTTATTATAATTATTTACGAATACAGGTAAAATATCAATCCATTTACTAGTGTTGTTGTGAGTAAAATATTTCCATAACTTGTCTTTTAGCGTTCTATTGAACCGTTCAACGATTTGTGCTTTCAATTCGCTTTCAGATCAAACCAGTGTATATCGTTAATTTTCGAAAAAGATTGAACATTTCTCATTATAATTTTCTTACCTTTATCAGTTCGCAACTTTCTAGTAATTCTTTCTTTAAATATATGACTGAATGCGTTTATTATTCCAGCACCCGTTTTATCTTTCAAAGGGACACACCAAGCATATTTACTAAAGCAATCAATAACAGTCAAGATGTAATTTGCTTTATCATTCGCTTTTTTATATTTCTGGAGGTCAACTAAATCGGCTTGCCATTGCTCATCAACATAGTGAACATAAACTCGTCTCCTTTCAAAATTGTGATAGGAAGGTTTGTGTAACGTATACACATTCTCATTTTGCAACACATTTTTTATTTTATCTTTAGAAACGTTCACTCCATTTTCTTTTAACTTTCTGTGAATATCATCAACACCTGAATAATTAGAATAATACGTCTTTAATATATCTTTTTCTGCGTCGAGTTTTTTTTTAAAAACAGATTTTTCCTCGATCCGCAAATAACACAATTACCTTTCAGCATTGGAACATTATTTTTCTGTGACACTGCATTAAACATTGATTCAGTATCAGTTTTCTTATTACATTTCATACAATAAATCTCCATTTATTAGAAAACAATTTTTATAAACGAAAAGCTACCAACTTCATTTTGCGCTTAATGTAGGAAATACAGTGAAGTCCACAGTTTAATTCATCTATATTTTGAACAGCAAGATTTTCATAAGCTATTTTTTTCTTTGAAGTTTTTAGATATTTAATTATTTCTTTTCCTGGGGGAATGCCGAAAGAATCGAAAAATTCTACATGGGGTATTCAGGTAGATTACAATAGGCAACCCAGTGAGTTCCAGGCATTCCGAGTTTATCATAATTAATGACACCGCATTCTAGGTTATTTATCTGTTTGGGTAGCGTATCTATAGAGAAAACACCTCTAAAATGTGGTATATCCCCTAATGCATCCATAATATCAAAATTGGTTAGAGGTCCTACTTTACTTTTGCTTCTTTTTTGATGTCCCCGTTTTTTGACTTCCTAGGCCTTCCACGTACCCCATGACCGAAAACTTTTTGTGTTCCAGTGAGTGTAAGCGCTCCACCTGTGTTGACATCATCGTTTTTTTCCTTCCTAGGCCTTCCACGTACCCCATTACCCACAACTTTTTGTGTTCCAGGAAGTTTAAGCGCTCCACCTATGTTGACATCATCGGTTTCCTTCCCACGTACCCCATTACCCGCAACTTTTTGTGTTCCAGGAAGTTTTAGCGCACCACCTGTGTTGGTCATCTTATCCATAATTTTCTTACCAGCGAATGTACCCAAAGCAGCAGCACCACTGGTTAAAGCTGCCTTACCAAGGGTAATTGCTAACGGTATTAGGAAAGGAAGTAATCCACCCTTTTGAATCGCTTCTTTCATCTGTTTGTATGATACATCAATATCACAACCTTTATTATTCATTTTACATGTTTCAATTTTATCAATTTGTCGTTTACTTAAAAGTAATTTTACTGGTTCTCGTTCATTTTGTCTACTATGACTAACACGTATCTGACATTTTTGTTTAGCACCAAAACATTTCTTCAGCTTTCCTTTCTGAAGCTTTGACAAATAAACTGTATACTCCATTGTTTCAACCATTTATTAGGGAATTAATTTATCTTATAAAGTTATTTTTGTTTTTTTACCAGCCATAATTTGTTCTATTTTGGTAACGAATGGTTTGTCAACATGTTTTAGCTCTAGAAGCCTTTTTAAAATATTTACTACTGCTCTTTCAATATTATCGATACGGGTTTTTTGGTCAGCAATCTTTGCTTCGATTATAGTATTATGGGTGTGTTGCCCAAGAAGCTTTTTGTCATAATCTAAAAGATTCGTAATTAACGTAGCTAAATTAACAGCATCATTTTTATTTCTAGGGTTTTGAACATTTGTTATCAACTTGTTTTCAGTGTTAATCTCTTTATCATTAACTCGAATTATTTCTTTTACAAATAACCCTTTATCATTAATCCTTACCAATAAATTTTCAGGAGAATCATGTACCGCAGTTAATCTGTTGATATCTTCGCTAAAATACTGATTTGTCCCCACTTGTTGTGCGGTAATTTCTTCTTTAAATTGATTCAGAATAATAGTCATAGATCTGAAACTAATAGCGTCCTGGTCAGCTTTCACATCCCCTAACATAATAATTCTCTTATCTTGTAGGTTAATATTACCGTTGTCATCAGTAAATCTCTTTTCATTCGATTCGTTACTAACCTTTTTCCCAACACTACCGAATTTATTCATTTATAACAGAACGAAATTATCTAGTAAACTTTTCAAAGTTTTTCCTATAAATCATATCTTTATCTCTTGTTTTTAAATCAACAAGAAGAATCCGTAGCCTTTGGTTGCAACCTCGAATTGTTTCATAAAGTTCTCATTGTCTACATGATTTTGTCTGATTAATTTTATTTCTTTTGGATTAGAGCACTGAAAGAATGCGAAGTAATTACATTGAAGTCTTACCACCTTTGGGGTTTTATGATAGCTCTGTGATAAATAAACAATCGAGGCATTTTTCTTTCTTCCTCTTATGAATAAGTCTTCTATTTTCTTCTGGTCTTTTTAAGTAACAAAATCATCAAAGATAATCAAGTTTTGGTATTTAGGATCTAGATCGTCAACATCAATAATATCATTTAGATCATTACTTACGGTTAAAATATTCGTTTTACATTTTGATTCCAAGGTGGTTAAATTGGTCATGAAATCTTTATATTTATCTTCTTCAAGATCTTTTGCATACAAGTATATTCGGTTGAAACAAATATATTCATTAATTAAATTCAAGAGTAAATTGGTTTTTCCTGTTCCAGAACTTCCACAAATTAATAATCTAAATGGCCACTGAGGTGCAAGTTCGTGTTTGTTCTGATATTTATTCTTTTCGCTAAAATCATACACTTTGATTTAGGAAGAATTTTTCATTATAAGATTTACTTGAGTATTTTAAGTATATACTTGAAGTTTTGAAGTAGGGACTTGATTTTTTTAAGTAGGTACTTGAATTTTTGAAGTAGGTACTTGAAGTTTTTAAGTAGGTACTTGATTTTTTTTAAGTAAGTACTTGAATTTTTGAAGTAGGTACTTGAAGTTTTTAAGTAGGTAATTGATTTTTTTTAAGTAGGTACTTGATTTTTTTTAAGTAGGGACTTGATTTTTTTAAGTAGGTACTTGAATTTTTGAAGTAGGTACTTGATTTTTTTTAAGTAGGGACTTGATTTTTTTAAGTAGGTACTTGAATTTTTTAAGTAAGTACTTGAATTTTTTAAGTAGGTACTTGAATTTTTTAAGTAGGTACTTGAATTTAATGCTTATAACCTAAAGGTAAAGTGTGTATTTTATCATTGTTACTATCCTTTTATCATCCTTTGAATCTAACGCTTTTTTATTCTGTTCTTCTACATATTCTGCTTGTATGATCTTAAGTTATACTGGGTTATAGAAAGGTTTTCCGTTTTACCAAACAGTACATCCTTATAGTTTTGAATCTTAATTTTATCTTTAACTATATTGGTTTTTATTCCTTTCAGTTTTTGCTAGCTTTTGAAGGGTCTTGGTTGTCCTTTGAATAAGCTTATACTTTTGATCGTAATCCAACAAACTCTGTCATAACTTGTCCACCTAATTCATCTTTCATCATTCCTATCACTTTCTTATTTACACTAGGAAACCCATATGGATCATCTTTCGCTAAATCAGATGTATCGAACCTCTCATTCAAATCCTGTTTGATATCTTGATAAAAATCTTCAGTTCTAATATCATATATGAAAGAATCAGTGTCCATATAACACAAATCAATTTTATCTCCATATTTAGGCTTCATATAATCATAATGGAATTCATACATCAATAACTTGGATAGTTCCAATACAGCAAAGCCGATATACATTGGTTTGTCTAATTTTATCTTTTCCTTTGACATTCTTGCTACTGAAAAGTTTTCACTGAATATTATTTCAGATTTAAAGTTGGGTTTCTTTATTATTTTTTCTCTTGTTGCATCATCCGTTATTATTTCCATATCCGCTCGCTTCCTTACGTTTTCCATAGTTTTTCCAAAGCAAGCATTATTCATAAGCTTAAAGAAATCCTTTTCAAAATTATTTGTACCTTTAGTTCTAAGTGCTGCGGTCTATATATCCTTTTAAGTAAGCACTTTCAGTGAATCCTAGTATTCTGTGTACTCTTTTCAATATCAAACATTTTTGTAAATAGAATTCTAGATTCCTGTGGTGAACCACATAGTTGGTTTTATCTAATACTGTGGTACCTAGCTTACCGTTAAAGTGTTCGGGTGCTAATGGTAAATCTTTGTGTAATTCATGTAGTTCTTTTGGATATTCTAAATCTACTTCATATATAGCACCTACATTCTGTAATTTCATTATCGAATTGATATGAGTTTTTAGATGGTTGTAATACTCGAATGATTCGTATTCATTCCTTTCTTTCAAATCATCCGGTATTGAAATGAATTGGAAATCATTCGCTGGTAAGTTCTGCGACATCGCCCTCCCATATAAATTCTTAGCGTCTAAATACATTAAATAATTAGATGGTTTATGCTTATTATAATCACTTGTATATTTATTATTTGCTTTTGCGTATCTTTTTATACATTGGGATACACCACCTCTTATTCCTTTTTCTATAAAGGTATACATGTCTTCCTTTGAGAATAACGGCAAGTCTACTTTCGAATGCTTTAGGAAAGCATCCCATGTTAGTCCTGGAGCTGAGAAGTAATGAAGTGGATCCAGATCATAATTATGTATACAAACGTTCCTGAAATTTTCTACAACATCCGACAATATTAAAACATCACTTTTTAGGTATAATTTGGTATAACCAAGTAATGTTTCACAGTTAAATTGCTTCCATATAGATACCGCTCTTTTATAATCACTTTTGTCAATACCTTTCCCCGTCAACCTAGAATAAAAGCTTTCTATTGGTGGTAACTTTGTACATTTCATTTTATCGAAACTGTCTACGAATTCATAGGGATATACCCCTTTTTTAATTATTTCTTTGATTTCATCGTCATTTTTGAAGCTGTTAGATGTGAATTTGAAATTCTGTCTTAGATGATTACAAGGTACTTTGCAATCACATTTTGCTAAATTTGCTGATAGTTTGTCTAAAGATGAAGCCATAAATCATATTGAATCTATAAACCGCGTCTCATATTTTATTTTCGTATCCGCATTTGTAATACTTATTGATTTTGAGAATGAGATGAAACTTTCTGCACTTTCAAAAATTCCGTTATCAAGTATCAATTCTCTAACTAATAAATGAGAGTCATATTTTGATAAATTATGCATTACTACCGGGATATGCCTAGGAATCCTGTATTTCATATTACATTCAGCATGAGCAAATCCCCTATCTTCTCCTGTCATGTGGTCGTGATCAAAGTGAGGATTTTCAGTAATTTTAGTTGTATAGATGTGACAAGTCTTTTTAATTAGTTTATTCCATTTTTCTTTAATTTCTCCATTGGTATAAGTATGGTTTCTTTGTCTGCTTTCATATTTGTTCGCAATTTCTGTGGATACTTTTGTAACGGTTTTAACAAAATGTTCTGCAGCGTCTTCACCGAAATAGTCATAGTATTTGTTCTGGTTTGTATCAAAGGAACAGCATACCTGAAATCCGTAAGCAAATGGTTTCTGTTTGGCCGCTTTTATTGTTTTCTTTCCGTTTACCTGATTGTATTCTTCGTTATAAGACTCAAAGTCTGCTATTATGCAATAAGGTACTTTCATTTGTTTTGCAATATTTTTATATTGTATACTTGAACCTTCAGGAGGCATTATAATATCAGGATCTTCGCAATTATTTTTACTCTCATGTTTTTCATATTGTTCTTCTTTTGTAAAATGCCTTCCGCAAAAAGTGCAGAGGTATGTCTTTTTTTGTCTTGTAGATATTTGAGGACCAACTAATCTGCTCAGATCCTTTACCAGTACATAATGATTATCGAAATATAATAAATTAATAACATGTTTAGCTGTTTTGCCATTGATTGTACTTTTTAGTATATGACTTCTGATAATTTTCTCTTTTTCAATTTGAAATAAACAAATCTTAATGTTGTATCTATTTTCAAATTTGTGTATATCTTTAGTATCCATTGGGAAGCTGGTAACCCCTTCGAAATCAAATTCGTTCTCATATTGTTTATATTTCGAAATTCTTTCCGGATGATCCTTAGCTGGATGTAGATTTGCTAAGATAGACCAAAGGAAACATTTCTGGTCGTTATTTTCAATATTCAAGCAAGCTCTTTTATTTTTTACGAAATCTGGCAGTATTTTAAACGTTCCTCCCATGTAGGATTCTATTCGTGTCATCCTATAATCAATTCCTTCATACCGACTAAATTGTAGCCCAGATCGAGGGGTTTTACTTAAAGAACTAAGTCTCTTGTTATTATCATCCAAATGATTATGAGTAAGAATGCTATTTTTATTTAAAATCCAAGAAGTACTGTTGTAATATACTACTACTTCTTCATCATTCTCCTGTCGATGGAAAATAACACGAGTTACAAACTGAACTCTATACTGATAAAGTTCATTCATTCTTCGTCTCAAATCTGCGAAAACAAAAGCAATAAGAGTATGTTCATCTCTTCCATTGCTTTCAACTGATACGTTTACAGTGTACAAATTCTCATTTTCCCAAGAGATAGTAGGTTGTTGTTCTTCTTCATTTCTAAATAAATGATCAGGAATTAATTTTTCTTCTTTGATTTTTTTCTTATTTATGAAGAGAGTTGATAAACCAATTGGTTTCTGTCTACTGTTATCACGTCTTTCTGTTTGATCTCTTATGATATCTCTATTTTTCTGTACGTAATCTTTATGTTTGGTAATAATATTATCATAGTATTCTCCAACTCTTTTTAGTACTTCTTCTCGGTTTCCGCGAGTTGATAGGTTCTTGTTTTTCAGAAATTTCTTTAATTCGCTTGTCTCTTTTTCTTTGTTATCATTGTATTCTTGTTTTAGTTTTGTAATGGTGATATTATTTTCTTTTATCTCATCTTCCAGAATGGTTCGTAATCTCGGTTCTAGTTTGTAGTCGGATGGTCTGTTCTTATTATGAGTTCTTTCGTTTCTGCGTTCAATTTTAATTTTATCTTCAGCTATCAAAATATACTTATTAAGATGGTTTATTATATATTTGTTATTTCATGTTTCTTAGCTCCATTTGTTTTTTTATTTTATTAATTTTCGCATAAGTCCGCAGTTCATTATATGTGTATAGCGATAATCTTTGTATAACCGCTTTGTTGTTTGATATAACCTTTTTACAAAGCTGAATAACCTCTGCAGTATTCATCATTTAATAGGGGAACATTTTTATTAATGAATTTCTCCCGTCTGAGTTTTCTCAGCCATAAAGAAAAGCACTGGTTTCAGTATGCGTTTCACAGAGCAAGCGCTGTCTAGATTCTGTCCAATCAGTCATGAAAGTTTCAGTACAGTTCCGTAGATAGCAGATGTGTTTTGCGTTTCACGGAGCAAGCGCTATCTAGATTCTCTCCGACCAGTCAAGAAAGATTCAGTACAGTTCAATAGATAGCAGATGTGTTTTGCGTTTCACGGAGCAAGCGCTATCTAGATTCTCTCCGATCAGTCAAGAAAGTTTCAGTACAGTTCCGTAGATAGCAGATGTGTTTTGCGTTTCACGGAGCAAGCGCTATCTAGATTCTCTCCGATCAGTCAAGAAAGATTCCATACAGTTTAGCAGGTGGCGGATGTGTTCCGAATCGCGAACCTTTCATTAAATCAAATAATTTCTGAAACAATTTTATTACATAATAAATGGAAGAATTAGAAAAGAAAATGTATGTTTACCGTCGCAGTTACAAGTACTACAATCGTATAAGTAACAGCTTACTTGTATCCAAATTCCTCTTTTCGGCAGCAGGAATGTCTGCGTTTCTAGTGCTACCTTTAGCTTCTTTAAGTTTGGGTGCTGTTATCATCAAAATAATTGAAAGCAGTTAAGCATTGCTGATAGAAAAGCAGAATTTAGGACAAATTACAATTTTTATACTGAGTTGTTGTCAATGCTAAAATGCGGACAATTAACAATTGAGGAGGTAATTCAGAGAAAAACAGAGATGCGTAAAACCTTTCGATTTTTTCCTCGCGAAAAATACATGAAACAGGTTCGCTTGAACGGTTATAAATATTGTAAGAACGAAACTATCAAAATACAAGAAAATTTACCAAAAATATACAATTTTTGCAAAACCTCCCACCCCAGACTTTGAAGATTGAAGATGTTTATTTGTCGTCTTATTATTTTTTATGGTGTGTCTGGGGTGCCCCGTGAGGGGAGGAAACCCTCTGAGTTTTTTGTTCGCCATCCTCACCATTAACCTCAAGTTGATGGCGGGATTCGATCTCACGACATCATTGATGAAGTGGTTGATCTAAGACGTTGCAACATCTTAGACCACTACACCAACGGGGCCTGCAGAATCTCCGCAACGAAATGTTTTGTGGTGTGAATACTAATGCGCAATGAAATTTTCTGTTTTTTGTTGCCCTAAGAGCTTTATCAGTACTAGAGGCAGAATTGTGGGTACGTCGAGGAGATTTTAATTTGATGATGTGATGAATATCGATTTGGATTTTCTTTTTTTACATTAGATATTATTAACAAAAATATGTATGTGAGTTTGTGAGCCTGGATTTTTATTTAATAAAATCATCCACTAATAAATGGAGTCCACAAAGGAAGTCTTGAATACAATCAGAATGAATAAATACAATGAGACAATCAGGAAAGAAGAACTAGTTCTAGGACTGAAATATACTATCGTTAAAATGAGAATTGCTAAGACAAAATATGGTGATAAGTTGGTTGTAGTCATTAATCATAATGACAAACCATGTGATTTGTTTATAACACAGAAATATAATGCCATTGCTAACGAATTACTTTTAAAGAAAAATCTAGTTTTGCAGCCTATTGTACGCGAAAACAAGAACAAAGAAACATATGTGGATTTAGAACTGTTTACTCAGTAATATTTGAATAAAGAAGAAGTAGTGTATATTGTAGTATTTTATATGTAGTAAAGGGTAATATTTCTCATTTCTTGTATCCTTTATTTTGGTAGTAAGAAAATAAAAATGTTCTTAAAAAGGGGGATAATTTGGTAAAAAGGATGTTAAAATTTAAGAAATTGATGTTAAAATGGGGTTTTGAAATTGGGGGGAGGGTGGAGTGGGAGCGGCGATCTTATACTACTGGTATAAAAGAAGATGCTTTAGATCAGTGGTTCCCAACCTTTTCAGTACCACGTACCCCTAATCAAGGTTCAAAAAGCATTGTTCTACTATTCTTGCTAAGACCACAAGTTCAAAATAACGTCATAGACGAGATAAATGATGAGGCATGAATGTGCAAAAGAATATACAAATCAACGAGATACCTGAGGCTCCTTCGTAGCTGAAAATTTTATCAAATCTTGGCTCGATGTCACTAACGACAATAATAAGATATTTCTCTGTTTGTTTTTGCTCAAACACATTGCCGGGAGCGAGACTTCGTAAAGCTAGGTAGATCGGAATGGCAACAGAACAGACATCTTCGTATTCTCCCTGCACCTCCAACGAAAATTAGGAAACAGTAAAATTTGATAATTTCAGTTCTAAGGCACGAATCACGATTAGTTGCAAGTTCAGTCAGATTTGTTGTAAGCTTGTCACTAAGAGGTAACGTTCCACTAAATGGATACTGGAGCAGTCCCGAGGTTTATCTTCGGTCGTGATGGGCAGGAAATTCTAAACAAGTTGCATCTCGCAACTTTTGCATGAGTATGTCGTATCTCCCCTATTAGCAATACACTGATTATCATGATCGCCACGTTTGTTCTCTTTTCATGAAGTTCCATGTGCCCGATCATTATTTTCGAGGAGCTTGTTCGTCGGGAGACGGGTTATATTCAAATTTTTCTCATCCAAAGGCAAAGGGACATGGAAAGAAGCTAAAAGCAGCCGAAGCCATGTGTAATTTTCGGTCAGCAATAGGTTAGTTGTAAAGTGATCAACTATTTCAGAATATCTGAGCCAAAACTTAATGTAGTGCAAGGTGTCCTTTAAGGTTATCGATTTCATTATCGCCCTCAAACTGATCAAGGTTCGGAAAGAAACTTGCTCTGGTTCTCTAAATTGAACCTTCTTAAGCCAAAACTCTAATTTCTTAATGATAGCAGATATTCTCAAATTCAGAAATTTTGGGACTTTTGCGTACCCCTTTGGGTATGCGTACCCCCGATTGGGAACCACTGCTTTAGATGATCCTTTTTTTTTGTCCGAACCAGATTCGGCCACGGTAGGAGGAGATGGAGCGAGTACCGGAAATCGCGTAGCATGTCTAGTTTGAACAATCATGCGCATTCGCTATAGACACTCCGAGCCGATGCCGGAACTGCTCAGGACTGAGTGAAACTAAATATCCTATTATCTTTCCGAAACACATTTTTGGATGGCGCGTGTATTGTAACGTTCTCATCTACTTTCTTGTACCGCCTACTCGTAACAAGGGCCATATGAGCTCGTAGCTCTTGTTTTTTTTTCTACGCCGCCTATTTCATCTTATTAGTAGAATATGGTAAGGGTCTATGCTCTGCGATTTTTATGAAAAGTGCGGACCTCAGGCTGGATTAACAAACGTGACATTACATTTTGGAAAGCTTTGTTGAACCCTTGCCAGCTGGGCCCAAAAGGATGGTTTTTGCTTGTCCTTGAGCCAGAGCCTACAGTATGTGAAGAGAAGTGGAGATTAATCGTCGACGCCATCGAGACCTGTCTGAAGTTTTGCAGCCGACTTTTAGTTTCTTGAAACCAGGTTTATGCCTTCAAGTAGAAAGCCTCGTTCTAGCAGATAAGCAGGAAGGCACCAGTTTCAGATTGAAAATATACTTAACATCTAAAAGTGCTAACTATATGCGGCAGTTCTTGCCCAAAATATTTTCTTCCAGTAATAAACAGAAAAATCTGAAGAAGGAAAAAAGGCTCATTGTCCGAAAGTGCTGCAATCTACTTTTACTAGCCACTTCTGTTCGTGATTTCTGTTGGCTATGGTACGAAACACCAAAATAACATATATTATATGAAAAAGTCAATTGGTGGTTCAGAGTATATGTACTTTTCAAAAGTTAGTGGTTCGTACCACTAACTCTTCCGAGCATATATTATATACTATCCAACAGTTAGTGGTTCAAACCAATAAATCTCCACTGTTTTAGTGGTTTGATCCACTAAAAATACCAATTCCGAAAACATAAGGAAGGAATTAGCGGTTGAAACCACTAATTTTCTCGGAATTATATATGTTATTATTATTATTATTATTTATTTGAATCCTTCAAAACTGAAGAGTTATGTATAAAAAGGAACAACAACATGTCAGTCAAACTCACACTCACTTACATACTAATAAACAGCTGACCGTTAAAAACAAATTAGCCTACTAAACATACAATGAAGTACATGAAAAAAAAGGAAGAAAACGAAGCTCAAAATAAACAAACTAAGCAGGGGATTTTTTTGTGAAAAAAGGAAAAAGGTTGTGATGAAGAAGAATGTTTGTACTTCCCAAAAGTTAGTGGTTCGCGAATTAGTGGTTCAAACTACTACTACGTTTACCAGTTCAGAAAACGGCCCTTTTCAAAGAAGGAAAAAAGAGTGGTTCAAACCACTAATTTTCTCGGTAGTATATATTCTTACAAAATTTAGTGGTTCGCGAATTAGTGGTTCAAACCACTAATTTTTTCGGAGGTATATGTATTTTCCAAAAGTTAGTTGTTCGCGAATTAGTGGTTCAAACCACTAATTCCTTCCTTATATGAAAAGGCCTTCTGACCACTAATTTCCGATCCACCAACTTCTGAAATTTATACCACCGAGAAAATTAGTGGTCTGAAAACTCTAATTCCTTCCTTACATGAAAAGGCCGATTTTTGAACTGGGGAAATTAGTGGTTTGAACCACTAATTCGCGAACCACTAACTTCTGGAGAGTATATATGCTACCGAGAAAATTATTGGTCTGAACCACTAATTCCTTCCTTATGTTTTGGGAATTGGTCTTTTTAATGGATCAAACCACTAAAGCAGTGGAGATTTAGTGGTTTGAACCACTAACTGTTTGATGGTATATAATATATGCTTGGAAGAGTTAGTGGTACGAACCACTAACTTTTGGAAAATATATATACTGTGAACCACCAATTGACTTTTTATGGCACTTGCCTTCCGGCCAAGTGCCATACACCGATCACTTTTCCGTCGGTCTGTCTGTCGGTCGGTCGGTCAGTCCGGTGTTTGCGAGTTAGGGTACTTCCAGATATGCTAGGACGATGAAACTTGGCAGGCATATTAGGGACCCGACCAAACTAACTTGGCAGTGGTCACTTGCTCGATCCGACCATCGTGGGGGGAGGGGGAGGTTGCGGAATCTAGAAAATAGGGGCACGCATAACTTTCGAACAGGTGATCGGATCTTAATGAAACTTGATACCTGGGAAGACCTCGTGTCTGAGATGCCTCATCTCAAGTCTGGACCGGATCCGATGAATCTGAGGGGGAGCCGGAAATCGTGTGAAACTCTCGGAGAGGAGCGATCGGGATGAAACTTGGTGGGAAGAACAAGCACATGCTCTAGATAAATAACTAACAGAACTGGGCCGGATTCGTACACTTTGGGGGGAGTTGGAGGGGGGTTCCGGAATTCCGGCGATCCGTATTTGATGTACTTCCAGGTGGGCTAGGACGATAAAACTTGTCAGGCATATCAGAGACCCGGCCAGATTAACTTGGAAACAGTCATTCGCCCGATCCGACCGTCGTGGGGGCGGGGGGAGACGGCGGAATCCGGAAATTAGTGGCATGCATAACTTTCGAACGGGTTATCGGATCTTAATGAAACTTGATATCTTGAAAGAACTCATGTCTCAGATGTCCCATTTCAAGTGCGGACCGTATCCGATGAACTGGAGGGGGGGTGCAGGGGAGAACCGGAAATCTTGTGATACGCATAGAGCGGAGCGATCAGGATGAAACTTGGTGGGATCCTAGGTGCATCAGTGACAGAATCGGACCGGATTCGGGTATCGAGGGGGGGGGGGGCTATAGGGGGTGTCTGGAATCCCGGTGATCGTGAGTTAAGGTACCCCCGCTAGGACGATAAAACTTTGCTGGAGCATTAGAAACTTGACATCATTGGGTTAGACATCGTGACTTCTCCGATCCGACCATTCCTTAACGAACTCGGACCATCTTAACCGCAAAATACAAAAAATACTTTTAAGCAATATTTACTTTTTCAAGATCGCCACGAATGAATCTTTTTGCCTCAAGGATTTTGCTTATAAACTAATTTTTGGCACCCTTAAAGTGCGCATCTTAACCGAAAAATGAAAAAAAAAAACTTTTGACCATCACTTTCATCCTCTGACCCAGCCTTGTAAGTTTGGCGCATCTTAACTGAATAGTTCCATCTGACCCAGCCTTGCCGGTTTTTTTTCCTTTTGCTTTTTGTCTCCTATTTTTATATTTAAAGTGAAACCATAGTTTTCAGCCCCCTTCTTTTTTTCTTGTTGGGGTATCTCTTACCCCAACAAGAAAAATATGCTTGCAAGTGCCGTATGAGCTTACAGCTCTTGTTCATATAATATATGTTATTTTGGTGTTTCGTGAATCACCAATTTCTGCTGAGATTTCCTTTAAAAAAAAAAATTTTGTTTGGGATAAAGACTGAGAATTGGTATCACGGGTGTCTCCTAAACTTAAAAAGTTCTATCAATCCTAAAGAAACTGGAGCTTATCCTTTGCTGATTTCTAAGTGGTGGTGTTAGAAAGTTTGGCTTAAGGCAAGAACGTCAGCATTTAAACGAAGATAGATAGACTTTTTTTTTTCAATGCTGACCAATAGCCCATGATGAGCTGACACCAGTATACATCATTATTTATTTCTTGTAAGAGAATGTCTTCATGAGATTTACCATTTTGAAAATTTCGAGGGCAGACAACTTCAGTGTTGTGGACAAACACATCAAGATGAAAAATGTGTAGCCTGCGTAGTAGTATGGTAGTACTACGAAAACGTTGCATGTAATACTATGCAATAGCAAAAAATACTATCATCTAATGTGCCTCAGACTGGTCCAATCTTATGTAGTAGTATCCAGTAGCATCCTGTCTTGCTATAGTAGCATCCAGTCTTGCTAATAGTAGCATATAGTAGTATGCAGTAACACGGTAGCCTTGAAGTAGAAGCATGTAGTAGCATCGTTAGTACTGCATGCAACTTTTTCGTACTACTTCATAGTACTAGTTTGAGATAAATTTTTCATCGGGATTATGTGGGCAGGACGAACTTTGAACAAACAAATCGGACACAGTCTATGCGACAAGGGAAGGACTTGTAAATAACAGTTGGATGTAAGACCATGGTAATCTTTAGCGATGAAGGTTTGACGTCTATTGCTAGTGGGTATACGTCTTATTTGTGTCTGAGGCATTCAAGGGCAAGACACATTCGGTTCCCTATCCGTCATGAAGAGGAGGTGCAAGAAAGAAAGCTGTAGTATCATGGCCATCTACAGGGTGGACGGGCTTCAAACTTGTGCAAACTAAGCCTCGTTTTTGTTGCAATAGCGCTGCCGCATCGCTGCTGCAGCACTTCTTTGCTTTTGCACAATATGCATTTTTGGATTCACTTTCTTCTTGGTTGAAGCGGCAGCGCTGCAGCATCTTGCAGGGAAGCACGGACTTGGTCGGTGAGCAAGTCCGCGATTCTCGAGAAGCGCTACCGTCTTCCTCGGAAGCACTGCAGTGCAAAAACGGATGTAGAAAGAATCAGTCCGGAAGTGGACCTGCAGCGTGCAACAAAAACGAGGCTCTAGTGTACCATTCATTCAGTAGAGTACGTCCGAGAGTAAAAAAAATCGTCTCTATGGTCTGTCACTGTGTTACGTATGGACCGCTCATGCTTATGTTGTAACACGAATAAAAATACTTCGCCGTGTAAGCGTTATCCTCTGCAGCCGTTCAACTTGAAAATCTAAGTTGTACGCCGCTTGCCAACGTTTGGAACACGTATGCACAGATTTTCAAAACAGTGTTTGCCTCCAAGAGTTTACCCAAGAGAACATAACCTCTGATGACTTTCATGCGGAATTTTAGATAAGCCTCTACAGGTTTTATAATAATCCAGCATAATATCTGTTGCTACGTGTCTGTTGGACTTGGACTAGTGCATATTTCTCGATATAGTTTTGAGCCTACCAGGATTGCTCTTATTATTCCAGATAAGGGAAAAGCTTGTAAACACAATTAGTAATATATTTTAATACGACTGAATATCATTCAAGGAGCTCATTTTGATCCATTTATATTACTAA
Source organism: Branchinecta lynchi (assembly GCA_023053575.1). NCBI lineage: Eukaryota > Metazoa > Arthropoda > Branchiopoda > Anostraca > Branchinectidae > Branchinecta > Branchinecta lynchi. The sequence goes on from JAKZAP010000001.1 coordinate 11,695,739, forward strand.
TATTATCTTTAAACATTTCCTTCTTTCTTCTTCAGTAGTCACGTGATGGAAATGCATTTCTGTGATTGGTCATGTGTAATTTTTAACACACATAATAGAACCCGTTCATATTAATTTTTACCACAGCAAGCCTCGGCGGGATAAAGGTAAACAAACATATTCGCGGATAGCACGTACTGTTAAGAAATTCTGCGCCTTAAACGTAAGCTTGAACGGTCCTGTAGTTTCACAGTAATTAATAAAGTGCCTCAAAGGTTTGTTTTAATAATTTAATTCATGTTATTCTGATAAGTTACGGATAGTTTCATATTACTAACTAGGTTACATAAGATCTTGGGCGTCTTCCACCCTACTTACTGTCGTTACTACGATGACGTCGCGGCTTTTGACTTCTTCGCGGCGAAACTGGAATGATCATTAGTCTAATCACAGAAATCGTAGTTACCACGCTTAGTACACTCCCGAGCGTGGTAAGTAAATATTAACTATTCGTTACTATTTCGAGAAGGTTGGAACGGTCCGTGTACCCGAAATCGTACCCCAAGTCGTAGAAAACTGGAAACGATCTTATTTGTCTAATGGTGCTCTGGGACCTCTTTCCAACTGAAAAAAATATAAACAATGGAAACAGCTATTTCATTTTTCAATTTAAAACCTGTTAAAAACAGCTGTTCCCGATTCGTGAGTTTGCTCTGATCATTTCAGAGTAAAGCCCTTGAAATAAGAATGATCATGGGACCTTAGAAATCATGGGAATAGTGAGTTTGGTACAAAGTATTTTGTGTTGCACTTGGCTGTGATGATGCACACTGTAAGGGCACGAGAAATTGATCTACAAGCAAACCCCTGAGGCAAAATGTCGATGGGGTCATCGGGGTCATTAAAATGTAAATTGTGCTCAAAAGTATTTACTGTACTTTAAGAAATTCTGTTGTAAGCAAAGCCCTTGGGGACCATGAATATGTATTGTTTGGTCAAAAGTTTTTTTTTTTTTTTCACTTTTCTGTTAAAATGCGCACTAAGGGTGCTAGAAATCGATTTGTAAGCAAAAACCAATCTTGCAACTGCAAGAACGTATTGGTGACCTGGATAAAACACCGATTTCTGTGTTTGGGGTTGCACAGTCGGCTGCGACCTCACCCCGTTCGTTTGCATCTGCGGTACGTGGCCCAAGCGTTTATTCAGTCATTCTAGAACCCGTTGAATATGACAAAAATATTGACAAACGTCTGGGCCGAAATGATCTAGAAAAGCTGACCAAAAGTTTTAACCGGGCTATTGACGAAGACAGCAAAAATTTTGCTGTGAAAAAGACAGTACCAGCGAAGAATGGCAAAATTATACTTGAACTGGGTTCAGAGTCTGATGCAGAAGAGGCATTTTCTGCATTTAACAAGAAAGTAGAGGTGACAAAGTATAAAGCTGTGCAGGTGAAGAAAAAGATGCCGAGAATAATCGTATATGACGTCACGGAATGTGAAGATGCCGATTCGTTCCGCACAGAGCTCTTGCGAAGCAACGATAATGTTAAAGACATGGTTGATCATGGTGAGTTATTGAAAGTCGTCACACTCTTGAGGAAAGGTAGTAACAGCGCTAGCGTCGTACTTGAAGTTAGCCCAAAGCTCCGCAACATCCTGCTAAACGGTCATGTTAAACTTGGTTTTTTGATGAAGCGCTGTGATGACTATGTGTTCCTCATAAAGTGTTCGAAATGCTGCCTTTATGGCCACCGAGCAACTGAGTGCAGAGGCGTGCAGTGCTGCTCTTTTTGGGATCCCAAAACGTAAGTGGAGGGATACCTATGACATCGCAAAAGTTGTCCGTCTGTCCGTCCGTCCGTCCGTCCGTCTGTAAGCACGATAACTCTCGAAGGGAATGAGATATTTTGATGAAACTTGGTGAGAAGGTTCGTTGGGTCGTCGGACCAGTCAAGTTCGTAGATGGGCTTTGTAGCTCTACATTTAGGGGTGGGGGAGGGGATTCAAATTAAGGGACAAACAAAATATTTTGAAACAGCTAATGTAATAGTCGATTATGGGGTAAGAAGACATGCTGAACACGATGGTGAAAACCATTTTGTCATCGGACAAGTAGTTCGCCCGAAATCCGGCCAAAACCGGAAAGTTTGTTGAAAGTAAAAGTTTTATTTGAAGTTGATTAGATGTTCGATTTAGGGGTACGAAGACATGCTGAAGACGATGGTGAAAATTATTTTCTCGACAGACAAGTATTTCGCCCGGAATCCGGCCCAAACCGGAAAGTTTGTTGAAAGTAAAAGTTTTATTTGAAGTTGATTAGATGTTCGATTTAGGGGTAGGAAGACATGCTGAAGACGATGGTGAAAACTATTTTCTCGATGGATAAGTATTTCGACCGGAATCCGGCCCAAACCGGAAAGTTTGTCAAAATTAAAAGTTTTATTTGGAGCTGATTAGATGTTCGATTTAGGGCAAGAAGACATGCTGAACAATTATGTGAAAACAAGTTTCTACCCGGACATGTATTTCGTCCGGAATCCGGCCAAAACCGGAAAACTGTTGGAAGTCAAAGTTTTATTTCTAGTTGATTAGATAAGCGATTTAGGGATAAGAAGAGATGCTGAGTCCCTGTGTGACAATCGTATTTTACCCGGACATAAAGTTCGACCGGAATCCGGCTGGAATCGGAAAATTTGTTATAAGCTAAATTTCCATTTGAAGTTGATTAGATGTTCATTACTGGGGAAAGAAGATACCCTGATTTCGTCTTTGAGCTTTCTTTTTTCGCCGGACAAGTAGTTCTGGAGTTCGGCCGGAACCGGGAAATTGGCAGAAGTGGCAGGAAGTTTTCGTCAAAACAGATATGACTTATAGGGGAAAACACACATGCTGAATCCAAATCTGAACTTGGTTTTCTCAGGTGATTAGCTATTTGGCCTTAATCTGTTTCTGAATTTTGATTGTAAAAATGTTCAAGGAGTCTGGCGAAGACTGGATCTGGCTAAGACAAGACCCAGTTGTCTGGATCAGATATTGAATTTTTGGGATCCCATCGAAACCTTTGGTCTTGTTGTATGGGTAACCATTCATTTGATGATTGCCCAAAATCGTTTTCTGATCGCCCATCGTGCAGTGCCTGTCACCATAGCAAGACCAATGGAAGAACGCATGCGTCGTACGCAATTAAAAAATGCCCAACTGCACTAAAGATTATAGGAAAACTGAAAGACAGAATTCTGTATGACGACGGTCTATAATGTTTCAATCAGGCAGCGCAAATGATGTGAATAAATCATTGTCTTTCATCCAGATTAATTTGCAGCATTCTTTCCTTGCGATGGTGCAGTTACAACAAACCCTTGCAGAAAGAAAGCCAGATGTTGTTCTGCTGCAGGAACCCTATGTTAATAAGTTCGGAAAGCTTTCGTGCATTCCAAGGGAATACGGTTGTTTTTTAAAAATTTATTACGATAAGAGGTTTTTTAGTGCAGCTGTTTTAGTTAAAAAATGTTTTCGTGCAGATATTAATTTTGATGATTTGTCTAATGAATGTGTAACTGTGTCTATTTATTTGCCAAGTCATAAAGTTGTTGTTTCTTCAATATATTGTCCCCCGTCAATTCAGTCAGTATCTGACGTATTAGCTGTGACTGATGGGTTAAGCAATCATAGTAATCATGTTGTTGGTGGTGACTTTAATGCTAAAAGCCCGATTTGGATGTCAAGTAGTAATAGTGATAGAAGAGGAAAAGAATTAGAAGATTATTTTGCTAATAAGAATTTAGTTGTAATAAATGATCCAGATGTGCCGACGTATTGCGTCGGCTCTTCCAGCCCTGATGTCACAGCTATAGGTTCTAATCTAGTTCAGTTTGCTAAGGAATGGATGGTTCTTTCGGATTCCCCATCATTGTCTGATCATTTGTATATTTCTTTTGTAATAGCGTTAGATGCTGCGCAAGGCGTCCAAACTTTCCCTCAAAAGTATGATTATAGTAAAACAGATTGGGGAACATTTAATTCAGTTTTACTTAGTCGAATAGATGATGTGTATTCGCTTCCTGTGTCGTCTGTACAAGAGATAGATGTGGCTGTTGAAAGTTTTAGAAAGTTGATTTCTGATGCCACTGCTGATTCGACCCCAGTTTTTGGTAGTAAAAGATCAAAAAAGTATGCAAGGTGGTGGAATCCGGAATTGACAAGATTAAGACAAGATTATAGAAGGAATTTGAGAATTTATAAAATTTTAGATGATTTAGAAAGTGAAATAAATACGAAAAACTCCCTTAGAGATTATAAATATGAAATTGTAAGAGCTAAAATAGAAGATTGGAAAAAGTTTTGTGAAGAAAGAGCTAGCTTAGATCCATGGCAAACTATTCATAAGATATGTCGGTCAGATGGCGGATGTATTCAGCCTGTGCATGTGTTAAAAGATGATGGTAGCAGAACTTCATCACTGAACGAAGCAGGCGATGAACTTTTTGCAAAGTGGTTTCAAAAAGATCATCGTGTTAATGATAATATGTTCCATTCGGATGTGAGACGACAAGTTACAAATTTTGTTCAAAATGTTACTTCTGGAGAAGATGAAATTAATGCTGATGTTTTAAAAGATGCTATAAATTCTCCGAAACCAATGAAAGCTCCAGGTCCAGATGGAATTTTAAATCTTGTTTTGAAAAAAAAATATTAATGTGATAACACCGACTTTTCTAAAATCATAAATGCATGTTTAAATTTGTGTTATTTTCCTAAGGAATGGAAAACAGCTAATGTGATAATTATTTTGAAAAAAGGAAAGAAAAATGATGGGAATCCCCGTTCTTAACGCCCTATTAGTTTACTTTCGAATTTAGGTAAAGTATTTGAAAAAGTAATAATGCAGAAATTGAGTAATTTAAGTTCTGAAAAGAATTGGATATCTTATTTGCAGTTTGGATTTAGTAAGGGGAAAAGTACAGTTGATGCAGTAGATAATGTTGTTACTGTTGTTGAAAATAATAAATTAAAAAAGAAATTTACTTTATGTATTTTTTTCGACATTAAAGGGGCTTTTGATAACGCTTGGCATCCAGGAATAATACACAAATTGATAGAAAAAGAATGTCCGGGAAGTTTGATAAAATTAGTTCAAAGTTATTTTAATGACCGTGTAGTTATATACCAAAATGAAGTTTCAAGGGCTCTGGAAAAATCATGTCCTCAGGGTGGAATTGTATCTCCATTTTTGTGGTTAATGAACATAAATGATCTTTTGAATGAGAAAATTGACAAACATTGTATTATACAAGCTTACGCAAATGATATTTGTGCGATAATAAGTTCAGAAAGCATTTGCAAACTGGAAGAAATAGCTCAGAAAGTGTTTACAAAGTTTGAGCAATGGGCTGTTAAAAATAAACTTGAGTTTGATCAAAATAAAACTGAAGCTGTTTTATTCACTAATAAGCATAAAGTTCCAAAAATCACTCTGAAATTTGGTGGTGATACTATTGAAGTGAAAGAAAAAGTTAAATATTTTGGCGTTATTTTGATTAGAAAATTATTGTGGACAGACCATGTTGTTAGTAGAATTAATTCAGCTAAACAATATTCAACTCGTCTTTTATGTGCGGCAAAAACAACATGGGGCCTAAGACCTTTTGCATTGAGGAAACTGTACAAGTCGGTTGTGGAAAGCACAATTTTATATGCTGTTCCAGTTTGGATCGCTGCTCTTAAGAAAAAACATATTCTGAGAAAACTAAAATCAGCTCAACGAATTTCGATGTTGGCAATCTCCAAATCTTTTCGTAGCGCACAGTCAGAAGTAATAACAGCTATTTCTGGTGTGTTACCTATTCACATTAGAGCTTTTGAACTGACTGCATTAAGATATGCTCGCAAAGGCCGCCCTCAAAATTGGCCGATGTTTACTCCACCTTCTTTCCCTTTAGTTCAAAGATCATCTCTTCATAGTATTTTTGCAGATGAAGTTCTTTCTGAATTGTTTGGACACAGTATTTTTGATAATAATTTTATTTTAAACCGTCAGTTTCTAAAATCTAAGTTATATGAAATGTGGTATAGAGATTTTCAAAATTCAGTTAGCTACTGGCCAAGCCGTTTCTTTTCAAGTACAAATGATTTAATTGCTGCTTCCAGGGGTGGCCCGAAGCACTCAGGCCAGGGGGGGTGAGACCCCTCATTTCAACGACTCATGGATCGTAATATACGACTCGCAGGTACCAACAAAAATGAACTGTTGCGACTATGCGGCAATGGCGCGCATTCCCCACCAACAAATAATAGAGCCGGTGTAAAACTAGCTGCAATGCATCAGCTGAAATTATTCTTGTAATCAAAATTTTTGTAGACATATCTCATACCTTCACAGCCTCAGCTTTACATTTCAACTTTCGCATACGAGGAAAGCTTTCTGTACCCGGGACAAATTAAAGCAAGCGCCGCAGGCGAATTTTGTTTATTCTGCCTTTGTCTAGAAAAATTCTAGCCAGCCTTCACTGTGTTTCAAATCTAAAAAGTTCCAAGCCTAATCGCCAAGTAAATGACACACCGTTCCTCTAAATAGAGAATACTATGAAATGTGCCACAGGCGAAATTTTGTGAAACGCCGAGGAGCAGACCGTCTTTTTGCGATCCCATTGAAAAGGAAAAAATAGCTCTGAAATAACAAATCTGACCGTCGAAAAAAGTGACAAAATAGTGGCCACATCAAACAAAGTAGAAATAAAGTAGATTTGTTCGAAATTAAAGCAAAAAAAGAAATTTTCACGCAAAAGACACGCTTATTCAGAAACAAGACGAGGAAGTTTGCAAGTACATTCAAAGAAAAAAATCCTGAGTTATGGACGTAAGCCGAGGAGCAGAGCGTCATTTTGTGATCCCAATGAAACGTTAAGAATAGCTATGAAATCACGACTCTGTTCTTCGAAAAAGTGACAAAATAAAGCCCATAGAAAGGAAAGTAGATTTGCTCCGAACTAATGCAAAAAAAGTAGTTTTCACGCTCAGAACACACTTCCTCAAAAACGAAACGAGGAAAACAGGTTTGCCAGTGCATTACAAAAACAAATCTGGATTTACGGACATAACGAACTTTTCGTCTTGGCCTGACAGAAGTTTACAAATATAGAAAAAGACACCGGTTCGCCGACGAGACTTGAATTGCATTATATAAGTAGTGAACTGATAGACAAAAATACTTCTAAATTATGACCAAAAAAATTGTTTATGGAAATGGTCAAGGTACAAGTCCCTTGTGTAAAGTGCCATCTATATTGACTTGAATTAAGTTTTTCCGGTTGATTTGATGTACTTTTGTTTCATAATGAAAGTACCGTGTAACATTTTATTTGTCACTCGACACACTGTACTTTCATGTCGAAAACTAAAGCAGGTAAAGCTACAGTGAGCTACATCTGAAGAATTGCAACTTAAAACTGGTTTGCAGAATTTGGTTCTACGCGACAGAAGATGCTATACACTAATGAAGACGAGAAGTTCGCCTTTAGAATACCTTAAACATAAAAGAGATCATTTTCGAGTTGTATGAGTGTCCTGAATTTTACGAAGTCTTTTCAGATGTGCTTTAACACTAGCATACAGGTGCGTCACGTATGGGGGGGAGATGGATGACCCCCCCCCCCCTCCCCCGATGTTGTCCGCTAGCCTGTAAAAAACAGTAGGTTTTTCTTAAAAACGGTAGGTTTTCTTTAAATCAGTCGAGTTTTCACCAAAACAGTCGTTTTTTTTCGCAAAAAAAGACGGTAAAAATTATCAGCCAGTCATACCTTGCTCCTCCCATATTTGGTAGTGCTATGATTCGCAGTCATCAGTGATACATTCGATTCGCAGTCAGCTTTGGCTGAAGGAATATTTTTGCTCCTCCCCCCCCCCCCCCAAACGTTTTGGTAGTAACACCTCTGCTAGCATAGAGGCCAAAAATTTACCTCCCGACTAGACTGAGCTATTCCAGCGTCTGCAGAATCCCTCCTGTCCTGGGAAACGAGTTTCGGGTGTATATTAAAATCCTCCTTGTCCTTTTCAGCGTTGTTCTTACCTCAACCTCTCTTTTTAATCGACATTTTTCGATTTGTTCTGGGCACACTTCTTTCTCGGGTCTCCTTTCATTTGATTTCTGATGGCTTTTCCATTCTGTTTAAAAATTCTATTCCTTCTTTTTTCACTTATAGCCAAAGATGACCAAAGAAATAGAAAACCGTGATTTTCGGGTTTTTTTTTTACCTTATATTCCAAAGATGACCGAAAAGCAATACACATAAACTTGTCTCTCGCTTTTAGTCTATAAGGTATATCAATGTTACCAGTCAGACTTCACTTTAACAACTAACCTATTGTACTTTTGACAGGGTAAAATCTGAAAGACCGAAGTTATGCAGATCCGAATCCCATGGGAGTACAACAGGTAGCGGCATTGTTACCCCCCATGAATCGTGTTTCCGACCTATCGGGGTTACAAAACTTGGTTTAAACGACTTCTTCGGGGACTGGCTTACGACTGAAGCTGTGCAGAGACACAATTTAAAAACAAACTTAAACGACTCGGATTATTTTTTATTAAAATAATGCCCGGAACCTCGGCGAGGCCAAATAACGACTGATACGACTTAGCAAAAGGCCAAAATAAACGACTGATACGACTTAACAGAAGGCAGGGGGGGTGAGTCACCCCCCCTTCGGGCCACCTCTGGCTGCTTCTTATTTTGAACCAAAATACCAGTTGACACAATTTATTACCGGCCATTGTCGTCTTAATAGTTTCCTGCATAGAATTGGTAAAGCTCCTTCTAGCTTGTGTTATTGTTGCCAAATTCCTGAAACTTGCAGCCATCTTTTATTTGAATGTCCTTTATATTACACTCAGCGAATGTCCTTGTATTTGTGTTTATCTCAACTAGGTCTTAGCTTTCCTTTTAGTCTGAATTTAGCAGTGAGTAATAAGTATGTTAGAAATCTTGTTATTGTTTTTTTTAAAAAGAACTAGGAGATTAGAAATTTCGTAGTTGGTGATCATTGGTTGCGTCATCACTTTTCTTCAGTCGGTACTTTATGATTAGATTAGTGTTTTATTTTTGATGTCATGTAACTTTAGTTTAGTATATAGAGTGAAATACCTTGTTTGGTTTACTCACGATTAAATACTTACTACTTACTTAAGCCGATCTTGTCGAATCTCTAATTTTCCAGCCAAGCTTCACAGTCCTAGCATGTCTTAACAACCTTAACTCGCAATCAGCGGAATTCTGGACCCCCCCCCCACCCCACCCCTCTCCAACTCCCCCTAACAGGGCCCGAATCCGGTTCGGTTCTGTCACTGAAGTATCTAGTTCTTGTGCTTGTTTTTCCCACCAAGTTTCTCCCCGATCTCTCCACTCTAAACGTATCAAACATTTTCGGTTCTCCCCTCCACCCCCCCCCCCCCCCCCTCACCCCACATTCATCGGATCCGGTTGGAAATTGAAATGGGACATCTGAGACATGAGGTCTTTCCAAATATCAAGTTTCATCTATATCCGATCCCAGCTCAAAATTTGTACATGACTCAAGATTCAGGATTCCCCCTCCCTCCAGTCCTCCTACGATGGCTGGATTGGGAAACTGACTATTTGCAAGTTAATTATGTGGGGTTTCCGATATGCCTGCCAAGTTTCATCGTCCTAGCCCAAATGGAAGTACCTTAACTCCTGATCACCGGACCCCCCCCCCCCTCTAACTCCCCTCACAGTGCCCTATCCGGTCCGGTTCTGTCACTGATGTATCTAGGGCTTTTGCTTGTTCTTCCCACCAAGTTTCAACCTGATAGCACCATTCTAAGCGTGTCACAAGAATTCCAGTTCCCCCCTCCGACTCCCCCCACATTCATTTGGTGATTCGGATCCGGTGAAAATAAAACAAGACCAAAGGTTTCGACAGGATCCCAAAATTTTAATATTGCTCCCGACAATTCGGTCTTGTAGATATTCGGTCTTCAACAGACTTCTTAAACATTTTTACTTTTAACATTTAGAAACAGGTTAAGGCCAATGGTAATAATCGGAGAAGACCAAGTTCGTCTTTGAAAGTGCAAACCGGACACGCCAGCTGAATTTCAACAAGTTTAGATATCTGTTTTGCGCTGTCAAATATTCAAATACGGATTCAGCATACGGTTTACCCAATAGCCTACGTCGTACCTCCTTTCTTCCTCCGTTCTTTCTTCTAGCAAAAAACTAAAGCTGAAAGTCGGATTCAGCATGTCTCCTTACCCCTACATCCAACCTCTAATCAAATTTTACTTTTAACAAATTTTCTGGTTTCAGCCGGCTTCCGAGTGATCTATACATCCGGTGAGACAATGATTTTCATATGCGAGTTCAGCATGTATTCTTACCCGCGATTCGAACATCTTATCAAATTTAAATAAAACTTTTACTTTTAATAAATTCTCCGGTTTTGGACGGATTCCTGCCGAACTAATTGCCCGGCGAGAAAAGAAATTTCATATTCGAATTCAGCATGTCTCCTTACCCTTAAGTCTGCTATCTCAATAGCTATCAAAAAGTATATTTTTCCCCCCTAATTTGAAACCCCTCCCCCACCTTCAAAAAATCTTCGAACTTGACCTGTACTTTGACCCAAAGGATACTCCCACCAAGCTTCATCAGAATATCTCAATCCCTTCGAGAGTTAACGTGCGGACCGACGGACAGACAGACGGACAACTTTTGTGATGTCACAGGTATCCCTCCACTTACGTTTTGGGATCCCAAAAAGCGGAGTAAATGAAAGAAACTAAATAAAGCACTTAAACACGCAGAAAAAGACACTTACTTTTCAATCTTCGGCAAGGAAGCAGTGGATAACGTCGTGCGCTCAGGGGTGGCCCAAAGGGGGGGGGGATTCACCCCCCCCCCCCTTGCCTTTTGCTAAGTCGTATCAGTCGTTTATTTTGACCTCGCCGAGGTCGCGGATATTAATTTTAATCAAAAACAATCAGAGTCATTTAAAAAAAAGTTGTTAATTTTGGCTATCCTCAGCTACAGTCGTAAACTCGTCCCTAACCGATTCGTTTAAACCAGGTTTTATAACCCGGATAGGTCGAAGACATGATTCATGGCGGCAGCAGTTCGGCTACCTGTTCTACTCCCATGTGATTTGTATCTGCCTCACGTAGGTCTTTCAGATTTTAGCCTGCCAAAAGTCAAAATTAAAATAGGTTAGTTGTTAAAGACTGGTCTGTCTGGATAACATTATTATACCTTATAGACGAAAAGCGAGAGACAAGGCTATGTGCATAGATTGTTGATCAAACTTTGACTACAAGTGGAAAAAGAAGGCTTGAAATTTTTAAACATAATGGAAAAGCCATCAGAATCAAAAGACAGGAGACCCGCGAAACAAGTGCGCCAAGAACAGTAGAAAAATGTCAAGAACCGTACAAAGCGAGCTTGAGGTGGGTACAATGCATGAAAAGGACTGCAGACGCTGGAATAGCTCATTCTCGTCGGGAGGTAATTTTTTTGTATCTATGCTAGTGTTAAATCACATCTGAAAAGCCTTCGTTAAATTCCCCAGCCTATAGATCATATGAAAATATCAGGACACTCATGGAACTCGAAAATGATCTCTTTTATTTTTAAGTTATTCTGAAAGATAGCTTCTCGTTCTTCAATTGCTGTGTAAAGCATATTCTGTCTCTTCTGCATTGAGACTTGGACCTAACTTGGTGGCAAGGTCGCAGATGAACATTGAGGCAGATAGAAACCTTTCAGATGTGCTTGTGCTTGAATACGATGCATTGGGGAAAGATATAATGTTCCTATCGGGCGGAAAACAAAAGTTTGATTCGTCAACGAATAGGGGTTTGTTTTTACGCAGAAGGAATCAGATTCTGCAAACCAGTTAAAGTCTTTGATTCATGTGGGCCGAAAAGGTGGGAGACACCATCATTTTTCGATGGGTCGGATTTTTACGAACACCCTGTTACCTTTGTTTTCCCCGAACTCCTCACGGTCGACAACGTTATCCACAACGTACTTGGACACAATTCACTCCGAACGCCATCCACCATTGCTAATTAACTATTCATTGGTCTACTGGCACTCGCCAAAATATTACTAAAACCTTTGAGAAGATCGAGTTGCGTGTAAGAGGATTAAAAACAACTCAGTAGACCTATATCACCATGTGGATGTTTAGATATGTCAGAAGAAGAAATCATCGGTCAGTTTGACATTTTTGGGTCTCGGAAGCTGAATACCAGCTGAATATTCTTTAGCTCAATTTCAGAATAATCAAGAAATCACTATAACAAATCTAGTATATTTATTTATTGTGACCCATGTTTTTCAGAACAGTGGAGTATGAATAAAATACACATATTAAAACACTTGAACAAAACAATGTAAATAAACATGACAACAATCTTTTCATATAGTATAAGAGCACACTAAACCTCGTATAATTTACTTCGTTTGTTTTTTGTTCTCTATATAGTCTACATCCTTAATTATTTGGACTTACGGGAATTAACAAGAAAAAACAGAAAACAAAATACTTAAAGAAATCGATAATGAAAATAGTTAGATTGATTTTTCTACACACTTTCCATATGCCTGCACAAAAAAACATTTTGTTAGATCCAAAGTCAAACTATGATTCGATCATCCTCATGTCCGTCGCTTCCGACTCGCAACGCTAGATGACCCAGCGGTCGGATCGAGTCGAGGCTTAATCTTAGGTTTTGGGTGGGGGAGTTCTAGACGTTCCAAGTGCTAGAATGCTTATGATACACCTCCTGTAAAATTTGCAGTTTATCCAGTGCTTCCACTTCTCCTGATTTAGCAGGAGATCTACGGTTTTTTTAGGTCTCCTACTGATTTAGTTTTGAGTCTCCTGACCTACTGATTTTCTACTGATATTTCGCTATTCTACCTAATTTTCTCCTGATTTTTCTTAACGGCTATATCTTCTTAATTATTCTTTTCTCGAGCATGGCTTGAAGGCTGGAACTCATCACAGAAGGTAGAATCCGGATGGAAATAGTTAAATTTGGCAGAAAAAAGATTGACACGACACTTCCACTTCCCAAGTTTCATTCAAATCGGATCGCCCGTTCGACAGTTACGAATGCCACACAAGATTCCGGATTCCCCATCCGTCCACTCTCCCCCACGATGATAGGATCATACAAACGACTATTATCAAGTCAGTTTGTTTGAGTCCCTGATATGCCAGCCCAGTTGCATCGTCCTAGTACATCAGGAAGTACCGTACTCACGGATAATCAAAATCCGGATCCCCCAACCCCCCCTCCCCGCCCAACTCCCCATAGTGCCCGAAGCCGGTCCGGTTATGTCAATGATGTATCTAGGACTCGTGCTTGCTCTTCCCGACAAGTTTCATCCTGATCCCTCCACTCTAAGCGTTTCCCAAGATTTCGGGTTCCCCTCTCCAACTCCACCTGAAGTCACCGATTCCGGTCCGGATTTTATGTGGATCGTCTGAGAGACGAGGTCTTCCCAAATACCAAGTTTCATTAAGATCCGATCACCCATTCAAAGGGTTATAAATACCTCAAGATTCCGGATTCCTCCTCCGGCCACTCCCCCACGATGATCCGATCATGCAAATGACTATTGTCAAGCCGCTTTATTCAAGTCCCCGATATGCCAGCGCAGTTGCACCGTCCTAGTGCATCAGGAAGTACCAAACACACGTTTATCAGAAATTCGGATCCCCCCCCAACTCCCCCAATAGTGCCTGAATCCGGTCCAGTTATACCAATGATGTATCTAGGACTTGTGCTTGCTCTTCCCACCAAGTTTCATCCTGATCCCTCCACTCTAAGCATTTCGCATGATTTCCGGTTCCCCTCATCAACTCCCTCCAAAGTCACCGGATCCGGTCCGGATTTTATGTGGATCGTCTGAGACACGAGGTCTTTCCAAATACCAAGTTTCATTAAGATCCGATCACCCGTTCAAGAGTTATAAATACCTCAAGATTCCGGATTTGCCATCCCTCCACTCCCCCCACGATGCTCGGATCGGGGAAGTCACTATTTCCAACTTAATCATCGGGGTCCCTGATATGCCTGCCAAGTTTCATCGTCCTAGCTTATGTGGAAGTGCTCGAACTAATAAAACCCGGACCGACAGACCGACGGACGGACAGAAATTGCGATCGCTATATCAATGACACTTGGACGAAGAGCAAGTGCCATAAAAATCGCTGAGTGTCGAAAAAGAGCGAAAAAAACAGGGACCGGCTAAAAGCAGGAAGAGAAGGGAACACGAGAAAAGCAGGAAGGCCTACGAAAAGCAGGAAGGCCTACGAAAAGCAGGAAGGCCTACGAAAACCAGGAAGGGTATACTAAAACACGGAAGGGCATGCTAAAACGAGGAAGGCTGTCACCAGAATTTGAAGGCTGCGAAAAATCGGAAAGTTTCACCCTTCCCTTCCTCTGTTTAGTCCTATTTGAGGGGTCAGCAATTTTTCAAACTCAAGGTTTGCCATCCTATCCTGCTTTTAGTATCCTGACATGGGTAGGCATGAAATCCAGTTAGGGGTCGGCAAATTTCCAAATTGAAATTAATTCCTCGTTGTAGTAGCTTGTCACGTAGTACCTCAAAGTACTAAAACGAGGAAAGAAATAGTGTACTTCAGAACTTGAAATATCTTAGTTGCCGCGACCCCCCGCTGGACTGAGAATTCTAGTTGCCGACCCCTCAATGCACTAAAACGAGGAAGGGAACGGGAAACTAAGAGTTTTGATCGTTTCTAACCCCTCAAAGAAGAGTAATCTAAAATTTCCAATTCCTTTCCTCGTTTAGTACTTTCAAGGTACTAGAATGAGGAAGGAAATGGTGGATTTATCTTAGCTACCGACCCCTCGCTGGACTCGGAAGATTTTAGTAGCCTATCGTCAGAACGAGTGTGAACTTAACTCACTGAACTTTTGCCTAGCCATGTCAGGATCCTAAAACGAGGAAAGGCTCGGGAAGGGATGGTGAATTTTGACTTTGAAAAGTTGCTGACCCCTCAAAGAGAACTAAACAGAGGAATGGAACGGTGCAGCTCTACAGTTTTTCGCAACCTTGAATTCCGATAACATCCTTCCTCGTTTTAGTATGCCCTTCCTCGTTTTAGTATACCCTTCCTGGTTTTAGTATGCCTTCCTGCTTTACTCGTGTTCCCTTCCCTTCCTGCTTTTAGTCGATCCCTAAGAAACAGTGAGGGCCGTGCACACCAACGACCACTATTTGCTTATCGGTGAAGCTGAGGGATAGGGAATCAAGAAACCAGTATCATAGCTTTGGAACGGGTAATCGGACTTCCATGAAACTTGATAAGTGTCAAGAGCAACTGTCTCAGATGTTCAGTTTCAAATCCGGACCCGATCCGGTAACTGGGGGGGGGGGGGGGCTGGATGGGAGCACCAGAAATGTCATGAATCGCTTCCACGTAAGCTAGAACGACGAAACTTGGTAGGCAAATCAGGGACACCATCAGATTAACTTGGAACTAATCACTTCCTCAATCATGCCATCTTGGGGGTAGTGGAAGGATGGGAAATCGGGAAATTAGTAACATGCATAACCTTGGAACGGAATCGGACATGCATGTAAATTGACAAGCGTCAAGAACAAGTGTCAGCTGTTCGGCTTCAAACCTGGACCAGATCCGATAATGGGGGGTGTGGGTGTGGAGGGGAGCACCGGAAATCTCGTGAAACGCTTCAACATAAGCTATGACGATGGAACTTGGCAGGCATTACAGGGACACCACCAGATTAACTTGTAAATAATCATTTCCTCGATCCGGCCATCTCCGCGGTACTTACTGAGAAGATTGGCGGTGTCGGAATTGGGTGATTCTGCTTATTTTAGATCCGTCTTTTTCACTTCTACGGAATACTGGTACGGCTGAAATGGTATGGATGTTGACTGTCCTTCAATGCCAGGTATTTCATTCGGATGTAAAAAGTCAACGGTTCTAGTAGGTCCAGACTTGTTCAACTTTTTGGTAAGTTTTCGTCCAAGCAAAGAGTTTAATTTAGCTTCGTACGACAAAGCGACAAGCAACAACACTAAAAGTCGAATCAACATATCCCTGTATTTCTCAGATGGTAAAAGATCGTCTCAGAAATTTAGAGATGTGGAAGTCGTAGAACGCACCAACACTTGACCAGTTGATATAGCGAAAATCTTCAGATCTGACCAGTATTTGCGAAGAACCGCTAACAAAAACTGATCCACCACTTAATCATCCCAAAAAATCAAACTATTACTGATCCAAGAAAGACCAACGAGTGATCTAGAATTCTGTAAACGTGTTTGCTCAACACGCTGATTTTAGGTCGACCTAATGGACATGGCTACAATCGTTATTGTTGTTAATTCGTTCCGGAATAGCGACGGTTACGTGCTAAGCACATGCCTCCATTCAGTTTAAAATCGCATTGTCATTGCAGCTCTCACTTTACAACTTTGAAAACAATAAGTTAGGTTTAATAAATAGACATTTAACTTACAATATACAAGAAAGTTTCCCAGGCCGCCCCAAAAATTTTCTGTACAAACTATATAAATATACTGGCATCATGCATTATTCGTACTATCGGGCTGCCGTAAACCGATAGTTCTGGAAAAAGTCGATGATGGGATGGTAACCATAGTTGACTTTCGGTTTATCCCCTCCTATCTCTGGTTTCTGAGGGGGAGCAGCTGGAGCAAGTGAGGAGGTTCCGATTCTCTCTGGCGACTGTTGACTGACTGGTGGGGAGCTAAGAATGTAATAATTCAGTTCAAGGAAATATTTCATATTTAAACACGTATCGAAAAGCTCACGCAACAGTCCATTCCGTATTCGCTGTACTGCTTGTACTGGAAGAACTTATCTAGACCTTAACTTATTGATCCTAATACAATTCTCGGCTTGCGCTTCATACAAACCCATGCTCTCTTGGGGCACACTGTCAAGGCTCGACAAGATTTCCGGTATCAAACATTCTTTTATCAATGGATCAATGGGTTAGCCATCAAGTGTACAGTCTGTCAAACGCTGCTTGTGTTACTATTTAGATGATTAACAATTTTATTTAGATGCTAAAAAGAACTCGAATCCTAGCTTGGCGTAAGCGGAAGGAAGTGAATGCGTTGACAATTTGCCACTATTCATAAAACTTCAGGAAATAAAAATTCTAAATATATCAAGGAATAGAGAGTCCACCTGATTGTATTCACAGACAGCTTACTCTTAACCCGTATACAATCCGTTCGGGTTCCTATCCTTCGGCACTAACAAATAACGAACAAACAAAGTAGGCTATAGTGAAAAGGTCGCGAAGATCCAAATTCTTACCGGACATTTTTCAAGACATTTGTCGACTCTTGTCCTTCTGAATCGCCAGATCTCCTTCTTTCCGGGAAGCGATTTCCAAAGTTATCGCTGAAACTTTTTATACCGCCAAAACTGCCACCAAAGTCGTCGAATTCTTCAACTGTAGGCGTGTTCTTTACTTCCACAATGGGCTCCTCCTCTCTGTACTTCGGAGACTTTCTCCTTTTGTCGGTGGTCCGCGAAGAACTAGGAGTATAATCTTGTGGGCTAGTGATGTATCCAGCAATGTGACACGAGCCACCGGATGGAACCTTAAAGAACGAAGTTGTCTTTGGCCTTCTAAAACTTGTCTTACCACTACTACTAGTAAAATCAGTGAGCGGATGACTTTTGGGGTATTACCCGTTCCTTTTGTCCCTAGATCAACCACAAGCCTTCACACCGATACTGGAGAAAGGAGTATCGAGAGTATCGATATGCGGGTGGGTGTAGGACCGAACTCCATCCGGACTGGTCCCCTTCAAACGAAAGCTCTTGGACCTTTCGCTGTACTGAAAAAAAATGCTGAGTAAGATTACTTCCCTTAGTAGCAACCCTATCCCTGATTCCAAATGAAAATTTTATCTCAAAATGGTACTATTAAGTAGTACGAAAATGTCGCATGCAGTACTAACGATGCTAATACATACTTCTACTTCAAGGCTATCGTGTTACTGCATACTACTATATGCTACTATTAGTTATTTGAGTATTTGTCTTCCTTTATTGTACTACCCTTGTTTTTCCTTCGGAATTTGTAGGTAATAAAAAATGACTTATTATTAGTATTATTAAAGGAAACAAAATACAAATCCTGAGCAGAAGCCAATATTTCTGCAATTGTTGATTGATAGGCTAGTGATGAAGATACGTAATGGTGTCGTAGCGTATTCGGATTTTATTTCTTACAATTGTCATTTCTTTCTTTTTATTTACCCTGTATATGCCTTGTTGCCTTTTGACGGGGCTTACACAAATAGCGTGTTCCACGTTCCACCCCACTTATCGTAGTTACTACGCATGAGGTCACGAATCCTAGCTTTTTGGCTTCAAGGCGGGATCTTATTTTTATATTTTCAGCAAAATATCGTGCTATGGGTTAATCCGGCCAATCCCATCATAAACCTTCGTCGTTACCACCAGAGGAGTCACTAGCCAAAATGTATTTTTTTTTTGGGGGGGGGGGGCGAGGCATTTACCAACTGGCTGGTAATTTTTACCGACTATTTCTGCAGAAAAACGACTGTTTTCAACAACAAGAAATGACAGTTTAAAAAAAAATCGACTGATTTTCAGAAAAACCGACTATTTTGACGAAAAATCGATAAACTTTCAGAAAAAACGCCTGTTTTCATGAAAAAAATCAACTGTTTTGACGAAAAATCGCGGCGCTCCGCGCCGACTCGGTTATTTTTTACCGACTGCCTGACCGCATTCGGGGGGCGACCCCCCCTCTCCCCCCCCCCTCCAGTCGTGACGCCCTAGTTACCACACTTACCTTGCTCCCGAACGTGGTAAGCAAATAGTTACTACTAGTTAATATTTCGACAAGGCTGGAACGGTCAGCATAGTAAATTTTCACGAGGTTGGAACGGAATTAGTAACTAATAGTTGCTGTTGTTGTAAGGGTGGAACACGCTCAAAATAATAACAATAATCAGACACTACAAAGTTCGGTCTCGAACGATTTCAGTTTCCTGGCTGATGACCATAGTGTAGACGGCAGCAAAAGAGTTTAAGAGACCGTTGGTTTCCGCAGGGCTTATTAAAAGAAGCAGATGCAAAATTACTATCACGTACTACTCCATCGTTGCTCTGCGGTTGTTCCCACATGGGGATAATGACAAAAACAGCAGTGAACAAATTACAACTCAGTGTCCCCGAAAAAGCTGGCAAATAATGGGCCCTCATAAGATCCCAAATTTTGCAAGGCCTTGCCACCGAGTGAAGCGGATGAAAGTAGGTGCAACATGCGTATTAATCGGCTGTGGCGGGTCTAGCCCCCCCCCCCCCGAAAAAAACCGGTAACAAACCCCACGACTCCCCCCCCTCCCCACGGTACCAAAAACCCCTGCGAACCCCCCACCCCGAATCCTTTACATTTAATACGAATGCAAAACATTTAAATTGACTTCTCGTGATCTTAGTCTGTCAAGTGACTTCTGGTACAACAAGAACAAGACCAAAGGTTTCGATGGGACCCCAAAAATATTTCATTTGCTCCTAAATTTAACCCCCCTCTCCCTCCCCCACCCCTAACTGTAGGGCTATCCCATCTACGAGTTCGACCTCACTCTTGACCCAAAGAATCCACTTACGTTTTGGGATCCCAAAAACAAGACCAAAGGTTTCGATGGGATCTCAAAAATCTAATATTTGATCCAGACAATTGCGAACGAACCACCATAATTGTCCAGAAAAAAAGGGCATAAACGAATTCAGCGTATCACCTTATCCGGATAAAGAACATCTAATCAACTTCAAGTAAAGTTCAACTTATAAAAACAAATCTTGTTTCAACCGGATTCCAAACGAACTATATGTCCAGGTAAAAAAAAGGATTGTCATATACAGATTCAGCGTGTTTTCTTACCCCTAAACCTGTCATCTAATCAACTTCAAATAAAACTTTTGCTTTTAACAAATTTTCCGGTTTGGCCTGATTCCGGCCAAACAAGTTGTCCTGGTAGAAAATACTGTTCCCATAAGGGTTCAGCCTGTCTTCTTACCCCTTAATCGAACATCTAATCAACTTAAAACAAAACTTTTACTTTGAACAAACTTTCTGGTTTTGGGTGAATTCCGGGCGAACTACTTGCCCGGCGGTAAAATGGTTTTCACCATCGTGTTCAGCACGTCTTCTTATCCCTAAATCGGACATCTAATCAACTTCAAATAAAACTTTTACTTTTAACAGACTTTCCGGCTTTGGCCGGATTCCTGACGAACTACTTGTCCGATGACAAAATGATTTTCACCATCGTGTTCAGCATGTCTTTTTACCCCATAATCGACTATCACATTATATGTTTAAAAATATTTCATTTGCCCCTTAAATTAAACCCCCTCCACCACCCCTAAATGTAGGGCTACAGAGCCCAACTACGAACTTGACCTTACTCTTGACCCAAACAGTCCTCACACCAAGTTTCATCAAAATATCTCATTCCCTTCAAGAGTTATAGTGCTTACAGACGGACAACTTTTTTGATGTCATAGGTATCCCTCCACTTACGTTTGGGATACCAAAAACGGGATAAAACCAAAGTGTTGCTCCTGCAACACAAAGTCCTGCTTGATCTAGAAGAGTATTGAGTTGATACGGCCCAGATCTTGCTCTCCTGTCTTGTAACAAGGTCTGAATACGCACGGTTCAGCAGCCTGTCATCTGATAACTGAACTAGCTTAAACGCTTACAAAGAAAACAAGCCTGTAGTGACAGGGAAAAGCCAATAGGGGCCGTAGAAATAGGACTACCACGTTTAAGACAATATTAACTCGTATCATCGGCAAAAATCACCAAGTAAAAAATGCCTCTACTTTCCTAGTGACGGCTGACGTAATTGCTAAAATTGACGCATAATTCTAGAAAGTATATGAAGTAATGCTAACCTGATAACGCTATGCAAATTCATTATCGGGAAAACTGTAGATTAACTAGTCTGGAAATTGTTCGTCAGGTGAAGGCTTCGAGCTGTTATTTTATCTTCATTGCAATGTCTGGTAATTTTTTCGTTCTCTTCCTAGTAAAAGCTGAAGCCCTGTCAAGTCACTGGTCTTCCTGAGCCTAAACCGTTGCACATAAAGGTTCACTCTAAATTAGTGAACCTTTATGGAAAATATTTGTTGAGTTTTTTTGCGTTTATTTTATATTTCTTGATCTTTTTTACTGCACTTACGCCCTTGGGCAGTGCGTCATATATTCATTCATTCATTCATTCATTCATTAACAAGAAAACAGAAAAAAACAGCTTTATTAATATTGTATGGGATAGAATCATTGGTTTTCGTACTTATTTACTCCTTAACCATAACAGGCATAAAATTACCCTGTACCATAATATATAGATCATCCATGCATTCTATTATCTAGATCTAGAGTACTTTAACTTTTTAAGTTTAGGAGACACCCGTGATACCAATTCTCTGTCTTAATCCCAAACGAAAAAAAAAAATAATCGAAAGGAAATCTCAACAGAAATGGGTGATTCACGAAACACCAAAATAACATATTATATGAAAAAGTCAGTTGGTGGTTCAGAGTATATATACTTTCCAAAAGTTAGTGGTTCGTACCACTAACTCTTCCGACTATCAAACAGTTAGTGGTTCAAACCACTAAATCTCCACTGCTTTAGTGGTTTGATCTACTAAAAATACCAATTCCGAAAACATAAGGAAGGGTAATTCTTAACCTTTGGTCTTGTTGGGTTTTATGATAGTTTTAAAGCACATATAAAAAGCCTTTGCAAAATTTCAGAGTCCATCACATGAAAATATTAGGACACTCCTACAACTTGAAAATGATCTTTTTATGTTAAAGTGAACTACTCGTTCTTCAATCGTTATTTATGACTCTTATGTCGCGTAGTGAGACTCGGACGTGAATTGGTGGTGAGGTCGCATATGAAGACTGAGGCAGATAAATATGCTGCATTGGGGAAAGATAGAGAATAGTGAAAGCTGAAAGTTCGTTCGTCAATGAGTCGGATTTTGTTTTATGTAGAAAGAATCATTTTCTGCAAACCGGTTTAAAATTGCAGTTTCTCGGATGTAGTTTCGCTGTATAGTTTGACGTACATATGTTTTAGTTATAAAAGTACAGTATTTCAAATGGACCATTAAAACTGTGCGGTACACGGCAATTTCGTAACTAAACAAGAAACACGTCAAACTACAGTTAAACTACCCCGAAAAAACGAAGTTCAAGTCTTGTCCGTGAGTCGGTGTCTTTTTGGGATCCCAAAACGTAAGTGGAGGGATACCTATGACATTGCAAAAGTTGTCCGTCCGTCCGTCTGTCCGTCCGTCTGTAAGCACGATAACTCTCGAAGGGAATGAGATATTTTGATGAAACTTGGTATGATGATTGTTTGGGAAGGGTAAGATCGAGCTGGTAGATGGGCTCTGTAGCCCTATATTTGGGGGTGGGGGAGGGGGTTCAACTTAAGGACAAACACAATATTTTTAAACAGCTAATGCGATAGTCGATTATGGGGTAAGAAGACATGCTGAGCACGATGGTAACAATCATTTTCTCGCCGGACAAGTAGTTCGTCCGGGATCCGGCAAAAACCGGAAAGTTTGTTAAAAGTAAAAGTTTCATTTGAAGTTGATTAAATGTTTGATTAAGGGGAAAGAAGACATGCTGAGCACGATGGTGAAAACCATTTTCTCGCTGGACGAGTAGTTCGTCCGGAATCCGGCACAAATCGGAAAGTTGGTTAAAAGTAAAAGTTTCATTTGAAGTTGATTAAATGTTTGATTTATGGGTAAGAAGACATGCTGAACCCGATGGTGAAAACCATTTTCTCGCTGGACAACTATTTCGCCTGTAATCCGGCCAAAACCGGAAAAAATGTTAAAAGTAAAAGCTTTATCTGAAGTTGATCAGATGATATATTTAGGGGTAAGTAGAGACGCTGAGTCTGTATACAATGATCATTTTTTACCCGGACATTTAATTAGTCCGGAATCCGGTTGTACCCGCATTTTTTTGTAATCAAAATTATATTTAAAGTTGATCAGATTTCCTTATAGCGATAAGGAGATACGCCGGCTTCTTTTCTGATTTTTTCTTTTTTTGCTGGACTAGTAGTTCGCTCGGAATTCGGGCGAAACCGCAAATTTGGCAGTAGTAAAGCAGGAAGTTTCGGTAAATATCGTCAAAATAGATATGGCTTATATAGGTATAGATAGGTATATGGAATATCTGAACTCGGTTTTCTCTGATGATTAGCCTGGCGAAGACAAGACCGAATTGTCTGGATCAAATCTTAGATTTTTGGGATCCCATCGACACCATTGGTCTTGTTAAACATTAAAAGTCAAGTTCATAGTACAGTCCTCTCGGGCGAAGACCGAAGTTCGTTGCGCTCAGAAATCTGGATTTCTTTTGTTAAATTCACTGACAAATCTATTTTCGTCATTTTGGAATTCTGGTGATCCCGCGAGTTAGCTACTTCATGATGTATTAGGACGATGAAACTTGGCTGGCATATCAGGGACTCGACACAAACCAACTTGAGAATAGTCGTTTGTATGATCCGACCATCGTAGGGGCAGTGTAGGGATGGGGAATCTTGAATCTAGTGGCAATAATAACTTTTGAACGGGCAATCGGATTTCAATGAAACTTGACAAGTGAAAGACATGTCGTTTCAGATGTTTCTTGTCAAGTCTGGACCGGATCCGACACTTGTGAGAGGGCTGAGGGGGTTCAGTGGATTTTTCGAGAAATGATTCGCGTCGAGGGATCGGGATTGGATTTGGTGGAAAGAACAAGCATACGTTCAGACAGAACCAGATCGTATCGGGGCTCTTTGAGGGGAGTTCGAGTGGGTGTCCCAAAATGCCTGTGATCGCGTGTTCTGATACTTCTAGATGTGGTAAGGACGATGAAACTTGGCAGGCATATTAGTGACCGACCAAATAGACTTAAGGACCTGACACTACGCCCTAGGAAAACTTCCGTTCCCGGATCCGATAACTTTCGGGGGAGTTAAGGGAAGGGGAATCCGGTAATTACTGACTCCCATAGATTGCGAACGGGTGGTCCGATTCCAGTGAAAGTGTATGTGTGTTAAGAACTAACGACCTAGATATGCAAAATATTACCAAGAACTAATAACGAGTAAGAACAATGGTCTCTCGTCCGTCCACCGACTAAAAATGTTCCGACAACAATGAGCGGAGGTGGACCCATTTCTTGGTCGCCCGTGTATACTCGTTGGTCTCCGACTCTCCGCCGTTACACACTTGAAGTCATTTACGAAGAAAACAACGTAGCCACTAGCGAGGCGGATGTTCTGGCCTGTTCACACGGGAAGGAGACAGCGTTGATTTTGTTTGAGTAGACGCTGGCGTCTGATTAGTGATATTAGTGATGCGAAAAACAAAAAGCGAACTTGACGATGGTCATTCATAATCGCTTTTGTTACACCATGACCATACGTATGAAGATTGAAATCCCCTGTGACATTCCTTTTTATGTCTCCCGGGAGAACCATACAATGCAAACCGGGATTTGAAACACACTCACTGAAGTCATGACCCATTGAGTTTCAACATCTGTAGTATTAACTTTGTCAGACGAGTGTAAACTAAGAGTAACGTAATTAAGGCTTTCGAGGATTACTGAAATTACCGAAATGGTAGAATAGCATGGAATAGTCAAAATAATACCAGTAGTGAGTGTATATTTTGTGTTTTTTCTTCTTTTTTTCCGAAATGTATAATTGTATACATTTGGATTTAGTGAGTTAGATTTCGATTCAGTAGTTAATCGAAAGACGAAAGTTGACCTCAACTTGGTCTATCTCGTTTGTCTTTTAGTTCACTACTTACAAATAATTCGATGTCAACGGTGTATTTTCCCATCAAAGAAAGTCTTTGGTTTTCGTACTGAGGCCTTGCCACATGGTTTCTAGTTTGTCTAGGACCCACACAGAAGTCCTAGTTTTTTTGTTTTTTTTTTTAATTCAATTCAAAATTGTTTCTGGTTAGTTTGTCAGAGTAGAAGCCTATTCCTTCTGCGTAATATTTGTTAATTTCCACTTAGCCTATTAAACCTGAAACACGGCCTTTTTTTTTAAGAATCTGCCTGTTTTCATCTGATATTCTCATATGAGAGCAAGTACCTGGAATAAAACTTATCTCTTCTTGTTCTGGATATTGACACCACTTAATTGAATTGACCCCGAAAAGATACAATTTACGTTACCATATATCTTACGTTACCTGTATACGGCCTTTGGGTTTTTCAATAAGATATATATACAGTTTGTCGTACGTTTAACTAAATTTGACGCATTTGTAAAATCTGCTTTGCATCAAATGGCAGTTTCTGTATATTTTGATATTCTTAGGAATTTTCTTGTCAACCCCCGAAAGCTTGTCTGAATCAATGAGCCGGCAACCGCTGTTTCAGCGCCCGCCCAGCCCAGTGTGAACAGGCTTATCACTGCTGCCTCCATTCGATTTTTCTTCCTCAGTGGTTTACTGCGTTACACCTTCTCTGTAGAGGTAACGACTTTTGATGTCCCGGGTAAGATCCACCTCCGCTTGTTTGCGTCGGGAGTCGACACGTCTCAGCTTGGTTGTGTGAAAGATATAGGTAGACAGCAGTTCTTGCTCTTATTTGTTCTTGATGTTACTCCGAGCACAGACAGCAATCATGCTAGGAGGATTTGGAGGTGGGGGCTACAACTTTGTGACATGAATAACAAGACCAAAGGTTTCAAGGGATCCCAGAAATCTAATATTTGATCCAGACAATTGGGTCTTGTCTTAGCCAGGCTAATCATCACAGAAAACGAAGTTCAGATATACCTTATAAGCCGTATGTATTTTGACGATACTGACCCGAAACTTCCTGCTTTACTTCTGCCAAATTTCCGGTTAGGGCCGAATTCCGAGCGAACTAATTGTCGGACAAAAACAGAAAATTCAGAAATGAATTCAGCGTATATCCTTCTGTAAAGAACATCTAATCAACTTCAAATCAAACTTTAACTTACAAAAAAAAATCCGGTTACAACTGGATTCCGGAAGAATTATATGTCCAAAACATGATCGGCAAATACAGACTCAGTGTCTCTTCAACCCCTCAATCTGTCATCTAATCAACTACAAATACTACTTACCCTAGAATCGACTATCAAATTAGCTGTTTAAATATATTTTGTTTGTCCTTTGATTTGAACCCCCTCTCCCACTCCTAAATGTAGGGTTACAGAGCCCGTCTACGAACTTGTCCTTACCCTTGACTCAAAGAATCCTCATACCAAGTTTCATGATAATATCTTATTCCCTTCGAGAGTTATCGTGCTAAGAGACGGACAACTTTTGCGATGTCATAGGTATCCCTCCACTTGCGTTTTGGGATCCCAAAAACCAAACGAATGGGTCGAATGGGATGCGAGCTGAGTTAATGCGACCTAGTTTGTTATTGGGCGTCCCGACCGGATCTGGCTGCAGCAGGAAACCGGAAGCCTAAATCGGAAATTTACAGACTAGACTCGAACTCGAAGGACGAGAAAAGGAGATGTCAGAGATCAATTTTATATTTCCTAGTCGTTTTAGACCCCAGTGGGAGGGAGTTGGAGGGGGAGTCTCGGGAATTTTGTGGCTTACGTAGGGGTCAAACAAGTGAATTGATCTGAATGAAATTCAGAAACTAGGGAGACCTATACCCTAGATGTTAAATTGTATGGTACGGACCGGATCTGAACACGATGGGGGGGGGGGGGGGGAAGGGGCAGTGGTTTCCGAAAAATCCTCAAAATCGATTGAAACTTGATAACCGGTAAGATAAACTGCTTTAGATGATCTTTTTTGTGTGTCCGAACCAGATTCGGCCGCTGTAGGGGGAGTTTGAGGGAGAGGGGTACCGGAAATAGCATAGCACTCCTAGGGATCGAACTAGTGGGATGCAACATTCACCCTAGCAGATCCATGGCGATGCCGGAAATGCTCAGACTCGAGTGAAACTAGATATCCTTTTTCTAGCTCTGATCCTGGGAGGGGTGATGGGGGTATTTCGTGACGTTCGCGTCTACTTTCTTACAGCACTCGTAAAAATGCCATATGAGCTCGTAACTCCTGTTTTTTCAGTGGCCACTGTTTCTTCATTTTTGAAGACGGACTGATTTGTGATTTCATAGCTGTTCCTTACTTTCCCTTGGGATAAAAAAGACGTTCTGCTCCTCGGACTGCAGACACTTCTGCCGATGTCGCATTTCGTAGTATTCTCTGTTTAGAAGAACGATGTGTCATTTATTTGGCGATAAGGCTTGGAAACGTGGAGAAATCTTTATCTCTTAAGCACACTGAAGGCCAGAATCTATATACTCAGTGGTTAGGTTATGCCAAACAAATGCAGATTAAAACAAGACCAAAGGTTTCGATTATCGACAGTCAGAAACAGATTAAGGCCAAATAGCTAATCATCTGAGAAAACCAAGCTCAGATATTCAGCATGTGTGTTTACCCCTGTAAGTCAAATCTGTTTTGACGAAAACTTCCTGCCACTTCCGCCAATATCCCGGTTTCGGCCGAACTCTAGAACTACTTGTCCGGCGAAAAAAGAAAGCTGAAAAACGAACTCAGGGTATCTTCTTTCCCCAATATTGAACATTTAATCAACTTCAAATAAAAATTTAACTTATAACAAATTTTTCGACTCCAGCCAGATTCCGGTCGAACTATATGTCCGGATAAAATTTGATTGTCACACACGGATTCGGCATCTCTTCTTACCCCTAAATCGGTTATCTAGTCAACTAGAAATAAAACTTTAACTTCTAACAATTTTCTGGTTTGGGCCTGATTCCGGCCGAACTACATGTCCGGGTAGAAAATTGTTTTCACATAAGTGTCAGCATGTCTTCTTGCCCGAAATCGAAAATCTGTTCAACTCGAAATCAAATTTTTAATTTTAACAAACTTTCCGGTTTCGGCCGGATTCCGGGCGAACTAATCGTCGGTCGAGAAAATAGTTTTCACCATCGTCTTCATCATGTTTTCCTGACCCTAAATCGACCATCTAATCAACTTAAAATAAAACTTTACTTTTAACAAACTTTCCGGTTTTGGCCGGTTTCCGGGCGAACTACTTGTCCCATGACAAAATGATTTTCACCATCGTGCTCAGCATGTCTTCTTACCGCATAATCAACTATCACATTAGCTGTTTCAAAATATTTTGTTTGCCCCTTAATTTGAACCCCCACCCCTAAATGTAGGGCTACAAAGCCCATCTAAGAACTCGACTGGTCTGACGACCCAGCGAATCCTCACACCAAGTTTCATCAAAATATCTCATTCCCTTCGAGAGTTATCGTGCTTACAGACGGACGGACGGACAGACGGACAACTTTTGCGATGTCATAGGTATCCCTCCACTTACGTTTTGGGATCCCAAAAACCGTCTGCGGCGCTTGCTTTAAATTTTCCCGGGACAAGCTTTCCTTTTAAGCGAAATAGCTGAAAAGAAAAATAGTTGTGAATGTATGTATATTCAAATTTGGTTACAATAACAGTTGCGGCCGAAGCATTGCAGATAGTTTTACACCGATCTATTATTTGTTGGCGGGGAGCGGCAACGGCTCACTTTACGGGTACGTGCGAGTCGTATATTTTGATTCATGAGTCGTTGAAACCAGAGGTGTCACTAGCCAAAATGTTGGGGGGTGGGGGGACGAGGTATTTACCGACTGGCTGTTATTTTTTACCGACCGTTTCTGCAGAAAAACGACTGTTTTCAACAACAAAAAATGACAGTTTTAAAAAAAAATCGGCTGATTTTCAGAAACGTCCAGTGATTTTCAGAAAAACCGACTATTTCGACGAAAAATCTACCAATTTTCAGAAAAACCGACATCTGGAGGGGAGTGGATGGAGGGAGAATCCGGAAAAATGAGATATTTTTAGCTTATGAACCGGTGATCGGATCTTAATGAAACTTGATATAGGAAGGAACTCATGTCTCAGCTGTTCCGTTTTAAATCTAGTTCGGATCCTGTGACACTGGGGGGAGCTGGAGGGGAAAACCGGAAATACTGAGAAACATTTAGAGTGGAGGGATCGGGTGAAACATGGTGAGAACAGCAAGCACCTAGCACCTAGGCACCTAGATGCGTCATTGACATTACCGTCCACTTTGGGACAGTTGGTGAGGGGGGGAGTCCGGATTTCTAGTGGTCCCGCGAGTTCGTTGCTTCCTGATAAGCTAGGACAGTTCAGCATGTCTTCTTACCCCTAAATCGACCATTTAATCAACTTCAAATAAAACTTTTACTTTTGACAAACTTTCTGGTTTGTGCGGGATTCCGAACGAACTACTTGTCCGGCGAGAAAATGGTTTTCACTTTCGTGCTCAGCATGCCCTCTTACCCCACAATCGAATATAACATTAGCTGTTTAAAAATATTTGATTTGTCCCTTAATTTGAACCCCCAACCCCTAAATGTGGAGCTACATAGCCCATCTACGAACTTGACCTTAACCTTGACCTTGATCCCAAAAACAGGTACCGTAAATGGGGTAGTTAGGACGCGTTTTCTCGCACTTATTCATTTTCACCACCAGGGCCGTCACATTTGTGGGGGGAGGGGTGACTCCCCCCCCCCCTCCGATGTATGTTGTCCGCCAGTCGGTAAAAATAACCGATTCGGCGCGAAGCGCCCCTATTTTCCGTAAAAACAGTCGGTTTTACGTAAAAATAAAAGAGTTTTTGTTAAAAACAGTTAGATTTTTCGTTCAAACAGTCGTTTAGATATAACGAAAAGTTATTTTCTGTAAAAATGACCAGACAGTCAGTAAATAAATACCTTGCCTCGCCCACCGAAGTTGTTGACCCTTTCTCCACCCAAAATAGAAAAAATCTAGTCTTTTGAGAATTTTGGACGTGTCCCGAATTTTACCGCAATTGGTTGAAGGATGCCGCGGAAATGCCGCTTTTTGACGAGGCCAGCACCGCGAAGCGGTGTCGGTCAAGTGGCAACACTGTCAGTCAGTCACCTTCGTAGCAGTTACACAGAAAGGCCGAAAATGTCGGTAAGGATACCAAGACTCCAAGAAACAACAGCTAGAAGCTCATATGGCACTTGCACGGCTGGGTTAGAGAATGAAAGGAGAAATTTGCCAATTCGAGGGTTTGGTGCGATCATATGTAAGCAAGACGCTTGAGATAAGAATGATCTTGTGCCCTTGGAAATCACGAGAATTTACCGTTTGATAAAGGTATTTTATTATTGCACTTGGCTGTAATAGTGCAAACTTAAGGGCACTAGAAATTTTTATTGTAAAAAGTAAAGGTGAAAAATATTTAGGGTAAATTTTAAGTTATGAATAAAATTGTAAAGCTAATATAATTTTAAAGTAAAAATCGAAAGAGTAAGTGCCACACTTGTGTCACTGAGTAGAGGAGGAGGGAGAAACAAAGCTACGAGCTCATATGGCACTTATCACGAATAGGCGGTAAAAGAAAGTAGATGAGAACGTCAGAAAATACACCCGCCAGAGAAATAGGATATTTAGTTTCACTCAGTTCTGAGCAGTTCCGGATGGTCTGCACTCCCTCTGCTTTAAGCGACTTGAGTATCCCACCCCCCATCCCCCACACGTTACGGACCCGACCCGGACTTAACACTGAACATCTGAGGTGATAGCTCTTTCCACCTGACAAGTTTCATTCAAATCCAATCAAAAAGTTAGGCATGCCACTAGATTCCGGACTCCACATCCATCCACTCCCCCCACGATGGTCAGATTGGGGAAACGACTATTCTCAAGTCAATTTGTTCGGATCCCTGACATACCTCATCGTCCTAGATCGCTACAAATTTGGAAACCCCCCCAACTCCCCACAGTGCCCAGATCTGGTCCGGTTATATCAATGACATATGTAGGACTTGAGCTTGTTGTCCCCACCAAGTTTCATCCCGATCCCTCCACTCGAAGCGTTTCTCAAGATTTCCGGTTCCCTCCTCCAGCTACCCCCAGTGTCATCGGATCCGGTCCGGATTTTAAGTGATACCACAGACACGAGGTCATCCTAAATATCAACTTTCTGCAAGATCTGATCACCCGTTACGATGGTGAAAACAATTTTCTCGCCGAAGAAGTAGTTAGTCCGGAATCCGGCGAAAACCGGAAAGTTGGTTAAAAGTAAAAGTTTAATTTGAAGTTGATTCAATGTTCGATTTCTGGGTAAAAAGACATGCTGAGCACGATGGTGAAAATTATTTTCTCGCCGGATAACTAGCTCGCCCGGAATCCGGCCGAAACCGGAAAATTAGAAGCAAAAGTTCGATTAGATGGCAGATTAAGTGGTAAGAAGAGAGGCTGAGTCGGAATGTGACAATCGTTTTTACCCGGACATATGATTATTCCGGAATCCGGTTGTAAATTTTTGTAGATTTTTTTTTAGTCAAACTTTTATTCAAAGTTGATTAGATGTTCTTTATAGGGATAAGGAGATACGCTGGATTTGTTTCTGAATTTTCTTTTTTTGCTTAGTAGTTCGCTCGGAAATCGGGTGAAACCGGAAACTTGGTAGAAGTAAAGCAGGAAGTCTCGGTCAGTATCGTCAAAATAGATGTGGCTTATAGAGGTATATCTGAATTCGGTTTTTCTGATGATTAGCCTGTCCAAGACTGGATCTGGCGAAGACAAGACCCGATTGTCTGAAACAAATATTAGATTTTTGGGATTCCATCGACACCTTTGGTCTTGTTTGTTTTGTTTTAGTCTACGCTTCAAACTTTTACCAGATAAGTTTAGCATTTACCGGATAAGGTTAGAATAAAGCTATATCATTTTGAAAATGGATATGTTTTGAATGGCTCTAGCCTTTTGATAAGGAGTGGTTATCATCTGATGACCCCACCTGAGCCATACTACCCCCCCCCCCCCCCCCGCACGTCGTATACCGACACACCATACCCACCAATATGTTCTTATTTCTTATTGCCAGTTGCAAATTTGAATTCAACCAGCATATCTATATTTTCCGAAAATATTTAGCTCTATAACATACCCCAATAAGCTAGATGATAACCCAAAGCATTTTCGTACTGACCACCCCTTCCGCACATTTGTACCACCCCATTATATCCACTCAGAAGGTACCATTTATAATTTTTACTTGTGGATTAAAGCTACTGCATTACACCGATGTCTGCAGAAAAACCATATCCCCCATCGGGGGTGCCACGACTGGGGGGGAGGGGGGCCCCCCCCCTCAATATTGTTGGCCAGTCGGTAAAAAATAAGTGAGTTTGCGCGAAGCGCCGCGATTTTTCTGAATATCAGTATTTTTTTCGTCAAAACAGTTGTACAACAAACTTTGTATATAGTTGCAAATACACTTTCAGTTTCTTAAATACTTGCAGCCTATAGATAATAAAAATGTACTGACAACGGAACTCGATCAGCGTTTCCGAATTGCGTATAACCTTGAGATGTTTAAGTATGTATGAGTAATTTAAGTATATATGAGTAATTTACCACACTCGCGCAAACTGACACGTGAAAAGAGCAAAAGCATGCATTGTAGTAAGTTTCTGAAAGTAGGCCAAAGAGAAGATTTCGGGCCCTTGGACAGCTAAGAATTGGTCCAGGCAGGTTGTAGTGTAACAGTCGAGCTAACAGTTAGATCTGAAAACTGAAATTAATTTCTCAATTTCTATTTTTACATTGTGAGACTAATTCATTTTGTCATAAAAATAATGCATTTCCCCAAGAATTTCAGTTTTCTAACATCGCTATTTAAGACCATTTCTGGCTCGATAGCCACAAAAAAGCTAATGCAGGAACGTAGCCCGTTTTTCATTGTACTACCATGGGAAATCTCAGAATTTTCGCGATCTAGTCGGTTCTTCTGGTGTGGATCTACCAAGAGTCACTTTTTTTACCTTACCTTGCTAAGGTAATTATTGTCAAAAGGAAAAAAGAGTACGTACATACTTAAACATCTCAAGAACTGAAGTCTCAAAGGTAGGTAAGAAGCTCAACAAATTTCAAGGTAGTGTTGGATTTGCCTGATTTTTTCCGAATTTTCAAAAATTACTGACGTTTTCGACCATCAACAATGGAATATTTGGCCGAAAATTAAAAAAATTCTTTCGAGTCCGAAATCTAAGAAATCGATTTTTTTGCCTTGCTTCATTTTGCTGGAATGACCCAAGCCGTGATACATTAGTGACAAAAGAAATAGAAAACCGTGATTTTCGG
This sequence comes from Branchinecta lynchi, assembly GCA_023053575.1. Classification (NCBI taxonomy): domain Eukaryota; kingdom Metazoa; phylum Arthropoda; class Branchiopoda; order Anostraca; family Branchinectidae; genus Branchinecta; species Branchinecta lynchi. Next base: position 11,729,065 of record JAKZAP010000001.1, read on the forward strand.
GGTTTTTTCTTGATCAGCTAATTATCCCTCTGGGATGATGTGAGAGGGATTAATATAAATTCGGATATTTCGGTTGCACTTCCTGCAAACCGTCCTCAGCGAAAAACAAAACAAAACTAAATCATAAAATCCACCACAATCACAACAGGAGAACGATGCGGAACAAACAGACAATAAGACGAGATGTGACTAAAAACCAGAAGAAAACGGTGGGGATGCAGATAAAAATAAAATAACGAAAGATAAAATGTGCGTGTTAAAAATGTATATGTACAAATCTGTGATTATTTACAATTCTGAGCTCTGTTTATATTTACAATTTACCATCCGTCTGGGAAAGCGCAGAAGCTTTCACCCAGAAAATGGCCCACTCGAAATCACGAATGTGACGATAACTACTCGAGTAAGTCAAGACTTTATTGATCAAGCACAAAAAGGTAACTATCCTAGATTAACCTCGCGAATTCCGAGGTTAATTTATTCATTCAACACTTCCCAGTATGCACGGTGGAGAAATAGCACTAGCAGTGGCGGAAATACAATATTATCGTCACATACCCTCCCCCTAAACACAATCCTCCCCCTAAGCCGAATCCTCCCCCTAAGAGTATTTTCGGGATAACAGCAACAGAGTTCCACTTCCTAATATCGCCTCAGTGGCTCACAACCCATGCAGGCGGACACGAAACGGCGCACATCGTGGTCTAGGCTTATCCAATAGAAACTTGCTCTTAGGAATTCGATGGTGTGCTCACTTGTCCTGTGCTCACTTGTCTGCGTGTGAGCTTGGAAGACAAGGCTCATGCGGAACTTCTGCGGGACTACCAAAGAGATTTCGGATTCTCTGAAGATACGAAATAGGGCTCCTTCGAACTCTTGGAACTGTACGTCCGATCTGTTGTGTCTCTTGACAGACTCGACGGCTTTCTGGATGCTTAGGTCGTGGCTCGACAATTCTACTGGCTCGGCCCATGACATGTTGTTGCCTACGAACAACTCGAATTGCTCTCGAACGATCTTTGCTCTTTCGACGAGGGAAGCCACTGAGAAATAACACTAAATTACTAATGGATACGTAATACGTAAGTACACGTACACTAACATTCACAAATATTTACAGGAATGGTTCCCCTGGAGAGGCCGTCTGCATTGGAGTTTTCTGCCCCTTTTTTCCTGGTGAACGTGATCTTAAAAGGTTGCAAAACTAAAGCCCAGCGGGCCAATCGTGGGTTGCTATTCTTCATTTTGTTCAACCACACGAGAGGGGAGTGATCTGTTTGGACTTCGAATTCACGTCCTTCTAGATAATAATAGAGTTTTTGAACGGCCCATTTAATGGAAAGGCACTCTCTTTCTATAGTTGAGAACGCTTTTTCAGCAAGAGTCAAAGATCGGCTGAGGTATCTAAACGGTCTTTCCATATTATCGTGAATCTGTGCTCCTACTACCCCTGAGGCGTCTACTTGGACGACTATCTGTTTTGATGGGTCAAAACAGTGCATAACTCGGTCACTCGCTAGTTGTGCTTTGAGCTCATTAAAGGCCGATTCACACTTGTCGTTCCATTCGACGAGCATGGGTTTTGACTTCAACGTTAGGTCGACTAGAGGTCGAGCGATCATGGCGCGGTTTTTAATGAGTCCCTGATAATAACTGACTAGACCTAGGAAGGCTTTCACATCTTTCTTACTAACGGGTCTAGGAAAATTTTTGACGGCTCCTGCTTTCTCTTCGGACACTGCAATTTTCCCATTACCGACGACGTAACCGAGATACGTGGCTCGTTTGTATCCAATCCGACATTTTTTTGGATTCGCCGTTAGGTTTGCTGCACGTAATTTTTCGAGGACCTTCCTAATGTGCTGTACATGGTCTTCCCATGTATCACTGAAAATCACGACGTCGTCGTAATAAGCTCCTGCGAAACTCTCTAAACCTTCTAATAGTTCGTCCATCATTTCCTGGAAGGTGGCTCCAGCGTCGCGCAACCCAAATGGCATCCTAAGAAATTCCCACTGACCATTGTGAGAGACGAAAGAAGTCTTAGGAATACTAGATTCTTCCATTCCTAACTGGACATATCCTTTGGTAAGATCGAAAATGCTAATGAACTTTGCGTTGCCGACTTTCGTGATTAATTCGTCTGTCCGCGGCATCGGGTAAGGAAGTTCATCAGGGAAGCTTTATCAGGGAAGCTTTATAAGTTCATCAGGGAAGCTTTTGAGATAAAAAAATACGAAATAAGGGACCGAGCTCTAAACAGAGATACTGGAGAGTTCCACATAAACCCAGTGTACGACAGATTTCTTGAAAAGGATGCCGCAATTTTAAGACCCCCTCGAACCCTACTTCATGTTCCTGTTATCCTACCAATAGCTTCAAATACCCCTTCCACTAATACGCGACCGACTAGACACGCAGCCATTGTGGCGAACATTCGAATTCGTGAGGCGCTGAATAAATAATAAAGCTGTAAAACGCCCTCGGGGCATACAGAGCAAAGAGGCTATTTCGCGAGTCGCGCATGAATCTTGTTAGCAGTGGCCAGTTTTGTGCAAGATTTTATCAATAGTGGTCATTGTGGTCAACGTATAATGGATTTTTCGAGTGGGCCATTTTCTGGGTGAAAGCTTCTGCGCTTTCCCAGACGGATGGTAAATTGTAGATATAAACAGAGCTCAGAATTGTAAATAATCACAGATTTGTACATATACATTTAACACGCACATTTAATCTTTCGTTATTTTATTTTTATCTGCATCCCCACCGTTTTCTTCTGGTTTTTAGTCACATCTCGTCTTATTGTCTGTTGGTTCCGCATCGTTCTCCTGTTGTGATTGTGGTGGATTTATGATTTTGTTTTGTTTTGTTTTTCGCTGAGGACGGTTTGCCGGCAGTGCAACCGAAATATCCGAATTTATATTTATCCCTCGCACATCATCCTAGAGGGATAATTAGCTGATCAAGAAAAAAACCCGAAAATCACGGTTTTCTATTTCTTTCGTAATGAATGGTCAGCTTGGCTTCAAACCTTATATACATTAGTGACAGAACCGCACCGGATTCTGGCACTGTGTGGGAGCCATAGGGGGGGGGGGAGAGGAAAGGGGGTCTAGAATTCCGGTGATCACAAGTTAAGGTACTTCCACATGTACTAGTACGGTGAAACTTGACTTGAACATTAGAGACTTGAGCAAAGTGAAAACAAAACTTTTGACCAAATGGTACATTTCGTGACCCTCGAGAGCCCATTGACTTTGTGCCACAAGGGTTTTGCTTCAAAATAAATTTCCTGCATCCTAAAAATGTGCATTTCAACCGGAAAGTAAACAAAAAAAACTTTTGATCAACCGATTATGTTCAAGATCCTAAAGGGCTCAAGATAATTTGTTGCCTCCAGGTGCAATAATAAATGCTTTTATCAAACGATACATTCTCTCGATTTCCAAGGGCACAAGATCATTCCTATCTCAAGGGTCTTGCTGACAAATGACCACAACAAACCTTCGAAAAGGTAAATTTCCATTTTCATTCTCTGACCCAGCCTTGCAAGTGCCATATGAGCTTCTAGCTCTTGTTCCTCTTACGCAATACGACATCGCTTTTTCTTGGCCGAGCTACCATCCCCCTTCAAGTTTGTCTGCCAAGATTTTGTACGTTCTACGCCTTCAGCAATGTAGTTACATTCTATGCAAGTGAATTTACAGATAAAAGAATGGAAAAGCAACTCTTCTACAATAAGACCCGAGAACTAGGTATGACAGCTTTCTGCTTGTAATCACATCCTAGCAACGATTAAGAAGAAACCGACCCCGAAAATTCTTCTTCACGTCAACCCGTGCAAGTGCCAAGCAGGTTTGCTTGCGACACCGTCAAATGGTACGGCCATAGTTGCCAACGAGAGGTTGGTTCCAAGCTCTTTTCGAACCAGTGCACTACAGCATCGAGCTAGAATTTTTCATTTACATACGCTGGCTCATTACTCGAACACAGATGGTGGCTGCAGAGAAGAGATCGCAACACGGATCAAGTTGGCAAACTGTTTCTTCGCCAAGATGAGAAAGAGCGCGTGGATCCGTCGAAATGTCACGCTCGCACCAAAACCAAAATCCGAATCTATCAGGTGTGGATGTGTTGGGTTATGTTCCTCGAGTCCCTCCATAATATGACCAATAAAGACAGTTGATGCTCAATCGCCTCGATGTTTTTCACCACGGCCGTCTTCGAACGCATGACCTGCAATGAAATTTTTTTTTGAAGACGGTGTCTCAGCCAATTAGACGCCTCATCGTTGGTAAAGAAGCACCGACACCTGATTTTGGAACTTGAGCTGCAGATGTGACGACTCCGAAAAAGAGAAGTTGAGGCCAGCAAAGACATAGATGAACAAAATGAAACTAAACCGGACTTCAAACCTATAGGAGGTTTCATAGGCAGGGAAAGCTAAACAGCTCTTGAAACTGCTTGCGTCCTGAACCAAAATAGTCAAGCTATTAACTACTGCAAGAACAGCAAACCCGTGCGCTTTCTTGCGGAGTGTGTATGAGAGAAGGTGCACGTTCTCCAGCCGAACCCCATAATGACGCTTCATATTGATCTTTTACTTTTAGATCCATCGAATTTCCGTTTTATGGCACTTGCAGATTCGCTCTGTGCCATATACCTATAACTTTTGGTCTGTCGGTCTGTCTGTCTGTCGTTCCAGTCTTCTCGAGCTAAGGTACAGAAGTGCTAGGACGATGAAACTTGGCAGGCAGGCATTTTTACTTTTAACTTTTGGAAGTAGTCACTTGCCTGATCCGACCATCGTAGGGGGAGGGGGAGGGGGAGGTTGCGGAATCCGGAAATTAGGGGCATGCATAAATTTCGAATGGGTGATCGTGTCTTAACGAAACTTGATATCTGGAAAGACCTCATGTCTCAGATTTCTCATTTCAAGTACGGACCAGAACCAATGAAACTGGGCGAGTCGGAGGGGGGAACCGGAAATCGTGAGAAGCTCTCAGAGTGGGGCGATCGGGATACAACTTTGGGAAGAACAAGCACAAGCTATAGATAAAGAACTGACAGAGCTTGACCGAATTCTGAAACTGTGGGGGGAGTTGGAGGTGGGTTCGGGAATTCCGTAGTTAATGTACTTCCATGTGGGCTAGGACGATAAAACTTGGCAGGCATATCAGGGACCCGACTAGATTACTTGGAAACAGTCATTCGCCTGATCCGACCGTCGTGTGGGGAGGGGAAGACGTCAGAATCCGGAAACTAGTGGCATGCATAACTTTCTAACGGGTTATTGGATCTTAATTCTAGTCGGGACCTGATCTGATGAACTGGGTAGGGGGATAGGAAAGGAGAGCCGGAAATCTTGTGACACGCATAGAAGGATGAAACTTGGTGGGAAGTACAGGCACAAGTCCTAGGTCCGGAATTCCGGTGATCGTGAGTTAATGTACTTCAAGATGTGCTAGGGCGATACATATTTTCTGGAGCATTAGAAAATTGACGTCATTGGGTCAGACATCGTCACTTCTTCGATCCTACCATCCCTTAAAGAACTAAATACTCTTTGAGCCCAAGCTGAATTTGAAACATTTATTCAAACAATGTTTATAACGGATATAGTCAGCTACGATTCTTCATCAGCGATATTTCGGCCCTTATTGGCTAGGGTCTTCGTCAGGCTGTCAATCCTCTGGGTGAAAGTCGGGGAAGGAAACAAACCTGTAATGACCTGTAAATACAGGTTTGTTTCCTTCCCCGACGTTCACCCAGAGGATTGAAACTGATTCTGTCACTGATGCACTTAGGACTTGTGCCTGTACTTCCCACCAATTTTCTTCCTGATCGCTCCACTCTGCGTGTCACAATATTTCCGGTTCTCTCCTTCGACCCCTCCCCCCCCCCCCCCCCCAGTTCAGCGGATCCGGCCCGGACTTGAAACGGGACATCTGAGACATGAGGTCTTCCAAGATATCAAGTTTCATTAAGATCCGATAACCCCTCCGAAATTTATGCATGCCACTAATTCCGGATTCCGCCGTCTCCCCCTCCCCCCGCGATGGTCGGATCAGACGAGTGACTCTTTCCAAGTCAATCTTGTCGGGTCCCTGATATGCCTGACAAGTTTTATCGTCCCAGCCCACCTGGAAGTACATAACTACGGATCACCGGAATTTCTGAACCCCCTCCAACTCCCCCCACAGTTTCCAAATCCGACCAATTTCTGTCAGTTATGACAGAAACGGCACAAGCTGGTGCTTGTTCTTCCCACCAAGTTTCATCCCGATCGCTCCACTCTGAAAGTTTCACACGATTGACGGTTCCCCCCTCCGACTCCCCCCCCCCCAGATTCATCTGATCCAGTCCGGAAATTGAAATGAGACATCTGAGACACGAGGTTTTTCCCCTTTGATCAAGATCCGATCACCCATTTCACAGTTATGCATGCACATATTTTCCGGATTCCACCGACTTCCCCTCCCCCCACGATGGTCGGATCGGGCAAGTGACTATTTCCAAGTTAGCTTGGTCGGGTCCCTAATGCGCGTGTCAAGTTTCATCGTCCTAGCACATCTGGAAGTACCTAACTCGCAAACACCGGACTGACCGGCCTGGAAGGGCTGACTTGGCCGGGAGGCAAGTACCCACAAACTGTTTTGGTGTCAGCCAGTTTCGCCGCTTGAGCTCAAACAGGTTGACGCCAAAAGGTCCCCATATTTTGTTGGAATGTGTGACGTTTCTTTCGTTTCAAAGTAGACTATAAGTCCAGTTCGTTGATTTAGCAAGTAGCCTATCACCAGATTTAAGGGTGGGGGAGAGGGTTCCTAGCTTAATCGGCGAAAAGAATCTTTCTTAAAAGCGAACAAGTTAGTAGGTAAATAAATAAGTAAGTTAAGTATTTATTTCCCGTATTTTTCACTTAAGAACAAAACGGAGTAAAGAAGAAGATAAAGAAAAAGAAAACAAAAAAGAAAAGAGATTCAAGGCACAACACAGATACAGACACATGACGTTTTCCATAACAATTACTCAATCACGAACTATAAAAGTATTTAAGCCAGGGGTGGTTCCATTTCCCCTGGAAATTTGAAATTACCCGATTCACTGCGATACTAGGGTCTGCAATTTGGTGTTTTCAATCATGAAGGTGTTCCTCACCCACAAGGGACAACGCAGTAGAAGCTTCGCAAACCTAAAGTAAAGTGACCGGAGCTTCCGTTTTTGGGTCTCGGTTAACAAATTCCAAAACGGCGCGATATACAGAACATGCGGCAGTGCGACAGCGTTATACATGATCGCGAGATACTTACGGCATAATAGGAGTCTACTGGCGACGAAAGAACCGTATGCGCTACAATTTTTTTTTACTTAGGATTAAGCAGACATGCTGGTTCCATTCTTGAAACTTGTTTTCTTGCCGGACAAGTAATTCTCTCTGAAACCTTCCCGAACTTTAGAAGTTGGTTAAGGGATCTGGAGATTTCGAAGCTACTTCGCTGCATCTGCAACAAATTTCAATTGGTGGCTTAGCATTTAGTCGATGTGTAGCCGACGGTTGTTGGAGGCTAACCAGATGCTAGAGGTCCCATGACCTAGGTTTTCGAAAAACTTGGGATTTTGAGTAGACAGACTTAACCCAAAAATCCTAAATAAGACTATAGATGAATCCCTCTTACAGGTACGGCGAACAGTGACCCAGTGCCAGAAAGCCATTCTATTCCTAGCGAGTTCTACGGCGTAAACTGCGTCAAATGTGACCGGGATTTGAAGCCATGCAAGACTCATTGCTACAAATTACTCGACGAGAGCCAGTTTGGTGCTCAAGTGTACAGGTTCCCTGACTATGATGGCTATTACTACCGGGTAGTGATCGAGAACCTTCCAGGCTATCAGTCTCTGAAAGAAGAAGAAAAGAGAGCTCATCAGAGGAATGCCAGGTTGGTAGAAGATTCCTTTGAGAAAGGAGCTGTTCGAGAGAGATGAGGGGGTCATTCCCCCTCCCATGTTTCTAAGAGTCGTACTTTCAGTCCCATGTTTTCAGCTTTTACTTCGCCCCTTGATTTCCATCCTAGCATGATGGAAATCAAGGGATATGGGAGAACCTCGAAGCTGCTTTAAAAGGTGATGGTCATAAAAATCCTTAATTATTTCTGGTTTCTTTATAATTAAACCAAATCCCTATTTGGAAGTCAGGTATACAGCGTGGTTCAGTTTTTCGGTTCCTTTCAAAACGGGAAAAATATATGTCAGGTGGTATTTGTCCCGTTTCAGCTTGCCGGAAATTGGAACTGAGAACGGGAAGAATGCAGTTTTTCTGCTTTCTAAACGTTGTAGTCCAGGCGCCAGATTCTGTATCGTGCACCCACCCATGACGGAAGGTATATAAATACTGAACACGGATCCTGGGGTAACCAGCCTCGCTGAAAACGAATATCATATGGCAAATTTCCGCCGTTTAGGCGATTTGATATATAGGCTAGAACCACCAAATGTAGCCTATACTCTCTTACAATGATTCCAATTTTTTGTTCAAGAGCTAGAGTCGGCGAAATTCACCAGAATCTTATATCAGTTGAAAGAAAACATTGAGTTCTACAAGAAAATGATTTATAACTTTGAATTACAGGAAGTATATGTTTTCTAATTTAGCGTGTATTCAAGATAAGTGCTACGAAATGTAGCCAAAAATTGGAAAAAGAATACTAACAAGACCAAAAGTTTCGATGGGGTCCCAGAAATTCAATATCTGATCCAGACAACTGGGTCTTGTCTTAGCCAGATCCAGTCATCGCCAGACTCCTTGAACATTTTTCAGATATGGATTCAGCATTTGTGTTTACCCCTATAAGTCATACTGTTTTGACGAAAACTTCCTGCCACTTATGCCAATTTCCTGGTTTCGGCCGAACTCCAGAACTACTTGTCCGGCGAAAAAAGAAAGCTCAAAAACGAACTCAGGGTATCTTCTTTCCCCAATAATGAACATCTAATCAACTTCAGAAAAATTTAACTTATAACAAATTTTCCGACTCCAGCCGGATTCCGGTCGAAATATATTTCCCGGTAAAATATGATTGTCAAACACGGATTCAGCATCTCTTCTTACCCTTAAATCGGTTATCTAATCAACTAGAAATAAAACTTAAGCTTCTAACAATTTTCCGGTTTTGGCCGGATTCGGGGGGAACTACATGTCCAGGTAGAAAATTTGTTCACATAAGTGTTCAGCATGTCTTCTTGCCCTAAATCGAACATCTAATCAACTCCAAATAAAACTTTTCATTTTAACAAACTTTCCGGTTTGGGCCGGATTCCGGGCGAACTACATGTCCGTTGAAAAAATGTTTTTTACCATCGTCCTCAGCATGTCTTCCTACCCCTAAATCGAACATTTAATCAACTTCAAATAAAACTTTTACTTTAACAAACTTTCCGGTTTTGGCCGGATCCTAGGCGAACTTCTTGTCCGATGACAAAATGGTTTTCACCATCGTGTTCAGCATGTCTTCTTACCCCATAATCGACTATCAAATTAGCTGTTTCAAAATATTTTGTTTGAACCCCCTCCCCCACACCTAAACGTAGGGCTAAAAAGCCCATCTACGGACTTGACTGGTCCTTGACATTCCTCACACCAAGTTTCATCAAAATATCTCATTCCCTTCGAGAGTTATCGTGCTAACAGACGGACAGACGGACGGACGGACGGACAGACGGACAACTTTTGCGATGTCATAGGTATCCCTCAACTTACGTTTTGGGATCCCAAAAACTCAGAATTTTCTCAAGGTCACAAACTTTTTTTTTATAACGCATATATTCTCGAGCTGCTTAATTTAAAATTCAGTTTTCCATTTTTTATTTCTGAGCGGTCTGCGAATTTTGGTGTGGTGTACCACTAAAATAATTCTCGTTAAATTTTTTTTTTTAGAAAAATGTGATTTTCGTTTTTTTTCTTGATCATAATTTATTCTCACCTCTCCCATCGTGGGTCCACAGAAAAGGATTGTGGCAACCCTCAAGTGAGTATTTGGGACTGCCTGCCGTCAACAGGAGATATCAATTGCTTTCTTTATATTCATGATTTGCATTTTTAAAACTAACTTAAATTCTATCTCTAGTACCATTTTCTTTTACAGCACTACGTCGTCATTACAATCTTGCTTGTTTCTTCATTTCTTGTTGTGAAACGAGTGAGGGCTGACCCTCTCGTAGAGAGGTGAGAGTAATAATTATTCTCACCTCTCCTATTGCGGGTCAGCAAGAACGGATCGGGACGACTCTCAAGCCTGCTCTTTCTTCGGTCTTTTCTCTCCCCTTCTAGCCCATATCTCTCTCCCCACCTCCCCACCCTCAAACGAGTATTAGTCAGAATATATCGTTTTTGTGTATATATATATATATATTAATTAATTAATAATTTTATTACCCATCATAATGTATAAATACACAAAAAATGGAGTAGGAAAAAATAAGGAAAAGCTACACAATACACAACACTACGTAATCAACAACACATTATCAACTATTTCAGGAGTCTATACATATCGCTTGTCGGATCAAGGTCTTCCCTGTACCGCAGTAAACGTTTCTGCACAGCAATTACGGGCTGGGCTACTCCGTACTTCCTTGATATGCTGGTGTTACTTGACCAAGGCGGAAGTCTCAACAGATATTTTGCAAACTTATAAAAACACTTGCATAAGGCTTTAATATCTGACTCAGTGAAAATACACCAAAACGGTACTAATGCAAGGAGGTGGGGAATAACGAACGCATTATACACTTTACCTAGAATGCTTCTACAAAACTTATAATTTAATGCAATAAGAAGGCCATAAGCTTTACGAGTTTTTTCCGCGAAAAGACTTTTTAACAACAGACGAGTAGCACGAACACTTGGTCCAATCGGCAGCCCCAGATATTTCAGAGAATCCTTGGGCTTTAACAACTCACCACCAATATCAATTTCGATAGGCTCTTTGGAACGAGGATTAAAAATCATTATTTCAGTTTTACTTTTGTTGAAAGACAAACCAACTTCTCCATACTCAGCATCAAGAATGCGGAAATTAGATTCGATTCCTTTTACTGTGCGGCTTATATTCAGAATGTCGTCGGCGTAATTAGCCATCGATACATCTATTCCATCTAATATACATGTTGTGAGCGCTTTCTCTTGAGGTATTAATACACTATTATTGAAAAGTGGTGGGGAAGTCACTGCTCCCTGGCGGATACCTTACAAACTTACACTTTACACACTATGTTGGGTCAAACCCACAATATACCAACTCCCCCCATTTCAGCCAAATGGGAAGAGATAGCCGCATGTGCGGCCCAGAGAGAACAGCCAACAGAGGGTTCTGGGAGCGAAAAACAAGCTGATCTACGGACTTCGGAGAAAGATGGGAGACCTTCACCAACAAACAATGCCGAGGCACTACAATTCCAAGGAAAACCGTGCAACCACCGGAGGGAATTATTGTACAGAACACGGAAAGAATTACCGCGTCTGACCGTAATATTAGTCACAAGAGAATACCATAAAGTTATGTGCAGTAAGCCCGGAACAAGAAAGATCTCACCACTCCGTCACACTTAACGGATTTCCTGATCAGGAGGTTGGCGCGAGCACAGAGTGATCTGGCCAATGCATTCACATGGAGTTCATCATCCAGCTCGGGGGTAAAAGTGAACCCCAAGTACTTGAAGGATGAAACAAACTCAAGTTGAACCCCTGAAAGAAACACTGGTGGAATTACTAGGAGTCTCATACCAGGGGAAAGAAGGCCATGCATAATGTTTTCTTAGTATTGAAAACAATGTCATGGCAATTAGAAAAACTATCACACAAACCCAGTAGTTTGTTGAGTGCAGACACCGACGGGGCCAGGACAGCCAGGTAATTGGTATAGCTGCAACTGTTAAAGCACATGCCTTGAATAAAGCACCCAACACCAGCAGTTGCTAATGTCACATTGAGCTCATCTACGTATAAATTATACAAAAGAGGCGACAGTACACCACCTTGCCTGACCCCATTCAATACCGGGAACCGTCTACTAAGCACCCCGGCCCATTTAATACAAAATCGTAGATTCTTAAACCAACAAGACAGGGTAAGCAAGATTCGGGGATCTACACCGCAATCAAGAAGGCATCCCAGTAGTTTTTCGTGACTGACCCCTTTCAAATGCAGCCTTCACATCAATAAAACATACAACAAGAGCTACGAGCTCATATGGCATTTGTACGAGTAGGCTGTACAAGAAAGTAGATGAGAACGTCACAAAATACACCCGCCATCCAAAAATGCGGTTCGGAAATAGAAATAGGATATTTAGTTTCACTCATTTCTGAGCAGTTCCGGCATCGTCTCGATTGTCTGTAGCAAATGCATATGACTCTTTCATCCCAATAAATCCATTTGTTTGATCCCTAGACGTGCTACACGATTTCCGGTACTCACTCCATCTCCACGTACCGTGGCCGAATCTGGTTCGGAATAAAAAAAATCGACCACCTAAAGCATCTTCTTTTATACCATCTATCAAGTTTCACTCGAATCTGAGTATTTTTGGAAAGTTCCGGTACCCCCCCCCCCCCTCCCACCAACGTTGTCGGAGCCGGTTCGGGCCCAATCTCTTAATTCCCTGTTCCTGTCCATCAAGTTTTACTGAAATTGGAGCATAGCCTATCTGCAAGTTTCCAGTACCCCCCCTACCTTGGCCGAATCCGGCCCGGACGCCAAATAACAAATCTAGGCCGCATAAACTCGGCACTGTCGAATTTGCATCTCATTCGGTCCATCCGTTTGGTTTTTGTGTATGTCAAAAGTCCCCCCACCCCCAATTCCCCTAATCGTGGTCGCATATGGTTCGAACGCATGTTTTACATGTCAAGGCCATCGATTCGTATCACCCATGAAGTTTCACTCGAATCAGACAACTCGTTTGCAATTTATAGAATTCAATTTCCATATTTCTCTTCTCTTGCTCCCCAAAAAATGCTGAGATTTAGGAACGGAAGTTTCCGGGGGTTTGTTGTGTCAGGTTCTTAAGTCAAGATAATTCGGGTCGCTAATATGCCTGCAAAGTTACGTTGTCGTTTTACATCTGGAACTATTCTAACTCACGACTACCGGAATTCCAGGAAACCCCCTCCAACTCCCCCCACAGAGCCCCAAAACCATCTGGCTCCGTCAATTTCATCTAGGCCTAATGCTTGTTCCATCCATTAAGTTTCGTCCCAATCCCTCTGCTTTTAGAGTTTCTTGAGTTTTCCACACACCCCCCCCCCATCCCCACAGGTATCGGACCCGACCCGGACGTGACACTGAACGTCCGAGGCGATAGCTCACCAGACAAGTTTCATTCAAATCCGATAACCCGTTCAAAAGTTATGCACTCCACTAGATTCCGGACTCCCCATCCACCCACTCCACCCACGATGGTCGGGTCGGGGAAACGGCTGTTCTCAAGTCAATCTGTTCGGATCCCTGACATACCTGCCAAGTTTCATCGCCCTAGGACATCAGGAAGTATGCCGAACTCGCGGGATCGCTAGAAATCCGGAACCCCACCCCAACTCCCCCACAGTGCCCTGATCCGGTCCAGTTATGTCAATGACGTGTCTAGGACTTGTGCTTGTTTTTCCCACCAAGTTTCATCCCGATCCCTCCACTCTAAGCGTTTCTCAAAATTTCCGGTTCCCTCCTCTAACTCCCCCCAGTGTCATCGGATCCGGCCCGGATTTAAAGTGAGACGTCTGAGACACGAGGTCATCCTAAATATCAACTTTCATCAAGATCCGATCACCCGTTCGCAAGCTAAAAATACCTCAAATTTTGGCTTCACTCTCCGTCACTCCCCCCCCCCCCCAGATGGTCGAAATCGGGGAATTGACGATTTCCTATTTAATCTGGTCGGGTCCCAGACATGCCTGTCAATTTCCATCGTCCCAGCACATCAGGAAGCACGGAACTCGCGGGATCACTACAAATTCGGACTTCTCCCCCCCCCCCCCAACTCCCCCAAAGTGAGCGGATCCGTTCCGGTTATATCAGTCACGTATCTAGGACTTTTGCTTGTACTTTCCACCAAGTTTCATCCGGATCCCTCCACTCTAAGTGTTTTCCAAGATTTCCGGTTTCCCCCTCCAACTCCCCCCAATGTCACCGGATCCGGTCTGGATTTAAAATGGAGGGTCTGAGACACGAAGTTCTTCCATATATCAAGTTTCATTAAGATCCGATCACCCGTTCGTAAGCTAAAAATATCTCATTTTTCCTATTTTTTCCGGTTTCCCCCTCCCTCCACTCCCCTCCAGATGGTCGGATCGGGGAAGCGACCATTTCTAATTTAATCTGGTCGAGTTCCTGATATGCCTGCCAAGTTTCATCGTCCTAGCTTATCTGGAAGTGCCCGAACTAGCAAAACCGGGACCGACAGACCGACAGACCGACTGACGGACAGAAATTACAATCGCTATATGGCACTTGAGTAAGCTCAAGTGCCATAAAAACCGTCAGCTGTGTAGAAATTCGGAGAATTTTGGGAAGTCTTGCTCTTGGATTAAAGACCAGGCTGGTCGTGGACTCGTTACACTGTTCCATTTTGCATACTCCCGTATAATGCTAAAAAACAGATGTTGTCTTCCATGCACCATGCGCTTCAACTGTGTCTTTTAGAATTCCTTCCTCTAACAGGTCGTGTCCTGTCAAATAACACGTTTAGTGTTCAGCCTTCCAACAAATGCTAGTGACTGTGGACTTGCATAAAGCACCACGTGCTGCTTTTATAGCACATTATTTTCATTCATTCTTTCGTTTTTTATTCCCTTAATATCTTCTATTGTACATGCTAGCATTAGATCGTCATCCACACAAATTACATATGACACAGTTACACAAATAACATTTCATCTTAACTGGAATTAAAATATTGGACGAAGTAGGGTACAAAGTATTTCACATAACGATCAGTCGAGTTTATGGGTGGTATCTCTGGGAAGCAGCGTCCCTTTGTCTTTGTCGCTTATTGGGTCTGCTACTTGCTAGAGTATGGCAAGGTGCGCATGTGATGCCAGACATTTGCTCCCAGACGCTCTTGTCAGCTAATGCCGTGTTTTAGAAATTAAGGGTTGGCAGGTCAAGCCTCGTAAGAAAGATAACTCGGGCCGAGCAAAATCTTAAGAGCCCTTTCCTTTATGGCTTCGAGTCTTTTGTTCTGTGCGTTGCGAGTGCTGGGTGCAGTGCTTCTACTCCTCCCGATTTCTCGGGAGATCTCCTGACTTTTTTGGAAATCTTCCGACCAAAATTTTCTCCCGATAATCTCCCGATTTTCGTGATCTTGCCAAAATTATAATAATGGTACAAATCTCGAATTTCAGAACTAGGTTTTATACCAAAATCTCTTCAAATCTTTAGCAGAGAGATGGAAAAGGTTTTCTGGCTTTGTCCGGATTCCGGGCGAACTAGTTGTCCGGGTAGAAAACGATTTTCGCTTAAGTGTTCAGCATGTCTTCTTATCCCTAAATCGAACATCTAATAAACTTAAAATAAAACTTTTGCTTTTTAGCAAACTTTCCGATTTTCACCGGATTCCGGACGAAATACTTGTCCGGCGAGAAAATGGTCTTCATCATTGTGTTCAGCATCTCTTCTTACCCTATAGTTGACTATCACATTACCGTAGCTGCTTAGAAATATTTTGTTTGCCCCTTCATTTGACCCCCCCCCTCCCCAACCCCTAAATTTAGGGCTACAAAGCCTATCCAACGAACCCGACCTTACCCTTGGCCCAGAGAACCCTCACGCCAAGTTTCATTAAAATATGTCATTCCCTTTCGAGAGTTATCGTGCTCACAGACATACGGACAGACGGACAACTTTAGCGGTTCATGCGTATCCCTCCACTTCCGTTTTGGGATCACAAAAAATGGTCTTCAACCGTTTCACGTGAAAAAGGGCTGACATTTTCATAACGGGGGATGGAGCGGTGGTGGTAGACGGAGAGAGCCTAGGATCAAAAGTATACAAGATAATTGGATTCCATCAGACCAAAACAGTCCAGCAGAGCGCAGCGCCGAACGAGGCTTCAAGTCCTCCAGTCCAAGAAACTGTCCACACCCAAACCCTCTTTGGTGGTCAATACAATCTGATTAGATTGTCTTCCGCTTGTGCTGTAGTATTCTCGGAAAATGGGCAGATATCGCTGTGTACGGTTGTCCTAGCTCGTGTTGTGGGGGGGGGGGAGAGGCTAATGGCCTGTTAACTTATGCGTGCAAACCCAAGTTAGCCCTGGATTTTTGTGTAGGAAACCAAAAACCACGAGGGAAATAGCTCATAGGTTTATATAGGTGGTATAGGGGATAAATGTTTTCAGCAGATATCAGTGTAACGTACAAGCTTTAATTTTTTTATTTAATTAAATTTATTTATCACCCACACAATACATGAAGTAAATATGGTGGAGTAGGAATAAGCACATTCACAAGTGAAAATTAGAAGTGATACTGTAAGAGTGGATATGATGGGGGTGATACAAATTTACGGAAGAGGTGGTCAGTATGGAGGTGGTCTGGGTTATAAGGTACTATTTGGTGGTTTAGAAATAAATTTTCGGCAGATGTTCACTGCTTAAATTATAATTCGCAAGTGGAAATAAAAAATGAGAACCCATTGGTCGATATGATAGTGGTATACGACGTACGGAGGGGTTCTTTGCAACATTCAGCGTTGAACCAGTATCGTTCGAAAAAAGAGTATTTAGACCATGATCATTAATATATAAACATATTTATCTATATTATTTTTGAAAAAGATTTCGACGAGGAAATAGAGTGCATTGATGGCTCTTATAGAGACTGGGGGTAATAATTAATATTACCCCCTCCACTCTTTGTTTGCACCTGGGTCCACATTCCCAATTAGTTTTCTTTGTGACCATCCGTATAGTTAGAATTTGGCCACTTGCAAATATTGAGGTCGAGCTAGATATTTCTTTCAGGGGTCTCAGCCCCCAGACTCTCAACAAAAACTGGTTTTTGACTGTTCTCTTACAAAATCAGATAAATATTTTACTTTCAGACTCCACGTTTTGTTGCTTGCTTACTTGTTCAGTGTTGTCATTGTCAATCTAACTTTCTATATTCATTCGTTCTTGCTTTCATCCTTGTAGAGGTAAACGTGTTACGGGAGGCTACTACCTCTGCCATGACTGCATTGTTTCAAAATGGATGAAACTGCCTACTTTCGGAAGTCACCAGTCACCCATCACCAGCAGCTCCCAAGGTGTGTCACTTAATTTTCCTAGTTTACTTACTATTTTAGAAACTTCGCTTAAGTACAGAGGTATCCGGTCAAAAGTGACGATTCAAACTGCGAAAGAAACTAGACCAAAGGTTTCGACGGAATCCCAAAAATTTCATATCTGATCCAGACAATTTGATCTTCAGAATCAGAACCAGAATTAATTTTCGTTTGCCCAATATCTTTAAAAAGAAATAACCTGGGAGGTCAATAATTTATACGCGTCATGAAATACATAAAATAACACTTTATATATACAATTAATTCATATCGTGTCAAAATACTTCATTGTCTTCTTTTCCTTCTACTTTCAGGTTGTGACGAAGGATGAAATATGGCACGAACGACTTTGTGTAGCGTTGACTTGATTTTGTCGGTAGATATATTTTGTAGATAACCGGTCTTCGCCAGATTCCTTGAATTTTTCTTACAAGATTTTAAAATTTAGAAACAGATTAAGGCCAATGGCTAATCATCTTGGAAAACTCAGTTCAGATGATGACAAATTGATCAAAACTTCCAGCTGCCTTTATTTCTGCCAAATTTCCGGTTTCTGCCGGATTTTGGGCGAACTACTTGTCCGTTAAAATAAAGCTCAAAATGAATTCAGCATATCTCCTTACCCCTATATCGAACCTCTAATCAACTTCAGATAAAACTTTAACTTGTATCGAATTTTCAGGTTTTAACCGGATTCCGGACGAACTATTTGACCGGCGAGAAAATATTTACATATATGGAATCAGCATGCCTCCTTACCAGTACATCGAGTCACTAATCAACTTCAGATAAAACTTATACTTATTACAAATTTTCCGGTTTCAGCCGGATTCCTGGCGAACTATATGTCCCGGTGGAAAAAGATCTTCATATTCGGATTCAGCATGTCTTCTTACGCCTGAATCGAACACCTAATCAAGTTCAAATGAAACTTTTACTTTAAATATATTTTCGGTTTCGGCCGGATTCCTGGCGAACTGCTTGTCCGGCAAAAATATAATTTTCATATACGTGTTCAGCATGTCTCCTTCATCTAGATTGAACCTATAATCAACTTCAGATTAAACTTTCCGGTTTTTGCCCGATTCCGGGTTCCAGTTTCGTATTCAGATTCAGCATGTCTCTTTACATCTAATCGACTATCTCATAAGCTTTTAAAAATGTTTTGTTTTCGTCCCTTATTCTGGAACCCCTCCCCACCCTTCAATATAGGGCTCCAGAGACCATCTTTGAACTTGGCCTGTACTATGACCCAAAGTGTCCTCGTGCTAAACTTGAAAAAGATATCTTAACTCCTTCGAGAGTAATCGTGCCAACAGACAGAGAGGCGGACAACTTTGACAAGATCATAAGTATACATTCACTTACGTTTTGGAATCTCCCAAAAAGTGACAGACAAGATCGGTGCCTCCGCGACCCTGACAGAACGAACCTATGTTTACGGACAAATGCTACCTATGCTTACAAATGCCATATGAGCTTAGAAGTCTCTTGGTTGTTTGTTTCGGTAGATGAGTATAGGCTAAATGATAAAGGATTATCATAAACAGCGGTTCACAATAACGTCTAGTAGGCTGCACAAGACTAGCAAAGGTGATTGTTCTATGTTACTTCCACAAACTGCATATTGTCTGCGATCTTTTTTAACGAAACGTAAAAACGTAACTTTCTAGGCAATGATGGGTCGTATGCAGGGGCGTCCCGATACCTTCCTGATAGGGTGGGTGCAGCTTCAGAATTTTACCGGAATTTTTCAAAGTTTTAAAGGAATTTTTAAGGTTTTACAAGAAATGTCTCCATAATGACCATCTCTATAGAAACTCTAGAATGGTCTATTCTACTGTTGTGTTCTCACTTTTATTATGTGTTACAAAAAAACACAAAATAGGCTCCTTAAAGTTTTACTGAACACTGAAATATTCGGAACACATCTGAGGGATTTTGTAGTTTTCATAATAATGTTCAGAGCGTGAGCTGCTTGCATGGCAAACCAAAATTCACCCAGACGCGGAGAATTCCAATTTAAACAAAGGCCTGTCTTTCCAGGGCTGAAGATGCGACATCGGAGAAGTTAAGCCTGTAGAAAAGTAGGAAAATGATTTTAAATATTACTCCAGCCCAAGTTGACTGCGAATCATATTTGATAGTGCAAAACGGGTACGTCAGCTGAATTTTTTTAGAGCTATATTTCGGTCCTTCTTGGCAAGGGTCCTCTTCAGGCTCAAAGCCGTTCAAGTTGGAAAAACGAACGGAAAAAGGCTTTCAAAAATCCTGTATTCTGTCCGCCATCTAACGGCAAATATACCGTACTGGAATTGTTCAAAGTGGCAACGCTGTATCACCTTGCCTGACGGGCAAAAAAGTTAAATAAAGAAATAAAAATAAAAATGAAAATATTTTACGAAATCGGTTTTATCGGTACATGGCAAAAATAATCCTTCGATCCACTCAAGTTTGGACGGCCCATGACGCTTTAGGGGTCAGTCCGGTGACCTCAGGGCTGAAGCTCTGGGCTTCACCTATCAACAAGGCTTTGACCTTCTATTACAGTAGACTGCGTGCGGCAAATAATGACCACTGTCTGGGGAAATGCTATGTGACAGTCTTGGCGCATATGGTGGGTGATCTGGTGCCGACAGCTAGTTCTCAGACGAGAACTTTTATTTGTACGTTGGGGACAACTGTTGGCATGTGCGCGAATCATATTTTGGCAGCTTCACTTGTATTTCTTACTAGATAATTTTCCTTCGTGCTTCGTGGGTTCATTAGAATCTGGACCATTATTTCCACGAAAATTAGACCCTGTAGCAAATTAAATAGCTTATATGAACTAAATTTGACACACGATGTTCAAACCAACACTGCCGTTGGAATCAGGTTTAAAATTTGGCATACAAACATGTCTCGCAGTCAGGGGGTCGCTAACCAAAACTCGAGGGGGGGGGGGGGGGGGGGCAAGGCACCTGCCGGCGCTCTCCGCCTATCTTAGCTTTTCGGCGCACATATAGTAATAAAACGTGCAATACCTTGCAAGCGTTGAAGTCTGAAGAAGCGTAGTCGTATCTACGAGCTTAGGGCCAGTTTGAAGGGCTTGTGGCGTGGGAGTTGACTACATCAAAATATACGACAGATTTCCAGCCGGGCTCAAGAGTCACACCAGTTGGCAGGGGCGTCACAAAGGGGTGGGGGAGGGGGTACTCCCCGCCCCCAAAGGTCTTGAGAAAGTACTTTCGTCAGGGGAAGTGCCGGCAAACAAAGAAGAAATAACATTTTGTATGCTTTTGTCAGGCGTCGGTTGACTCGTCGGCACATCGGGTTCTTTTTATACGCAAGAAATGAAATCCTGCAAACATTTGTCGGGCAAAACATTTAAGAAATCGAATTCTGCATGCTTTAGTCGTGCCTCGGTATTCTCGTCGGCACATCGGGTTATTTTCATACATAAGGAATCCAGAAGAAATAATTTTGTTATGCTTTTGTCGTGCGTCGGTCGACTCGTCGGCACATTGGGTTTTACTTATACGAAGAAATGAAATTCTACAAGCTGTGTCGGGCGCACCCGGGAAGTTCAAGTCTCATCGGCACAAAGGGGTTATTTTTACATGTAAGAAATCAAGTTATGAACAGTCTAGTCGAGCAAAATACAGACAAAATCGAATGCTCGATGGTTTTGTCATGCGTCGGTATTCTCGTCGTCACATAAGGTTCTTTTTGCACGTACACAAATCAAATTCTGTAGACTTTTCTAGGCCTTCTATTTATTCACGTAAAAAATAGAGTTCTTTGCAGTCTTGTCGGGCAAAACACAGATGAAATCGAATGCTTAATGTTTTGAAAATTCTGCAAACATTTGTCGGGCGCAAATTTTTCCGGAAAAAAATACAGATTTAAGAAATTTCGTCGTCTTGTATCTTGTTCTGGATACAGTCCTTGGAAGCTTCGCTTTTGTTAGCGAAAGTTGAAACGAAAAGCCGAATATGTGAATTTCAATATATGAATTTACATCCAGGAACAATTTCAACTGATTCATTACAGTTAGTTTTACACAAAATTTCGCCTGCGGCGCATTTTGTAGTATTCTCTGTTTAGAACTGTGTATCATTTAGTTTTCGTTTTACGATAGAAATTCTTGGGGTTTGAAACACGTTCAGCCGGAAATTGTATGGTACTAAAGCCAAATTGTACCGGAAAAAAGGCAGATTTAAAAAATTTCGACTGCGGCGATTGGTTTAACTTGTCTTGGTACAGTCGTTGGAAGCTTCGCTTTTTAGTGAAAGGTAAAATTAAAAGATGAAGATATGAACTTTAATATACAAAATTACAGTTTTACTCCGGTTCTATTCTGTGCTGGCGTAATAATCTCTTTTGGAAGGACGGTGTTTTATTTAGTTGGCGTTTTAGTATTGAAATTCGTGGGGGTCTGGCATGGTAGTATAGCTACATTTTTCCGAAAAAGGGCAGATTTGAAAAATTTCACCTGCGGCGCATGGTTTAACTCGTCTTGGTACAGTTCTTGGAAGCTTTGCTTTTTAGCGAAAAGCCAAATATGTAAACTTTAATATAGGAAATTATACCAAAGGAATAATCTCTACTCAGTTAGTTTACAGAAAATTTCACTTGCGGCGCATTTTGTAGTATTGTTTATTTGGAAGAATGGTGTTTTGTTTATTTGGCGTTTTAGGATTCCGTCCGTGGGGATCTAAAAATCGTTCAAAGCTGGAACTTGTATGCTAGGTATATCTCGATTTTCCGTAAGATGGCAGGTTTCAAAAGTTTCGCCGGCGGCGCTTAGTTTAACTTGTTCTTGGTACAGTCGTTGGAAGCTTCGCTTTTTAGCCAAAGCTAAAATGAAAAGTCAAATATGTGAACTTTAACACACGAAATTACAGTTTTACACCGGTTGTGTTCTGTCGGCACATTTTCGAGTCCTTCGGCACAAACCGGACTCCCCCCCCCCCCCAAAGGTAAAAGGCTAGTGTCTCCCCTGTCGGTTAGTAACAATAGCATCTCGCATGCTGGAAGCTGTGCGAAATTACAGAAACTAAGGGTGAATGTCATTTGTAATAACAGGAATTCGCAACGCAATAGGCCGGCCCACAGCAGTTCCTAGTGACTCTATCAGACAGAATGAAAATGAGCACCGCATGCGAAATTTTTTAGTAGGCTATGATTTTTTTTCGGGCAAAACATTACAACCGCCAATAAAATCTAGATTATAAGGTGACCCAAGCCCGGAAATTCGAAGCCTAAAACATGAATGAAATGACGCGAGCTTCCGGTAAATAGAGCTTACTACAAAATACGTCGCCGGCAAAACTGTTTTGTAAAATCCTGTATGGTCACAAGATGTATTTTCGGATCCAGATGAAATTAAGGGCCACTTAGCACGGATCTGCCTGTCTGTCTTTGTTGATGACAAATCCAGAAAATGAGAGACATGTGCTTCAGTTTGACCCTTTCCGAAAAAGATGTAGCCTACTGATCATCCAGGAAAAAAAAAAGTGAAAGAGAGCAGTTCCAGTTCCAGTTATAAAACAAAATATCAATTAAATGATATTTTGCAATAATCAGTCCCGTCATTACACCGTCGCTCATTGCTCACGAAGCCGATGTTTTTTTAAACGTCGCACTAACTGACTAAAAACTACCACAATTTAAAATGGTACACTACTAGAAAAACCTGCCTGATTTTTACATGAATTAAGAGATTTTTAACAGATCATGTTACAATTGTCAATCTGGCAAGCTCAAAACATTGGGCTGAGAATCCTATTCCTGAAATCTAAAATGCTCGAGAACATAGAACGGCCTGGGTCCGAGGTGGATGTCAACTCAGTTTCTTGGTAACCCTGAACTAGCCTTACTGAATTTTCAGGGCTCACTGCCAGTTCCCCATTGAGCTTTTCTGGGTTAGTGCCCGTTTAGCTTCACTTTTGAGTTCGGGCGCTTTGTGAGCGCCAAGTTTAGCTAATATTTGTTTTGGTCGGGGCGCCCCAGTTAGCTTTTTTCTTTCTTTGGAGGGGGGGTACCCCCCCCCCCCCCCCTGCATAGCGTTGGCCCTGCTCGCAGTATCATTTTTCAGATACAAATTTAGGCCTATAACCCTCAGTACCCAAGGCAAATTCTGGTAAAGTATAAAAGATCCTAAAACTATTAGTACGCACAAGTACGCAAAATTTTTACTTGGCGTCCCTCTCCGAAGTTCAAACACGGAGTTATCAGCGAAATATAAAATAATAAACCCCACCGAAAAAATACACAAAATTGAAAAAAGTGCTCGGGCAAGAGCTATAAATGCTTGCGCAAACCATATGCTAACTCGATTCGTAGTATAGATTTTAGTATTATGTTTAGTGCGTGTACATATCTTCTTTAGTTTCTTTTCTTCTTTTCTTTTTCTTTATATACTCCGCTTTTTCCCTCTTGTAAGCGGGCAAAAATAAATATATATATATATATATGTTAAGTTATGAAATACGCGTCGAACCCGGAAATAAACCTTTGAACTTGGAGATTTTCAGAGAAAATTAATAAATACTGGCCTATAGCTTCGGGACTATAAGAGATGTTAGAAAAAATATACTTATTCCAAGAGAAGACATTGTCAGAATAGAATAGATATCCTGCAACTAAACTGGGCTAGTACAACCTTAGAAAAAAAATAAACAGTCTGGACACACTTTATAGACTTATAAAGGTTGTTTTTTTTTCGCTTTAATAAGTCAAGCCGTCAACTCCAGCTTTACTACCACCCATATTCAGATTCAGCTTGTTCGATATAGTCGGAAACTATCGTCACACTGACTGTGTCTTTCTGATAACCTGGTCGTCATATTTTAGGGGTCTGGCGCACGGACCATGAGTTTGTAGAACTTTTTTTTAATAAATTCAGTAAAAATCAGGTACCGATTTGGTCAGTTTTACCAGGCTTGCCATCCTATGAAGAAAGGCTCGAAACGCCTCTGTCTTCGCTCATGTTTATGGTTGAAAATGAATGTTCGTAGAAATGCCATTAACATTTTTCCAGATGTTTCCGTCAACTTACCGTCCATTCAAGAGGCGAAAGAAACGCCAGAAGATGACAAGGACGATACGTCAACGCAAATGGACACAATTTTGTTCGAGAAAAGGTAGGCGGAAACATTGCGATTTGGGGTTATGTAGGGATAAATTCTAAACAAGAGCTAGAAGCTAATATGGCACTTCTAAAGTTGGACCAGAGGATGACTGTGGGAATTCTTTATCTCTTGGGTTTATTGTAATCCATTGTCAGCAAAACTCAATTGAGGCACGAACGTTCATAGGCCCTTGGGGATCACAAAACTGTATCGTTGAGCCGAAAGTTTTTTTGAACTGCCTGGTAATGATGCGCAATGTGATCAGGTGCCCTTAGAGCTCCTGCAAATGGAGGCCTATAATTTAGTCAAAAGTATTTTTTCTGTCACTTTGCGGTAAACATGCGCACTTTAATTAAGGTCGCACTAAATTCATTTGTAAGCAAAACCATTGGGCAAAATTAATTATCGACCCTTGGGGATAACGAAAATGTATTAGTTGCTCAGAAGTATTTTGCAATCATCGCTGCCAAAACATCGTAGCTGACACATCCGTTGTATACATTATTTGAACATATGTTTCAAAGTCAGCTTGGGCTCAAGGAATTTTTTTTTTGCGCTAAATATGTGCAGAAGTCTTATTTTTCTTTACGAACGGAGCAATCGCCTGTACAGTAGCGGAATTTATTTAAAGCTCAACGAAAACTTCACGCTTCTTGCTAAAAAAGAATTGGTATCCCAGCATAAAAATAAATACAAATGTTTCAGGTGCTGAAACTTCCTGTTGCTGGACGTAAATTTTGTGAAGCTTAATGGAAAACTTCCCGTTTCTTGCTAAAAAGAAAAAATCCGTATCCCAGCATACAAATAGATATAAATTGTTCAGGTAGCCTATACTGACGTAAATTTTCTGGAGCTCAACCGAAAACTTCCCTTTGCTTGCTAAAAAAAACAAGAGCTGAAAGCTCATATGGCACTTTCAAGAGTAGGCAAAATGTTGGCGGAAGTTTTTTCTTTGGGAGTTTTGTGTAGAGTCGAATATTATTTTATTATACACTATTAAGTAAAAAGTACTGTTTTTTAGCATTTACTGCATTTCTCTTCTTCGTTGGGTGGTTCAGTGGTCTTCAATATGGTTTCGACATTTATATCAAGTACGTTTCTTCTTTGAACTGTTGCTGCATAATTTCCCGTTTTAAAGGCGCTAGAAATGCATCTGTAATCAAAACTCTTGAGGCACAAAAGATTGCAGGTTCTTAGGTATCATTGATATATACAGTTTGGTCAAAAGTAGAACCCTTGCGGCACAAATGATAATGGGTTGAGATTTATCGGTTGATAAAAAAGTACTTTTCGACCTTGCGGTGAAGATGCGCACTTTAAGGGAGCTAGAACCTTATTTCTAAGCAAAACCCTCGAGGCAAAAATGGTATTGAGCTCATGGAGATCATAAAAATGCATATTTTGCTTAAAAGTATTTTTCTTAATTTGTGGTGATGATTGGTACTTTAAGGAACGGTAGGATTTGGAAAGTGGCGAATTCTAAGCCAATCTTGTCGAATTTCTAATATTCCAGCCAAGTTTCATCGTCCTATTACATTTGTAAATACCTTTACTCGCGATCACCGGAATTCCGGACTCCCCCTTAAACTCCCCCCACAGTCGCCTGACCCAATCCGGTTCTGTAAATGATTTATCCGGAGCATCTGTTAGCTATTCCCACAAAGTTCCATCCCGACCTCTCCAGTCTAAGCCGGTCACATATCCCCCCCCCCTCCCCGTTTTTGTCGGATACGGTCCGGACATGAAAAAGATCGCCAGAGACATGTCCTCTGCTCAATTACTAAATTTCACTCAAATCCGATCAACCGTTCCAAAGTTACGCAGGACTCAATATTCCGGATTCCCCCTTCGTCTCCTCCCCACGATTATCGGATCGAGTAAATTTTTATTATTATAAATAAAAGTGTTTGTCCCAGCATATCGAAATTGGGTGATTTAACGTGGTTCTTGGTTTCCCTTTCTTTGTCGAATTTGCTAATTCATCCAACTTTTGTTCAATCCACATCAATTTCACCGCATTCGGTCTGTCCCTTCGTAAATTCGGTGATTTAACCTGTTTATTTGGTCTCATTCTCCACCGCATTCGGCAATTCGGTCGCATTCTGTCAGTCCTTTTCATAATTAAATTCTGTGAGATTCTTGGTTCTGATTCGTTACCGAACACGGTAATTCACCGGATTATTCTTTAGTCCGTTCCTATTCCTGTACTTGCCGAATTCGGTCGTTTTAGGTGGTTCTAACAAGAGTTTATTTCATGAAATTCGGTTGTAATAATGCTCTCGACCTGTTCCTAATTTTTTTAGTTAGTTTGTCGGTATATGCTACGAATTCATTATTTGCTTCAACCCAGTTACTGACTTCGGTAATTTAAGTGGCATTTATTTAACTCTCATTCTTTACCATTTACGGTAGCTTCAGCTGATTGCTGTTCATTTTCTTACTTCTTAGGATTGCAATACTTCATGACCACATCTCTTGACGTGAAAACTAGCCTACTTTTGTTTGATGTAAATTCCGAACAAATGTACTCTGTATCCATTTTACCCTGGATGGCCCCTTTCGTTGCCAGACAACTCTGGGTTGAATAGGTAATCATGCGATCGCAGAAAGGCACTTTTACCATTAGTGTTTCCTCTAAATTTCGCCTGCGGCTCATTTTGCAGTCTTCACTAGTTAGACAAAGGTTCGCTCATTTAGTTGGCTTTTTGAGTCTTGGAATTTGGGGGGGGGGGGGCTTGAACTATGTTAAAAGCTAGAATTTGCATGGGAAGCATGCAAATTTTTCTTTTACTTTTGTGCTCATGTTCCCTTTATATTTTCCTTTCGTATTTCATGCAGAATCTATCAACAATTTTCTGATATTTCTGACTAAATGATTACGTAATTATTATATAGTGAAAAAGTATCATAAAAAATGACGAAATACAGTTCCGAGTCTACCTAGGATGTTGAACTTCGGATGGGTCTGTTTGCGCGTACAGTGGCAAAAATCTTTCAGTTTCCGTAAAAATTAGCAACAACCTCTTTATCAAGCAACAAAGTTTGTTACAACCTGTCTGAACAGCTTTTTTTTTTCATCCGTCTTCACGTGAACGGGATCTTTCTCCCCTTGTTTAAGTAAACAGAACAGTCGCAGCCAAAGGCCCTAATTAAACGAAAAAGGTTCGTTCCTTCTGATTATTCCCTTGGGATCGCGCCCCTTCTTCATAGATGTTACTGATAGCAAAGTTGGGACAACTGTCAGATTTTTGCGCCAAATGACGGGTGAGCGAACTGTCGGAAAAGTTGGGCGAACTGACGGATTCTTAGGCGAAATGACGGGTGGGTGAACTGTCGGAAAAATTGGGCGAACTGACGGATTCTTAGGCGAAATGACGGGTAGGTCAACTAACGGATTTTTGGGCCAAATGAAGGGTGGACAAACTGTCGGAAAAGTTGGGCGGACAGACGGATTCTTAGGCGAAATGACG
The DNA here is from genome assembly GCA_023053575.1 of Branchinecta lynchi. Lineage (NCBI taxonomy): Eukaryota > Metazoa > Arthropoda > Branchiopoda > Anostraca > Branchinectidae > Branchinecta > Branchinecta lynchi. The sequence goes on from JAKZAP010000001.1 coordinate 11,756,967, forward strand.
GGTGGATCAACTGTCGGAAAAATTGGGCGAACTGACGGATTTTTAGGCGAAATGAAGGTTGGGTCAACTGACGGATTTTTAGGCCAAATGACGGGTGGACGAACTGACGGTGGATGAACTGACAGTGGGTCAACTGACGGGTTGGTAAACTGACGGTTGGAGAACTGACGGGTGGTGGTTGTGACGGGTGCGTGAAGAGACGGGTGGGGGTAGTGACGGGTGGACTTAGTGACGGGTGGACGAACTGACGGGCGGCCGAACTGTCGGATTTTGGAAGTGGGCGAACTGACAGGTGGGGGTAGTGACAGCGACCCGCGCTCTGGCCAATTGCGTCTGGAGGACATGGCACACCAATCTCCGTTTATGTCTCTTTGGTAATTCCGTCGGTTCTGTTCCGTTGTCTGTCCGTTCTGTTGGTCTGTTCCTTGGTCAGCTATCGTAAAACCTTTCTACTACGTGTCGACCCTAGATCCGTTTGTCTCCACTGTTTAATTGGAGATGGAGCGTACGCCGTAGGCTTAGGGTAAACGAGGGTGGTAGTAGACTAGGTTATACGTTAACATATTAATGGCTTTATTCACAAACTTACTCTAATAATGTAAATCCCAATCCGGGTAAATATGAACGCAATAAGACGACTGACTAAAGATGAAAGTCGAACGACGAATCAAATAATGAATCACGAGCTTATATACTCCTAACTGCACAAGTGGAGTGTCCAACTGACGTCAATTAGCCGGAAGCAGTCTTACGTCGACTAAGGTTTAGGAAACTGTCGTCGATTAGCCGGAAGCAGTCTGACGTCGACTGAATTTTAGCAGGATGTGATTTAGTTCTCAATCTTCACTTGTGCGATTAAATTCTAGTAAATGCCGTTGCTTCGTGTTCATTTTACTAAGGACTTAGATTTAGTCAAGCGCCTGAAATAGAGACTGACCGTCTCAATAATGCGGCAGTTAAAAAGAACAAGACCAAAGGTTTCGATGGGATCACAAAAATGTTAATGTTTATCAGACTTCTTGATCCAGACAATCCAATCTTGTACGTTTCCAAGTCTTCGCAGACCCCTTTAACATTTTTGCTATTTATCCATAATCAACCGCTTGAATATGTAGCCTACAACAAAAATTTTACCATTTTGAAATGTTTGGTTACTGGCAAACAACTAATCAAATGAGGAAACCAAGTTCAGATACGGATTCAACAAGCATGTTTACTCCAATATCTCATATCGAATAAAAGTCATTTTATAATTGTGATGTTGATTTTCTACCAAATTCCTCGTATTTTAGCAGCATTCCCGGCGAAATAAATGCTGAGCAAAAGATCTGGTGACGCTGGAGCTGAACCTTACAAATTTTGCCAGCTTATCCGTCAAGGAAATAAAGTTCAAGATTCAATGATTCCCCCGGAGAATCCTCCTCAAGACCCAGTTCCTGACCCCTGATTTTTTTTTTAAAGTGATTAGCCCCTCGCGTAGACCTGGGATTGGCTCACCAAGCACCTTGGCACACACACCTAGCACCTGGGATTGGCTTACCCAAGTGTCTAACTCCTCGAGTACTCCTTTAACGGGTATACCCAATTCCTAACCCCTCGCGTGCACCTGGGATTGATGATGAGCACCTGGGACCGGCTCACCACCCCCTCCCCAAACAACTTTAGAACACCCACGGAGTAACCCCTCACTTGTCCAGTACATCTTTTTTCCAGTGAGTTCCCTTACCAAGTACACCTTTTTCAGTGAGCAACCCCTTACTCACCCAATTCACCCTTCTTTCAGTGAGTAGCCCCTTGCGTACCCTAGCAGTTCCCTCTTTGGTACACCATGAATCACCCCCTCGCTTGGCTCACCCAAGTGTCTAACCCCTCGAGTACTCCTTTAACGGGTATACCCATTTCCAAAACCCTCGCGTGCACCTGGGATGGGTTCACGAGTATCTGGGACCGGCTCACCCTACCCTCTCCCCAAACAACTTTAGTACACCCACTGAGCAACCCCTCACTTATCCAGTACATCTGTTTCCAGTGAATAACCCCTCCTTACCATGTACACCTTTTCCAGTGAGCAACCCCTCACTTGTTCCTACAATTCCTACTATGTTTCCTACAATCACACAGAAGATGTCGCATACACTCTCGCTCTCGACACATCGGGCAGAAGTAAGGACCAATTCTGCAAATCGGCCTACCCGTGTACCTCCTCCTATCTCCCAGCGGTAAGATATAAGCCGGCATACTAATTAATAATTTCAATTCCTCACTATTGAAACTCGCTATACAATAAACACATTCACCCCATGTCTCTTTCGCCTCTGTACAAAACCTTTGAAATTTTCTCAAAGGAGAGCTTCAACCTTCGATTACGTCACTGAATAAACAAGTGATTGTCGGCCACGCGCGCAAAGCTATAATAATTTGAGAATAAAGGGGTAGGACCGCTATAGCCGAAAACTGGTCGATAAGTTTCGTACCCGGTCTTCACCGGATTTCGGGTGAGCTCCTTGTCCGGCAACAAAATAACTTTCATATACGGATTCAGCATGTTTCCTAACCCCTAAATCAACTATCTCAATAGTTTTTAAAAAATATTTGTTTTGCCTAATTCGAAACCCCCTCCCACACCCCTAAATGTAAAGCTACAGAGCCCATCTACGAACTTGACCTTACCCTTGACCCAAATAATCCTCACACCAATTTCCATCGACATATCTCATTCCCTTTGGATCCCAAAAATACCAAAGTTATACGTCACACGCCAGTAGCGAAACTGTTTGCACTAGTCTCCAAAAAAATCGCCAATAGCCTACTCTTGATGATTAATTCTACGTGCTGATGAATAATCGCAGTGTATCTGGTGGAAGAGCTGGAAATGTCTCCACAGGTGTCCCCATCAAATGCCGTCCCCTGGTTAACAGACGATTTTATTCATCGTTTGGGCTACGTTTCTCGTTCTTCCTGAAGTTCAACGGCGGGTTTTTGACTTAGTCATATAGAGTATATGGCAACAGTAGGCCTGTCCGACCTTAAGTAATAAACTCCTTCGTCCTGTGGCGTGTGTAATACAATTCTGAATATTTGCTCTTCTTCAGGTCCGATCATGAGGCTCTTTACCAACATTTGCTAGCCAGAGCCCCGACGACAAAGGATGACCTTCGGTACAACATGGGCCATCCGGAAAGAGGAATAGCTATCATATTCAACCAAAAGAACTTCAGTCTCAACCTCAAACTCACACCCCGATTTGGAACCGACGCGGACAAGGACGCGCTGTTCGTGAGACTCCGCGAGCTCGACTTCAAAGTTTATTGTTTCGATGACCTGATGATTGGCGATATCGAACTCATTTTGTACACTCGTAAGTAGGCAAAAACTGTAACGGATACTCTGTAGCTTGTCTTTAATAGTCCTGCATTAAATAGCTTCAGACATTTACAGCTGAGCTATCCAGGCTTTTTTTTGGCTGGAAAGCGATGCTTTGATGGAAAATAACCTACTTGTCCTTTTTTAGCCACCTTCGGAATTTCTTTATATTCTATATTCAATTAATAAATCGTGTTTCAACGACATCCTGGACCCGTTTACTTAGGTCCCTAAACGTTAGTGACAGGATCACTATGACTCCGTAAAGTTTTTCCGTACGTCTGTCTGTTAGATCGATAACTTCCGATGAGGCTGACATAATTTGTTGAAACTTGGCAAGAGGTCAGAGCTCAGGCCATGCTCGTAATGTGTGTTTACGACTCTAATTTGTGTTCCACCAATTGAACAACTGCTTATTTCGACAGGTAATTCAGCAATAAATCAAAGAGGTACATGGTTAGAGGTAAACCGCCACGATCCCAGAACTGTTAAAATTGTTACATTTGTTAACCGTTCAATATCTTGAAATAAACGTTGATGAGACTTTATCCTTTAAAAATCATGTGAAATCTCTTTCTAAAATATGATCACGTAATATGGTAATTATCCGTAAATATAAATACATTTCCCTTCCAATATTTTACGGTTACTGTATTTTTACACCCGTATATTTTGTATGGTGCTCATCGATACGGCTTGGTACTTTCCCTTCTATACCTTCGTCCAAGCCGTGTGATACAGAACCGGGAAAATATAGTACCTGCAGCTGGATTGCGTGATTTTTATACTCTGAATGTTATTTATAAATATTATAACGGGTACCTTCCAGATTGTTTTGAAGGTATATTTTATGAGAGTCAGATGTTCACCAACACGATATTCGGGCAGGAGGTGATATCTTAGCGTTTCTCGCTTGATTTCAAGTAGGTCTTCGTTTTCAATTATTGGGATTTGGGATCCCAAAACGTAAGCGGAGGGATACCTATGACATCGCAAAAGTTGTCCGTCTATCTGTCCGTCTGTCCGCACGATAACTCACGAAGGGATTAAGATATTTTGATGAAACTGGTGGGAGGATCATTTGGGTCAAAGTACAGATCAAGTTCGACGATGGGCTCTGTAGCTCTATATTTGAGGGTGGAAAACCGGAAAATGTTTGAAAAGTAAAAGTTTAATATGAAGTTGATTAGAGGATCGATATACAGGCAAGGAGACATGCTGAGTCCGAATATGAAATTTATTTTCTCGCCGGACAATTAGTTCGGCCGGGATCCGGCCAAAACCAGAGAATTTGTTAAGAGTAAAAGTTTTATTTAAATTTGATTTAAATAATCGATTTGCGTCGAGTTCGATTTGTGGGTAAGAAAACATGCTGAATTCGCATATGACAATCATTTTCTCACCAGATGTGTAGATCGCTCGGAATCCGGCTGAAACCGGAAAATTTGTTAAAAGTAAAAGTTTAATCTGAAGTTGATTAGAGGTTGGATGTGAGCTTTAGTTTTTTGCCATACAAGTAGTTTGTCCGGAATCTGACAAAACCGGAAGTTGGGCGGACGTAAGGAAGGAAGGAGATACGACGTAGGCTATAGGGTAAACCATATGCTGAATCGTTATTTGAATATTTGACAGGGCAAAACGGATATCTGAACCTGCTGACGTATCCGGTTTGCACTATCATACGAACTTGGTCTTCTCCAATTATTACCATTGGCCCTAACCTGTTTGTAAATGTTAAAAGTAAAAATGTTTAAGAAGTCTGTTGAAGACCGAATTTCTACAAGACCGAACTGTCGGGAGCAATTTTTTTTTTTTTCGGGATCCCATCGAAACCTTTGGTCTTGTTCATAGAGCGTCTAAGCTTTGGAATAAGCTTAGTATAGTTTTGAGGGAATTGGATAATTTTGATCAATTCAAATCAGAGCTACGTATGGAGTTGCTTGGTAGGTATACTTTTCAAATGGATTAAGGAAAGTTCTTTTAATTGTTGTTTTCCTGTGCTTCGGGATTACGAAAAGAATATTTCTTTGTACTGCAAATATTTGTGTGGTTGTTTTGGTATATGGTTTCACCCTTTTCTTCCCTTTTTCAGTTTTTTGTTGTTTTTGTTGAATAGCTCATCCTCGCAAGCAATACTTTTGCTCCTCTGCTTATGAGATCCTGGACTGTGTTGTTAATAAGACTATTTTCTACTACTACTTCCGTAGCCCTATCTTGGCGCCGGTAAGCTAATGAAATAGTTGACACAGAAGTAAGGAAAACTTATTTTGCTGATTCTTGCGTTCTTTTTATCCCAGTTGTCAAAGAAAACCACTCTAACCATGACACGCTTCTGATTACCGTACTTTCTCACGGTGATGCTGGAGTTGTGTACGCCCAAGATAAGAGTTACAAGCCCGGGATCCTTTGGGGATGTTTTACAGCCGAAAAATGTCCAACACTTGCTGGGAAGCCCAAGCTTTTCTTTATCCAGGTGAGTTGGTAATCTCTAGACTTTCTTTCCACACGCTTCCATCACAGACGGGTCCCGCTAGTACCGCTACACGTCAGTTGACATAAACGTCAGTTCGCCACAGAATTCCGTCATTACGCCCAAATTTCCATGACAGTTCGTTGACACATCAATAGACCCGCAAAAATCGGTTAGTTGACCCAGACCCACAAGTCACTTCACTCACACGTCAGTTAACACACACATCAGTTCACCCACACGTCAGTTGACCTACCGTCATTTCTTCACCGTTAGTTCCACTACAAGTCGGTTCACCTAATCCTAAAAGACGACAGCCTACACGTCAGTACGCCTACTGTCAGGTCACACAAGCGTCAGTTGACACAAACGTCAGTGAACACAAACGTCAGTTGACATAGCCGACAGTTGGCATTAACATCAGTTCACCCGAATTTTCCGACAGTTCCTCCACACTTTGTTGTCGATGGGATAATTACGGAAGCTCGCCAAGGGTATTAATAAGAGAAGCCAACAATTTTCACTTTTAGTCCGGAGCCTCTCGTCAAGTCTGATAGTTTTGGTTTACGTTACGAAAGAAAGAAGACGGATGGAAAACACCAGGGAAAACATATTTAAATACTGCATAAGACGGATATGTCAGCAATGATGCTTTTTGCAGCGATATTTCGGCCCTTCTTGGCAAGGGTACTCGTCAGGCAGTCAATCTTCAGGGTCAACTTCGGGAAGGGAACTAACCTGCAATAAATAACTGAAACTTCTATTCTACCACCTATAAATATGTTATTCGGGCAAATTACTTTTAAAGACCACTGCAGGAAAAAACTAGTCCTGAGATTTTATTTTTGACAAGGCCGATCTTTTTTGCTGCGCGATTTGGGCGATTTCATCGTCTCATTTCATAAGCTAACGTTTATGCGATCTGACGTACAGAGGGAATGACAGCGACCCAGTTGGCACATACGTCAGTTGACCCGAGCGTCAGTTGACACAAATGTCAATTAACAGGAACGTCAGTTGACAAAAACGTCGGTTGACACAAACGTCAGTGGACACAAACGCCAGTTGACACAAACTTTAGTTGTCATAAACGTCGATTGGCATAAACGTAAGTTGGAACATATGTCAGTTAGCCTTCAAAATCCGATACTACGCCCAGAGTTTGTTTTACCAAAGTAAGTAGTATAGAAACGCCGATCCTAGCCCACCCGACCCCGAAAAAAGTAAACCCATAATTACATGAAATTTACCAATTTTAACATGTTTTATATCAAATTAACCCTCTTTTCAAAAAAATAGTATTTTCATAATTAAAAAATAAAGTCCTCTAGAAATGAACATATTGCCCTTTAATCCGAATGAACTACCGATAAATGTACTCTAAAAAAAATAACGGTATCCTATAATCTACTACAATATAAAAAAAAGTGGAGAAAAAAGTGGAGAGTAGGCTAAGAGAACAGGAGGTGCAAGATTGGCAGTGTAGGCTGGCTGCTTCGGATTCCCTGTGGTTTTATGCTGTAGCCAAGGAGACATGGGGGAAAAAGTTTATTTTAAGGCGGGAATTCCTTTAGACCAAATTCAACTTATAATTAGCCTGAGGGCAGATTGTTTACCGGTAGGACTAAGAAGGAAATATTTGGGTAAGGTTAGAGTGCTCCGTGGTCCTTACTTCTGTCCGATGTGTGGTAAAATTAATGAATGTATATTCCATTTAATGTGTGAGTGTCAGGAGTTAAAAGACCTGAGGAAGGAAATATTTGGGGAAATGATTTGGGGGGAGGAAAGGTTTAAACAAATTTTGAAAAGTAGAAGTTTTAGAGATATAAGAAATTTGGGAAGATTCCTAAAGGTAGCCATGATTCACAGGGAAAGTTTTTGTAAATAGTGGTTGCGGCTATGGTTTCGTTTTTGTGTTGTTTTCTTGTTTCCATGGCCCTTTGTGCTTTTCCGGAAATAAATCTTATCTTATCTTATCTTATACTACTGATTAATACTTCTAATCTCTATTTTGTTTCAGCAATTCTCATTTTCGATACCTTATATTTCTTTCCTAATACTTCTTTTTTTACGGTATCATTGTATTTGTTTAGTCTGATTGTATTCAAGACTTCCATAGTATAAGAACGCCGATCCTAGACCAGACGCACCCAAATAAAATAAACCACTAATTACATGGAATTTACTAGGTTTAACATATCATATATCAAATTAACCCCTTTTTCAAAAAAAAATCGATTTTCCTAATTTAAAAATAAAGGCCTCCAGAAATGAAAATATTGCACTTTAATCTCAATAACCTATTGATATATATACTATAAAAAAATAACGGTATTCTACTGAGTAGACAGTTCTAAATCCACATATGTTTCTTTGTTCTTGTTTTCGCGTACAATCGGTTGCAAAACTAGATTTGTCTTGAAAAGTAATTCGCTAGCAATAGCATTATATTTCTGTGTTATAAACAGATCACATGGTTTGTCATTCTGATTAATGACTGCAACCAACTTATCACCGTACTTTGTTTTAGCAATTCTCATTGTATATACATTATACTTCTTTCCTAATACCAATGATTCTTTTTTTATTGTCTCATTGTATTTGTTTATTCTAATTGTATTCAAGACTTCCTTTGTGGACTCCATTTATTAGCGGAAGATTTTATTAAATAAAAATCCTAATCGCTTTGAAACATCTGGTAACAGAAACCAACCACCTTTATCACATAAATGCGATAGATACAGACGCACTACTGAGTTTGCGTGATGAAGTGATGATTACCGATTTTGAACTTTATAAAATATTTTTGCAAAACCCCACAGCCCCAGACTTTGAAAATTAAGAGGTGTGATGTTGGTACACCCAGATTGGTGTAGTGTTTGTGGTGATGTGACCTTAGTCTGGGGGGCCCTGAACGGGGAACCCGCAAGTTTTATTACCATCCCACTATCGACAAACAGGAACTGCGGTCAGTGGGATTCGAAGGTCTGAATGGCGATGAGTCAACGCTCGGCCAAGCACTGAACCATTGCGCCAAGGGTCCTTGCCTAATTCGCAAAAGTTTACGAGTTAAAATGAGATTGTGTTAGTCACGCCGGAGATTGTAATTACGTCACAAATTGGCAACGGGAACTTTGAATGACGCAGCTCATTAATGCGCGTAGGAAATAAAGATCTGTTTGACAGTTAGGAAAGAATATTCAGTTTAGCAATAGACTATATTTTTGGTAATTTCTCTTGACTTTTTATAGATTTATTACAATATTTATATCCATTCAGACGGACTTGTTTCATGTATTTTTCGCGAGGAAAAAATCTAAATGTTTTACACATTTCGGTTTCACGTTGAATTACCTCCTCAATTGTTAATTGTCCGCATTTTAGCATTGACAACAACTTAGTATACACATTGTACTTTGTTCTATATTCTGCTTTTCTATCAGCAATGCTTAAATTCTTTTCAATTATTTCAATAATGACAGCACCCAGACTTAACGATGCAAGAGGTAATAGAAGAAAGGCGCTTAGACCAGCCGTCGAGAAGAGAAATTTGGATAAAAGTAAGCAATTACTAACATTATTGTAATCCTTGTAGCTTTGTCGATACACAAACATTTTCTTTTCTAATTCTTCCATTTATGACATATTAAAATTGTTTAAAAAATTATTTATTGAGGGTATCTCCAGACTAGATGGCTTCTAAACACCAACACTTACGCCATCTAGGTAACTTTTGCAGAATGATTTTCTTGCTCTTGTGCATCAAAGTTGGAGATATAGATAGCGTCTACCTCGTGTAATGCATACCGATCGAATGGTTTTCTTCACATCTAAGTTTTCTCAATCGAGAGAAATTCATTTATAAAAATATTCTCCTAATAAATGATGAACATTGCAGAGGAGATCCAACGTTTTAAAAGGATTAAATCTAACAACGAATCCATTATACAAAGGTTACCGCAGTACACATATAATGAACTGCAAACGTATGCGAAACAGAAAAATGAAATAACAAGTAGTATTATAAATCATCTTAATAAGAATATTTTACTATCTGAAGATTTAATTAATATTCTACGAAGAGACCAAAGGATCCATAATAAGAATAGACTATCTGACTATAAGCCAGAACCGAAATTAAGAACAATTCTGGAAGATGAGATAAAAGAAAGTAATATCACCATTACAAAAATAAAACAAGAGAAAACAAAAATAAAGGAAAAAGATACAAGTGAATTGAAAAGATTTCTAAAAACTATAAACCTATCAATTACCGGAAACCGAGGCGAAGTATAATATTAAAAACATGAAGAATCTATACAGAAAAATAGAAAATTCATAAGAAATCAAGTAGAAAGGAGTGATGAGAATAAAGACAAAGTAATCGATTCATCCACTCTCTTTATAAATAAGAAACAGATCAAAGAAGAAAAATCTATTCCTGATTATTTGTTTAGAACGGAAGAAGAACGACAACCTACTATTTTTAGCGAAAGTGAAAATGTATACTATAGATGTTTCAATTCAAGGTAATGGACATACTCTTATTAATTTCACTTTCGCAGATTTACAACGAAGAATGAATGAAAGTTATCAGTACAGAGTTCAGTTCGTAACTCGTGTTATTTTCCATCGGCAGGAAAACGACGAAGAAGTAGAAGTATTTTACAATAGTAGTTCTTGGATTTTAAATAAGAATAGCGTACTTTTGCACAGTCATCTAGATGATAATAATAAGAGACTTAGTTCTTTAAGTAATACCCCTCGATCAGGACTACAATTCCGTCGGTACGAAAGAATTGATTATCGGATGACTCTAATAGAATCCTACATGGGTGGAACTTTTAAAACACTACCGGATTTCGTAAAAAATAAAAAGCGTGTATAAATATAAAAAATAACGACCAGAAATGTTTCCTTTGGTCCATCTTAGCAAATCTATATCCAGCTAAGGATCATGTTGATAGACTATCCAATTATAAACGACATGAAAAGGAATTCGATTTTAAAGGGATTACCAACTTCCCAATGGATGCAAAAGATATACACAAAACGACAAACAATGGGAAAACAGCTAAACATTATTAGTTTATTATATTTCGATAACCATTATGTACTGGTAAAGGATCTGAGCAAATTAGTCAGTTCTCAAATCTCTACAAGACAAAAGAAAACATACCTCTGCACTTTTTGCGGAAGCCATTTCATAAAAGAAGAACACTTTGAAAAACAAGAAAGCAAAAACAATTGCGAAGATCCTGATATAATAATGCCTCCTGAAGGTTCAAGTATACAATTTAAAAATATAGCAAAACAAATGAACGTACCTTATTGCATAATAGCAGACTTTGAGTCTTATAATTAGGAATACAATCAAGTACACGAAAAAAAAAACACAACAAAAGTGGCTGAACAAAAACCATTTGCATACGAATTTCAGGTATTTTGTTCGTTTAATTCAAACCAGAACAAAGACTATGACTATTTCGGCGAAGATGCTGCAGAACATTTTGTAAAAACGATTACAGAAGTATCCACAGAAACTGCAAACAAATATGAAAGCAGACAGAGATACCACAGTTATACAAATGCAGAAATTGCAGAAAAATGGAATAAGCTAATTAAAAAGACTTGTCATATCTGTAGAACCGAAATTACTGAAAATCCGCACTTTGATCACGACCACATGACAGGAGAAGATAGAGGATTTGCTCATGCTGAATGTAATATGAAATACAGGATTCCCAAGCATATCCCTGTAGTAATGCATAATTTATCTAAATATGATTCCCATCTGTTTGTTAGAGAATTGATACCTGATAACGGAATTTTTGAAAGTGCAGAAAGTTTCATATCATTCTCGAAATCAATATGTATTGCAAAAGCGGATACGGAAATAAAATATGAGATCCGGCTTATGGATTCAATTAGATTTATGGCTTCATCTTTCGCCAAACTATCAGCAAATTTAGCAAAATGTGATTGCAAAGTACCCTATACTCATCTAAGACAGAATTTCAAATTCACATCTAACAATTTAAAAAACGAAGATGAATTCAAATAAATAATTAAAAAAGGGGTATATCCCTATGAATTCGTATATAGTTTCGATAAAATGAATTTTACAATGTTACCACCGATAGAAAGCTTTTATTCTAGGTTGACAGGGAAAAGTATTGACAAAGGTAATTATAAAAGAGCGGTATCTATATGGAAACAATTTAACTGTGAAACATTACTTGATTATACCAAGTCATACCTGAAAAGTGATGTTTTAATATTGTCGGATGTTGTAAAGAATTTCAGAAATGTTTGTATACATAATTATGATTTGGATCCACTTCATTACTTCTCAGCTCCTGGATTAACGTGGGATGCTTTCCTAAAACATTCGAAAGTAGAATTACCGTTATTCTCGAAAGGTGATAAGAGGTGGTGTATCGCAATGTATAAAGAGATACGCAAACGCAAATAATAAATATATGAGCAATTATAATAAGAATAATCCATCTAATTATTTAATATATTTAGATAAAAATAATTTACATGGGTGGGCGATGTCGCAAAATTTACCAGCAAATGATTTCCAATTCATTCCAATACCAGATGATTTGAAAGAAAGGAATGAATACGAATCACTCGAGTATTAAAACCATCTGAAAAGTCATATTAAGTCTGTGATTAAGTTACAGAATGTGGGTGCTATATATGAAGTAGATTTTGAATATCCTAAAGAACTATACGAATTACACAAAGATTTACCATTAGCACCCGAACATTTTAACGGTAAGCTTTGTACCACATTATTAGATAAGCACAACTATGTAGTTCTCCACAGGAATCTAGAATTTTATTTAAAAAAAGGTTTGATACTGAAAAGAGTACACAGAGTACTAGGATTCACTGAAAGTGCTTACTTAAAAGGATATATAGACCACAACATAATCCTTAGAACTAAAGGTACAAATGACTTTGAAAAGGATTTCTTTAAGCTTATTAAGAATATACAGGTTCGGCTTTTTTTTCTTTTTTTTCCTGGAATGCAGGTTCGGTTATTAAAGGCCAATGCTTTGGAAAAACCATGGAAAACGTAAGGAAGCGAGCGGATATGGAAATCATAACTGATAATAAAACAAGAGAAAAAATAATAAAGAAACCCAACTTTAAATCTGAATAATTTATGGTGAAAACTTTTCAGTGGCAAGAATGTCAAAGGAAAAGATAAAACTAGACAAACCAATGTACATCGGTTTTGCTGTATTAGAACTATCCAAATTATTGATGTATGAATTCCATTATGATTATAAGAAGCCTAAATATGAAGATAAAATAGATTTATGTTATATGGATACTGATTCTTTCATATAGGACATTCGAACCGAAGATTTTTATCAAGATATCAAACAGAATTTGAATGAGAGGTTCGATACATCTGATTATGCGAAAGATAATTCATTTGGGTTTCCTAATGTAAATAAGAAAGTGATAGGAGTGATGAAAGATGAATTAGGTGGACAGGTTATGACAGAGTTTGTAGGATTACGATCAAAAGTATATGCTTATTTAAAGGATTATCAAGATCAATCAAAAGCTAGCAAAAAACTGAAAGGAATAAAAACGAATAAAATTACGATTCAAAACAATAAGGATGTACTGTTTGGACAAATTAAAAAACCTTTCCGTAACCCAATATAATTTTCGATCATACAAGCACAATATGTTTCTAGAAGAACAGAATAAAAAAGCATTAGATCCAAAGGATGATAAAAGGATAGTATCAAGCGATAAATTTACAATTTTGCCTTTAGGTTATAACCTTAAGAATTCAAGTATATAGTTAAATAATTCAAGTATATAGTTAAACAATTCAAGTATATAGTTAAATAATTCAAGTATACAGTTAAATAATTCAAGTTTATAGTTAAATAATTCAAGTATATAGTTAAGCAATTCAAGTATATAGTTAAATATTTCAAGTATATAGTTAAACAGTTCAATTATATAGCTAAACATTTCAAGTATATAGTTAAATAATTCAAGTATATAGTTAAATATTTGAAGTTTATAGTTAAACAATTCAAATATATAGTTTGTAAATCTTATAATAAAAATTGTTGCTTAATAAATGAGTGAAAAGGCTCCGATCAAAGTGTATGACTTTGGTAAAAAGGATAGTTATCAGAATAAACGCAAACTTGCACCTCAGTGGCCATACTTGTATGCAAAAGATCTTGAAGAAAATAAATATAAAGACCTTATAGACAATTTAAACACTCTGGAATCACATTGTAAAGCGAATATTTTATCAGTAAGTAATGACCTGAATGATATTATTGATGTTGACGACTTAGACCCTAAATACCAAAACTTGATTATCTTTGATGATTTTGTTACTGAAAAAGACCAGAAGAAAATAGAACATGTATTCATAAGAGGAAGAAAGAAAAATGCCTCAATTGTTTATTTATCTCAGAGCCATCATAAAACCCCAAAGGTGATAAGACTTCAATGTAATTATTTCGCATTCTTTCAGTGCTCTAATCCAAAAGAAATAAAATTAATCAGACAAAATCATGTATCTAATATAGACAATGAGAACTTTATGAAACAATTCGAGTTTGCAACCAAAGGCTACGGATTCATCTTTATTGATTTAAAAACAAAAGATAAAGATATGATTTATAGGAAAAACTTTGAAAAGTTTACTAGATAATTTCTTTCTGTTATAAATGAATAAATTCGGTAGTGTTGGAAAAAAGGTTAGTAACGAATCGAATGAAAAGAGAGTTACTGATGACAACGGTAATATTAACCTACAAGATAAGAGAATTATTAATTTAGGGGATGCGAAAGCAGATCGAGCGCTATTAGTTTCACATCTATGACTATTATTTTGAACCAATTTAAAGAAGAAATTACCGCACAACAAGTGGGGACAAATCAGTATTTTAGCGAAGATATCAACAGATTAACTGCTGTACATGATTCTCCTGATAATTTATTGGTTAGGATTAAAGATAAAGGGTTATTTGGAAAAGAAACAATTACAGTTAATGATAAAGAAATTAACGCTGAGAACAAATTGATAACAAATGTTCAGAACCCTAGAAACAAAAATGATGCTGTTAATTTAGCTACGTTAACTACGAATCTTTTAGATTATGACAAAAAGCTTCTTGGGCAACACACCCATAACAGTATAATTGAAGCAAAGATTGCTGACCAAATAATCCATCTCAATAATATTGAAAGAACAGTATTAAATATTTTAAAAAGGCTTCTAGAGCTAAAACCTGTTGACCAACCATTCGTTTCCAGAATAGAAAAAACGATGGCTGCTAAATAAATTTTATAAGATAAATTAATTCTCTAATAAATGGATGGAACATTTGAATATACAGTTTATTTATCAAGTCTAGAAAAAGCGAAGCTGAAAAAATGTTTTGATGCGAAAAAAAATGTCAGATTCGTTTAGTCATAATAAACAGAATGAACGAGAACTAGTAAAACTACTTTCACGCAAACGACAGATTGATAAAATTGAAAAACTTAAAAGTAATGACAAAGGTTGAGATATTGATATATCGTACAAGCAGATGAGGGAAGCGGCTCAAAAAGGTGGATTACTTCCATTTGTAATACCGCTAGCAATTACACTTGGTAAGGCAGCTTTAACAAGCGGAGTTGCTGCTTTAAGGTACATTCGGTGGTAAGAAAATAGCGGATAGAATAACGAACACAGGTGGAGCGCTAAAAATTCCTGGAACACAAAGAGTTGTGGGTAATGGTGTACGTGGTAGACAAACCCATTCAAAAAACGGGGGAATTCAAAAAGAAGAAAAAAGTAAAATAGGACCTATAACTAATTTTGATATTATGGATGAAATAGGAAATCTACCGCATTTTTTAGAGGTGTTTTCTCTATAGATACGCTACCCAAACAGATAAATAGTATAGAATGTGGTGTAATTACTTATGATAAACGTGGAATGCCTGGAACTCACTGGGTTGCTTATTGTAATCTATCTAATAGTCCCTACGTAGAATTGTTCGATTCTTTCGGTATTCCACCAGGAAAAGAAATAATTAAATATCTGAAGACTTCAAAGAAAAAAATAGCTTATGAAAGTCTCGCAATTCAAAATATAGATGAATTAAACTGTGGATTTCATTGCATTTACTAGATTAGACACCGAATGACCTCTCTTGGTAAAAATTAAATTTCATTTATAAAAATTGTTTTCTAATAAATGGAGATTTATTGTTTGAAATTTAGAGAGAGAACTGACACAACTTTATAAAAAAGTCGAGGTCGTGTTAAATGTCAACGGTGAACTTTCGAGACAAGTGAACATGGAAAGAGGACTGCGCCAAGGTGATCCTTCTTCCCCATTCCTCTTTGAAATTTACATTGATCCACTTTTTAAGTACGTGGAATCGAGAATTAGTGGTATAAACATAATAGAAAATATTTTTTTTTAAGTCAGCAGCTTTCGTAGACGATGGTATTTTTTTCACCGGGGAGGCAGGTGACATTTGGAAAGTGGTTGAAGGAATTGAGTGGTACGAGGAAAACTTTCACGTAAAAATACATCAAGCAAAAAGCAATATACACCTGTTAAACCCAAATGAAGATTATCAGCAAGAACTGGATAAGTGTTGGTTAAAGAAGGTTGAAAAGACAAGAATCCTGGGAGTGCAAGTGAGCAGTGAAATGAACGGTGACACTGTATGGAAAGAAAACATTCAGAAATTTGAGGGAATTCTTAACGGAAAAGAAAAAACCTACATAAGAACAATTTTCGAACGAGTGACCTTTGTAAATACATACTGCTTGCCTTTGTTGTTTTATCTCGCACCAATTTTCAAACTGGAAGAAGAACATGCAAAGATTATTGAAAGAAAGTTGTGGAGATTCCTGTGGATAGGAAAATTAGAAAAGTTAAGTATGAAGATGATGTATGTACCAAAAGAAAAAGGCGGATGGGGTGTTATTGATTTTAGATCGAAATGCCTGTCTTTGTTCGTAAGAAACATTAGTGAATTAGTGGTAAAGAACGAACCAAATACTCTGCTACTCCGAACGTGTTACTGCCCGTCATTAATGAAGATCACGGGAAAGAAGTCACAGAATGGATCTCGGAGCTGCCCCCCATGTTAAAGGATACGGTGAAAACTATACTAGATATACATAAGGCCGGTTTACTGAAGGATGACATAAAGGCGGAGGAAAGAAAGGCTGGGATAAAAAATTTAATAGAGAAAGAAGAAGAAGTGACTTTCGCAGCAAAACGGAATGAACCTCACGTTAATTATGACCGAGCTTTCAAAAACCTGTATGAAGTACCATGTGGAGTGGAGTGTCGTGAATTAATGTTCTCAGTGATACATGGAATCTTGCCATATCGGAACCGGGTAAGTAGGTTCATTCGGACGGAAAGTCCCGCGTGCCAGTTCTGTGGAGTAGAAGTAGTGGACGGAATGGCACATGAGTTTTTAGAATGTGAGCGAAACGATGGTGTTTTTGAGCGGTTGTTTGTTTTGTTTGAGAGAGAGGGAGTGCGAGCAGGGTGTTCGGAGGAGAAAAAGAGAATTTTAAAATTAGATTTTGAAGTTGAAAAAGGGAGAAACCGTGAAAGAGCGATGTCTTTTGTGGTTATGTCTCTATGTGTGCATGTTTGGAAAATGCGAAAGAAAGGGAAAAGGATCCAAAAAAATAGGTTTGAAGGTTGGTTTAGGAATTTGGCAAGTGTGAATGAGGGAGTGAGTGCGTGGGAAAAGAAAATGGATTTGAAATGGTTGAATGAAATATGGATGGAAAGAAGAAAATAGTTAAGGAATAAAGAAAGAAAAGGAAAAAGTAGACATCATGTTTGATTTGATTGAAAAATTTTTGTTTTGAATTGAAAAATTTGAATTTTGAAATTTTTTTGAGGTTAGGTTTGTGCTCGAGCAGTCATTACTTTGATGAGTTTTTCATTTGTTTGAATATCAGAAATTTGGAATATCTTCTCCATTTTGTTTGTAAGGGAAGGTATTCCAAATGGAGGGAGGGGGTTGTTTATTTTTTGGTTTTGGGGTAAAGTATCTGTAGGGAAATGAAGAAATTTGTTGGAATTTTTTATTTTAAATTATTTGATTTAAGTGTTGTTTTCCACTGTAGAGAGATGCCCTATGGAGGAAGGGCGTTTCAAAACAGGAAGAGAGAAAATGTAAGGTATTGTGTGTGTGTTTTTTTTTTTTTAGTTTATTTTGGATTTAACCTACAGATTTGGCTGCTTGAGTATTTAAAATATTAAGAATAATTGATTGAATTGAATGGAAAAAGTTTTAATATTACGTAAGATATGATAGAAGAGGTTTGTATAGGATTTAGAGAAACAAGTAAATAATAAAGTATTCTAGAGTATATGAGAAAGTTTGATAGGAAAAGGAAAAGTTTGAAAATTTTAAGGTATTTTGTTTTTTAGATTTTGGAAAATGTGAAAACAAATTTTTAATTGTTATGATGAAAGTGTAAGTGACGTTAAAGTAGGATAAACTGTTAGGTATTTTTGGTATTAACGTCACTGAGTTGGAGGTGGAGACGTAGCCACTGTTTTAGTTCAGCTTAAAACAGGAAAAACGGAGAAAGAAGCTACGCGGGATTAAAAAAAAAAAAAAAAAAAAAAAAAAAAGAGAGAGAACTGACACTGAATCAATGTTTAAGACAGTGTCGAAGAATAACATGCCTATGCAGAAAGGTAATTGTGTTATTTGTGGATCGATGAAATGTCAATTCTTAAAAAAAACCTAAACGCAGAAAAAGATATATTAAACACGTATTATTCTAATTATTCAGGTGTTGATGATATTTGCAGAAAATTAAAAGAAAATGAAATGAAGGTTTCTAAAAATAATATAAATTTTTTTTGCAAAATGAGAATGTATATACTTTACATAAACCAACGTATCACAATTTCGAAAGGAGGCGAGTCTTTGTTCACTTTGCTGATGAACAATGACAAGCTGATCTTGTTGATATGCAGGAATTTAAAAAAGAAAATAATAAAACAAATTACATTTTAACTATTATTGATTGCTTTAGTAAATACGCTTGGTGTTACCATTTGAAAGATAAAACTGGTGGTGAAATAATAAACGCATTGAGTGTTATATTTAGAGAAAGAATTCCCAAAAAGCTACAAACTGATAAAGGTAAAGAATTTGTAATGAGAAATGTTCAAACTTTTTTGAAAAATAATAACATTCAGTGGTTTACATCTGAAAGTGAACTGAAAGCACAAATCGTTGAACGATTCAACAGAACGCTGAAAAAAAAGCTATAGAAATATTTTACTCACAATAACACAAATAAATGGATTGATATTTTACCTGTATTTGTTGATAATTATAATAACTCTTATCACCGCTCAATACAAATGAAACCAGCTAGTAAGAAGGTAAATCAGAAAAAGGTTTTGAATGCACTATTTCCTCCAGATTTAATACAAGATGATTACAAAGTCACAGGAAATTACAAAGTAGGAGATTTAGTTAGAATTGAAAAAGAAAAAAATATTTTTTGATAAAAGATATTTACCTAATTACACGAATGAAGTATTCCAGATAGCAACCGTTAGACCTACCACCCCTATTACGTATGAAATATCTGACGAAAATGGGGAATTAATTCGAGGTGCATTTTATGAAAAAGAACTTTCAAAAATATTGTTAAATAAAATTAGTTGCATATAAATGGATTCAAGACGCATGAGTGATATGTTATCAGGTATAGTTAAGAACAGAGAAATTCAAAGAAAAAAGGTTCAACAATATGAGATGGAGAAAGCAGGGTTTCAGGAATATGTTTCAGAATTAAACGCTCCAGTTGTTATAGCACAAAAAGAAAACACTAAAGATACCATCAAAAAATTACAAGAAAACGCTGAAATGATCATAAATAAACTACAGGAAGGTGATAATAATTCAAGAAGACGGTTTAAAAGGACACATTTAAAGCAGCTTTACAGATTCCATATTCAGAAGAAGTGAATCGAGCACCAAATCCTGCTATAGAACCCAATCTAGAACCATTATCTGACGTAAATGTAAACTTGAATATTGATGTAGAATTATTAAATCAAATTAATTTAAAACATAGAGAAGACTGGAATGATACCGATAATTATTTTAAAATGCCTCATTATTACCTTAAGCATCCTAACGAAATATATGAATCTCTGAATTATTTAACAAATATAAGTCAAAGTTATGGTGGTCTGAAAAGTAAAAGTGGTTCTAGTAAGGATGATAAACAAATTGAATTTATAAAAGAATACAAGAATAGGTTAAAAACCATTTTATTTAATATGTCACAACAAGGAACTAGGATCTATATGAACCAGGATGAAATAAATAAAAAATGATATACTTTAATAGGTAGTAGAGTAAATGGGAATACATCTGATGAGGTTAGGAATGAGGCAATTGATATTATGGATTCATTTCTGCGAAATAAAATTTATACAAAGTTATTGTATAACAAATATTTCTAATAAATGGTGTTGTTAAACATTGAAGGTGATGTTTAACAACACCATTTATTCATTGATATCATTGATACAACATTTAGTCAACCAATCGAATTGAGTCGTCATTGCGATTATGAAATAGGTTTGAATCAATGCACTTTATGGTATTCGTGGCATAATATAAGTGACAAATTTGAAAATAATACATTTCAATACAGGAGATCTGAAGAGGATGAATGGATAAATGTTACAATTCCTAATGGGATGTACAATGATGATTGTTTCAATTATTTTTTCTGTCAGTACTTTGATACTCCGAAAGATAAATTTTCCTGTTGTAATTTCATCGAATCCGGCAACTATGAGATTTGTAATTGCATTACAAGAAAACTATGTGTTTAGATTTAATAGCGACTTGTGTCAGATTTTAGGATTTGAGAAGGAAAGTGAGATTTCTAGGAAAATCAATGAAGGTACAAAACTTCCGAGTATTACAAGAAGTGTTGATAAAATTCAAATTCACTGCTCTCTTGTAAACAGCTCTATAGTAAACAAAAGTAAATCAGACGTAATTTGGACATTTGTTCCGAATACAGAACTGGGTTGTCAAATTGTTGAAAGTCCAAGACAACTCATTTATCTTCCTATCAATACGAAAGAGTATGAGAATGATAATGACTGATCAATTAGGAAGACCTATTGATCTGAATAAAGATAACGTTGGATACGTATTGCATTTAAGAAAAGCTTAAAGGATTATTGAAATAAATTTATTTACTTATAAATGTTGGTTAATAATAAGCAATTACTTTATAAAAAGCAGTATGGAAGTGGAATTGGTAGTATATTCATAAACATTGCTAATTCACAGTTATTCCGAACGTCTGCAAAACAAATAAAAGATGGCGCATTATCGATGTATAATAGAATTATTAAACCGAGGTTTGAGTTGTTGAAAAACAGAGCAATAGAATATGGGAAAGATTTAATTGATGTAAACAAGAAAGAATTAATTGATGTCATTCAAAACAAAAAATCTATGAAGGATCTTCTAGGTGCAAGTAAAAGAATTTTAAATCAAAGAAGCCGAGACTTATTCAAAACGTTAATGACTGGAAGTGGATTGAAGATTCTGAAATAATTTTTCTTTAATAATTTCCTTCTCATATAAATGGCAGTAAATATAATTATTAGTCCACAGTCGAACATATTTGACGAGCCGCTTGTTGATGATACAGTGGTAAAATATGAATTTAAAGAAATTCGAGACACAGATGTGAATGTATCTAATAAATCAGAGTTTGAATTCGTAACAAAGAATTAGATTCATGGTTCTATCCAAGTGAAAGTTATCTTGATGTTAGTGTAAGAATAGTAAAAGAAAATGGAACTAATATAGCTGCAACCGATGTTTCTACTTTGACAAACAATGGATTTAATTTATTCAGTACCGCTGAGTATGTAATAAACGATGAATCTGTTGAAAAAATTAATCATGTTGGTATTACAACTACCGTTGCAAACTCTGATGATTATTCTAGAAGTGCAGCAAGAAATCATTTCTGGTATAAAGATTATAATCAAGGAAAAGATACCAATGCTGTACTTGCTTCGTTTACTCCAAATGCAGCAGTAGCAGGAACTAGAACAGTCAGTTTGACAAATAATAATAATTATAAGAAATGATTTGAAAAAAGATATAACAGAACAAAAAGCAGTAAATTAGTAAATATGTACTTACCATTATCAGAATTGTTTGGATTTTTGAAAGGAAACAAACGATTCTTCAGAGGTGCATCGCATAGAATATTTCTAAGAAGAAATGATGATAACAACATGATTATAAGAAATGAGAATACTAATTTGAAAGTAGTTATCGAGTATTTATCTTGGAAGATCCCTATCGTAGGTCCTAGTATTGAAATGATGAGTGAAATGGAAAAGGGGTTGGCAAAGGACAGAAAGCATATTCTGATGTGGGAAGCATGGAATACTTATAAAAGCGATGTTAGTCAAAATAAGGAACACACTTGGAAAGTTATTTCTGAGAGAAACAATCCAACAAAAGTAGTTGTAATGTTACAGAAAAATTAAAAGCATAACAATCAATTAATGAATAATATGGTGTTTGATCATATGAATTTAATAGACATAGAACTTAGAATTAATGGGGATAAATATCCTGAAGAACCACTCAAATGTGATTTTAGCGATGAGAAATGCAAATACTCGAATCTCTACAATAGATTCATGCATATGGGTTATAAACAATTAGCGTTTGATACTGGTAGTATTGTTAGTATAGAAGAATTTAAAAAAGTGTATCCATTATTCTGTTTCGACGTTTCCAAACACGAATCAAGTATATACAATGGAACAACTGCTGATATTGAAATAAGGTTAACGTTGAAAGACGCTCAACCTGTACCGTATAATGTTTACTGTGTTCTATATTATGAAAGAGAAGCTACATTAAATATTATCAATAAAAATATGTATGTGAGTTTGTGAATTTGGACTTTTATTTAATAAAATCATCCGCTAATAAATGGAGTCCACAAAGAAAGTCTTGAATACAATTAGAATAAACAAATACAATGAGACAATCAAAAAAGAATCATTGGTATTAGGAAAGAAATATAATGTCTGTAAAATGAGAATTGCTAAAACAAAGTACGGTGATAAGTTGGTTGTAGACATTAATCATAATGACAAACTATGTGATCTGTTCATAACACAGAAATATAATGCTATTGCTAACGAATTACTTTTAAAGAAAAATCTAGTTTTGCAACCGATTGTACGCGAAAACAAGAACAAAGAAACATATGTGGATTTAGAACTGTTTACTCAGTAGAATACCGATATTTTTGTATAGTATATAGATCAATAGTTTATTGAGCTTAAAGTGCAATATTTTCATTTCTGGAGGCCTTTATTTTTAAATTAGGAAAATCGATTTTTTTTTTTAAAAAGGGGTTAAGTTAATATATTATATGTTAAAACTGGTAAATTTCATGTAATTAGGGGTTTATTTTATTTGGGTGCGTCTGGTCTAGGATCGGCGTTCTTATACTATGGAAGTCTTGAATACAATCAGAATAAACAAATACAATGATACAGTAAAAAAAGAAGTATTAGGAAAGAAATATAATGTATCGAAAATGAGAATTGCTGAAACAAAATAGAGATTAGAACTGATTACTCAGTAGTATATTGTAGTAGATTATAGGATATCGTTATTTTTTTTATAGTACATTTATCGGTAGTTTATTCGGATTAAAGGGCAATATGTTCATTTCTAGAGGCCTTTATTTTTTAATTATGAAAATACTTTTTTTTTGAAAAGAGGGTTAATTTGATATAAAACATGTTAAAATTGGTAAATTTCATGTAATTATGGGTTTATTTTTTTCGGGGTCGGGTGGGCTAGGATCGGCGTTTCTATACTACTAAAGTACATAAAGATCGTCCCAAGATGCGTGACTTCAGTGTAAACGTGGAATGGCGGCTAGATTTCGGCGTTTCTATACTACTAAAGTACATAAAGATCGTCCCAAGATGCGTGACTTCAGTGTAAACGTGGAATGGCGGCTAGATTTTTCGTATAAAATATATTTGATTTCCAACATTTAGGGCTAGTTACGTTTGTATCTACTGACATTTGTGTGAACTGACAGGATTCTCATATTTTGAACGATTGTATTTCAATAGCTAAATGCTATCTTTCGATAATAATGTTGGAGTGTTATTTTAAAAATAGACTGCCTTCGATTTTGTATTCCTGCGAGCTGCTCCCCACCGCTTATGACCACCATTATGCTACTCGTTTTGGTTCGGATCCTCGTCAACCTCTGATCAGATGTGAACGATCCAGATTTAGTTTGCGTAATTGTTTAGTTAAATTTTATAATTTATTAGAAGATAAAGATATTGTTCGCCTTTCTCTTCCTTTACTAAAAAAAGGGTTTAAAACTAAATTGTTGGATTTGTATTAATGAGGAGTGTTGGAAAAGGTGGTTTGGCCTCTGGTTTGTTCAGTCCTGATTCTCTGATTCTTTGCCCATGGTTATATATTTTTTATATTTTGATGGTTATTGAGTCTTCGATCTGACGTGGTAAGTTGCTTTATAATCTCTTATTGTTTTTCATGTTTTTCTTTCTTCTTGATGTTCACGATGTTATGATATAGGCGCGCTCTTAATCTGTTATTGGTTGAATTTTCTTCTCTTCTTTGTATGTTGCCCGAGCATTTGTTGAGTCCCTCTCTGCCGGGTAACTTCCTGATATTTAGTTATTTTGTTTTGTTGTAAATAATAAAACCTTGAACCTTGAACCTATCTTCCTTTTGGAATTAACTAACGCCTTATTTCTTGCGCCGGTTTCAACTTCGGCCAACAACCAACAAAGGAATTTTTTTTTTTTTTTTTTAGGGCTGCCAGGGCCGCAAGGTGGATTCAAGATTTTTCCTTGACAGCATAGGTAGTACTGAAGAGACTGAATCTGGTAGTTTCAACTACAAGATTCCCAATCATGCGGACTTCCTCATTTGCTGGTCTACCGCTCTAGGTAGGTCCATTTTAAATTTCAACAAACAGTAGAAAGACCCACTTTGAGTTTGAGTTTCATCTTTGTAGTTAGCGTACTTGAGACCAACACAACCAATCGCCGAAAAAGCTTTATCTTGTAGAGTGTAGTTTATTTAGAGAGCGAGCAAACAAACTTCCTTTTCGTGCGCTAACTAGTGTGAAATGTAGAACACAAGGTCTCTCGGAAATTCCAAGAAACCTTGATCCGTGTCGAGAACTTAAAACTACTTGTAGTAGACCTTCCTTGTCGGTCCAAGTGATCAAAAATGATACTCTATTTATTTTTATTTGTTCAAGCTATTATGTATTGTCACAATAGCAACACATTAAATTCAAACCTTAATCAAAAGTCATCACATTACCAGGAAACTTGTCCTTTCGCAAGCATTCCTATTTATCTAGTTTCCAAAAAACACATTTTCCCACATCAAAAGTAAAACAAAACCAAAAAATTCATTAAGTGTTTCTAAGCTTGGAGGTACGGTACCAGTCACAGTGGAAGGCAGCCGTATGCCTTGATGAGTTTTTTGCCACTCAGGCCGTCGACTTTCCTATAGCTTTTCTTCTGCTGGGTCGATTCCGGTGCTATACTATGGTTAACATTTAGGTTCGGTACCAGTGACAGTGGAAGGCCGCCGTATGCTTTGATGAGCTTTTTGCCAGTCAGGCCGTCGATTTTCCTATAGCTTTTCTTCTGCTGGGTCGATTCCGGTGCTATACTATGGCTAACATTTCGTATTTCGGAATGAATTCTTGCTCCTTCTCTGATCTGTGCTGAGTTGCTTGTCATTTCTGCTTTTCAAAGTCTTTTCTTGTCTACGATGCCTAACCTAACCCCTCGAAAACCTGACGTCTCACCAAAATTCTTTCTTTCCTTGTCAATTCCTTCGTCAGCGATATCCTTGGAATCGTGGTCTATCTGTCCGGATATTCCATTATTCCATTTAACACATGGCTGGGCCATATCCTTGGCACTATGGGCCATTCCGCTCCTTTCTTTGCTGAGTTTTGACACCTCGGCAATCGACAATATCCTTGTGTTTGGTCCGCTGCAGAGCATTCTTCTCTTCTCCTTTGCCAGGACATTGGTTGCATCTTTTATAATGTCTGCAACTTTCAGTTTCCTATCTTTCTGGGCTTCTCGCTGACTGGGTGAAACTTTGGCTTGATCCGTGCACTACTGTATGTGCCAGTTCTTTCGTCCAGTGGGCAGCATAATCCCTTTTCCCTAATGCCTGCGGACATCCTGTGCAATCTCCTGTTTTTTGCTACCGATGTTCCGTCACAGTGGCTGTGGCTTTTGACTCAATGGCCCATAAGATTTGTGCTTGATAAATTGAGACAGTACGGCGTTGAAGAAAAGACGTTGATTTTTTTCTTCTTACCTATCTAAGAGAAGTATCACTTGTAGGCAAGTTGGCGAGCTGTCAGAAGAATATTCTATCTATAGAATTTTGAGTACCACAGGGTTCTGTCCTTCCCGCATGGAAATATGCAAGATTTAATGATTAGAAATATGCCTGATTTTTAACAATGGAAGCTTGGAAGTTGAACTTTTTTCGAAATGGTGAATCTGAAGCTCAATCGTGATCGATTTGAAACAACTGTTTACAGTCGTAACTTTACAACTGTTTGTGATTTTCTTTTTTTCAAGTGTCATCAGACATCTATTTTCGATCGTTTTCGGTCGGAAACAATTATAGTTTCTTGTTTTTTTTTTTGTAAAAACCGTAATTTTACAACTGTTTACGATTGTTTTTACGGACTGGATGTTCACAAGGGTGTAATGAAGTAGACTTTGTACTTAAGATTTGAATACAGGTCTTTTGAATAGATGAGACTGAAAAAAAAGTATTCAATTTATTAAAACAACCATTTTTGACCTTTTGCGACTGTAAACAACTTTTTTTTTGTACGGTTTTTTTTACACTGAAAAGAGCAGACTCAAATTCACAAATCCGAAAATAAAGTGTAAGAATTCTGTTGCTGGATACCCTGCAGAGCAAAATAACACCAGGAGTAGCGTCAAGACCTATGCTTTCCTTGCTTCCCAAACGGCCCATAATCATAGCGCCTCTCACTAAGCTTGCAGCATTTAAAGCGAGACATACTTGTGGATTCAGATATTTCTACACTGTAAAAACACTTACGACACATTCTTCTAAATTCAACACTTTTTTCCTCCATTCGTAATCTCCATATGAAACAGACAAATTATTTCCGTGGCAAATAAACATTTCAACAGTTGTGGCAAAAGCAGTTCTTGCTCATTCAGCATTTTCTGTTAACGTTTTCCCTCGACCCCTAGCCTTTTTTTAATCTTTTGACAGTTTTAGTAAGTGCATAACACTTTATTAAGTGGCAACTCATCGTTTCTGCGATTCCACAGATTTGGAATAACAATCTTTGCTCATTAAACAGTTTCTATTAATGTTTCTGCGATTCAACGGATTTGCTTGACAGTCTTTGCTCATTACACAGTTTGTACTAGCATTTCCCCAGGTTCCCGAGCGTTTTTGGTTTTCCAAAAGTTTTCGGAAAAGTGTATAACACTTTATTTTCCGTGGCAATTCAACATATCTTGTTTTCAACACTTCCTGATTAGTTATTTTCAACCACGCTGACACTTTCTGTCAGCCTTTTTACCCGTATGATTCCGAAACTGATGCACGCTGCAGCGGAGTTACAGCTGCAAAAGTGGAAGTATTATACCGGCGATAGCAGTTATAAATATCTATATATACCCAGAGCAACGGTTCTAAAGCCTCGTTTGAAGGAACCTAAATGGACCCGTTCAGAACCCCAATGGTCCCAATAAAAGCTAACGTCCTTGTCAGTCACTTCCATAGCGTTTATCATTAACGAATGTCCTTGAACGCACGTACATGACAATTATTTTTTACCCAGTCATGTATCCGCTGAACGAAAGACTTGTAATAAGTTAAAGCTTTATTTGAAGTTCATTAGATCTTTCTAGGGATAAAGAGATACACTCAATTCGTTTCTGAACTTTCTTTTTTTGCTGGACAAGTAGTTCGCTCGGAATTTGGCCGAAACCGGAAATTTGGAAGAAGTAAAGCAGGAAGTATCGATCAGTAACGTCAAAATAGAGAGGGCTTTTGAGGTATATCTGAACTGTCGAAGATAAGACCCAATTGTCTGGATCAAGTATTAAATTTTTGGGATCCCATCAAAATCAGTCTTGTTTGAAATTGATGGTAACTAATACCAACAGCATAACTACTCCTTGAGCCCAAGCTGACTGGGAAAAAATATTTGTAATAATAATCACTGCTGATTCGTTTCTTCAAGTCCAGCAACAGCCTGAGAAGGACCCTTAGAAATGAGGGCTGCAATATCACTGACGAATGTCGCAGCTGACTTTCTATTTTTCGCCATTATTGATTGTTTAACATATAGGCTAGTGCAGTCTACCACAAAACCCCGAATGTTGGATACCCTGTGCCCAGGGGGGCACAGGTATCAAAATCTTTGACCCCCGACTAGAGTCGGGTGGGGATGGGTGGCTTGGTCCGAAAATTGTGGATTTAATCCGGGATGGGTCTCAAAAGTTACAAGATTTTGGGATTTTATACCTTGATAAATAGGGTGGGTGGTTTGTCAGTTTTGTTTTATTTTTGGGACTAGCAACTTATCATTCGATAGAACACTACATACAGACTGAATAGGTAATATAGAAAACAGTCGTCGGAATGGTATTAAGCCCCTATTGAACCGAGAAGTTTTTTTGTGCGTAGGCTGCAGTATAGGAACAAGTTCATATTCTGAAAGGACTACACTGTAAAAAGTTTCTCCGAATAAGGATGCAGTATTTGCTACTGGGATTAATTTTATCTCTATTCGGATAAAATCAATCCGAATTAGGGCTAATCTTATCTCAATAAAGACAAGATTAATCCCAGTAGCAAATACTGCAAGATTTCTTTTTACAGTGTACTACTCCACATTTAGGATTCCGGTGCTTATGAAAATTTTCCGGTGCTTATGTTTAAGCCTTTCAACTATAAATCTCAATGCCTTCATTGTACTTTGCAAGTTGGATGGTTGCAGGCGTGGCAGCAACTGGAGTATTCTGACTATAGAACTGCTTGGTTTCCCTCGATGGCTTGAGCCAGGGAACTGAACTGAGCCGTAAGAGACCGCATGTTAGCACCTATGGTCTCTGGCAATATTTCTGAGTAAAACCACACATTTAATTGACCAACTTCATTGGTCTTCGTTGATTCCTGACCGCCTAGCTATTTCCGGACTGCTGTTTGAGATATAACTCCTACTTGCTGCTTCTCGTCGGGCTAACTTCGGGTTCAGACCCCTGCTACTTAAACTGGTTTAGTTCTCTCTAAGAAGTCTCATCAACCTTGATGCCGTTGGCCAATCAGTCAGTAGAATGCCTAGAAACGAGCTGCATTAGCTCGTTTCTTTCACCCCCTCCACCCCTCTGCCTCCACTCTTCCTACAATGGTTAAATCGGGGAGACGACTATTTGAAAGTCAATCTGGTCGAGTCCATAATATGTTTGCTAATTTTCACAGTCTTAGCAAGGGGAACATTCTCGCGTGGATTGCTCCGTTGGATGTTCACATTGATGCCATCCAGCTACGATTGTCATTCACTCGTGGAACGTCCAGCTGAATGCGTGTTTCCATTTCAAGGACGCTCCTAGAGCTGTGTTTCACAGGTAGAGGAAGATGACATCTCAGACGTGGCGTGTGAAAGTAAAATGTTTGATCACTTACAGACGAAAAGCGTTAGAACCAAGACATTTCACATAAATTTATATGTGAAATGATTACAGATTCCGATTCCAGCAACCGATCCGTTCAAGTGGCTTGGCCTCAGCTTAAAAAAAACGCTTTCCAAGACTTGTTCGGCTATTATTCAGGATACCTCTAGGTTGATTCGCATAGCATATGGTCGTTTATGTCCAAACAAAGGTCGCTACAACCGGAAAGCACTTGTGCGAATTTATAGCGCTTTCTGCACTCCTTACATCTTGTATTGTTCCGGTGTTTATAACATTCTGCGAAAAAAAGACACTAAAGCTTTGAAGAAGTTTTACTATAATCGTTGTAAATGTTTTATGTACCTTCCTCGTTCCTGTCGCAACCACAAATTAGTTCAGAAGTTCGGCGTGCAAGATGTGATTCGCTCACTCGAGAAACGTCAGCTTCACTACTATCCACAACTCGTCATCCTGGTCTTCGAGTACATGATGCTTTTAATGAAATTTTCAGTCCCAGTTAGTAATTATGTCTAATTTTTTTTTTTTTTATTGTTATTTATCTTGTCTTATTTCTTATTCTCTTTACTCCGCTACCACATTATGTATTTGACGGGTTATAAATAAAAAATATATAATATGCAAACCACCCGTGAAAGTGCCATATTAGTTTCCTTATTTTTTCTTTATCTAGGGTACGCTTCTGTTCGGAGTAAAACCAAAGGCACCTGGTACATCCAAGCTCTCTGCAATGTTCTTGGTGATGAGCGATACCAGAAAAAGCATCTTCTAGACAAGTTGACCATCGTCAACCGAATTGTTGCCACAGATTGCGACACAGGGGACAACCCACAAGATGCAAAAATGCACCAAAAAAAGCAGATTCCGTTCATAACCTCGCTTCTCACGCGTGAGGTGTACTTTGAGCCAAAGAATCCTAGACCTGTGTAGTCTTTCTAGCAGCCTTGAGTGTGCAAAGTAATGTTTAGGCCTGCATTGCTTTCCTGGTTGGAACTGGACACTAAGGATGGAGCACAAGTCTGTCTGTAGCTAACTGTCAGCTATAGATCCAGTTAATGATGACTAGATTAGGTCGAACGTGCACAAATCTTGTAATTTTCGTTTTTTCTTGAAATACATCGTTCAGGGTTACAAGAAATAGCTTTAAGTTCTTGGTCGCAAACTGGCACACCTCTGCCATGGTGTATTTCTGCAGGCAAGTAAATGCAGGAGTAAAAAATCCAGTTCGACACTCTATAGGCTATAGCCATCACTCAATGGTACCCTCATAACTCTCATTTTCTTCTGCGATCTGGTACAGGCAATCAGGCATTCTTCTTTTATTGGTGCATTCCGTCATCTACTTTCATACAATTTCCGTCATACCAACTATTGAATCGAAGGTGCACGCGAATATGACGCACGCCATTCATTCCTGGGACAAGAGGCTAATGAACTATGCAGATAAGCTGGAGTTTATTGCAAGCAATGTGTCATAAGCTCCCGAATTGTACCGCTCAAGCTGGAAATTTTCCAGCTTGAGCGGTATGAGCCTGAAGAGGACCCTTGCCAAGAAGGGCCGAAATATAGCTCGAATAAAATGCAGCTGGCTTATCCGTTTTGCACCGTCAAATATGATTCGCAGTCAGCTTGGGCCGTAGGAACATCTAGCTATTGGGGAGTTGAGGGTGGGGGGGGGGAGAGACCGGAAATCTCAAGAAACGGTTAGAATTAAGGGATCAGAGTGAAACTTGCTGGGAAGAGCACGCATCTGCCCCAGATAAATCGTTTACGCAATTGAACTGGATCCGGACTCTCGGGGGGGGGGGGAATGAGAGATTCCCGGAATTCCGGTGATGTCAGTTTCGGGATGTTCGTGACGAAACTTGGGAGGAATATCAAGGACTCGACTAAACTAACTTGGAAACAATCAGTTTGTCGATCCGACTATCTGGGGGGTGGGGGTTGAGGGCGGGGGAATCTGGAAAATTGAGTAGTGTGCAACTTTCGAACGGCTGATCGGATTGGAATGAAACTTGATGAGTGAATCAAGGACATATCTTTGATGTCCCATTTGAAGTCCGGACCGGATTCGGTTGCTATGGGGGAGTTGGGGGGAAGACCGTAAATCTCGATAAACGGTTAGAATGGAGGGATCGGATTAAAACTTGCTAAGGAAGAACAAGCATCTGCCCCAGACAAATCGTTTACATAGTTGGACTGGATTCCCACCCTTGGGGGGGGGGGGATTTTCTTTGAATTCCGGTGATGTCAATTTTGGTGAGTTTCGCGCCAAAATTTGGGAGGCATATGAGGGATCCGATCAAACTGACTTGTAAAGAAAAATTCACTCGATCCGACAGTCATGGGGGAGTGGAGGGAGGTGGAATCCGGAATATTGAATTATGTGTAACTTTGGAACAGGTGATCGGATTTGAGTGAAATTTAACTAGACCTACATTCCCTGGGCAACGTGAAGTGTTGCAGCAACACTTCGACTTTGTTTCTTCGGTAACGGTTAAATGCTGAATTTGTCAACCCATCGAGGTTTTCAAATGGTATGTTCCAGTCCATGAAGAATATCTTTCTTCGCATGGTTATCCTCAGCTTTGAAGAAAAAAATAAGAGCTAGGAGCTCATATGGCAATTATTACGAGTAGGCAGTACAAGAAAGTAGATCAGAACGTCACAAAATACACCCGCGATCCAACAATGTGGTCCACAAATAGAAATAGGATATTTAGTTTCACTCAATTCTGAGCAGTTCCGGCATTGTCTCGGATTATCTACCTTGGCCGAATCTGGCCCGGACGCCAAATAACAAATCTAGGCCGCATAAACTCGGCACTTTCGAACTTGCATCTCATTCGGTCCGTCCGTTTGATTTTTGTGCATGTCAAAAGTCCCCCCCCCCCCCCCAATCCCCCAACCGTGGTCACATATAGTTTGAACGCGTGTTTTACATGTCTAGGTCATCGAATCCTATCCCCCATTAAGTTTCACTCGAATCAGACCCCTCGTTCGCAATTTGCAGAAGTCTATTGCCATACTTCCCTTCCCTCACTCCACCAAAAATGCTCGGATCTAGGAACGGAAGTTTCCAGGGGTATGTTGTGTCAGGTTTCTAAGTCAATTAAATTGGGTCACTAATATGCAAAGTTTCGTTGTCTTAGTACATCTGGAACTATTCTAACTCGCGACTACTGGAATTCAAAGAAACCCCCCTCCAACTCCCCCCACAGAGCCCCGAAATACGTCAATTTCGTATCTAGGCCTAATGTTTGTTCTGTCCATTAAGTTCCGTCTCAATCCCTCTGCTTTAAGCGTTTCTTGAAGTGTTTCTCAAGGTTTCCGGTTCTCTCCTCCAACCCCCCCCCCCCCCCCCCCAGTGTCATCGGATCTGGTCCGGATTTAAACTGTACCCACAAATTCCAAAGAAAAAAACAAGTGTAGTACAATAAAGAGAAAGGAAGGAAGAACAAGAGCTACGAGCTCATATGGAACTTGTTACAAGTAGGCGGTACAAGAAAGTAGAAGAGAACGTCACAAAACACCCACCATCCAAAAATGCGGTTCGGACATCGAAATAGGATATTTAGTTTCTCTCAGTTCTGAGAAGTTCAGGCATCGCCTCGAATTACCTGAAGCAAGTAACTGTTCAAACTCCCAAGTTTCAGCCCAATAAGTCTACTCGTTCGATCTCTAGACGTGCTACACGATTTCCGGTACTCCCACAATCTCACCCTACCGTGACCGAACCTGCTTCGGACTCAAGAATAGATCATCTAAAGCATCTTCTTTTATGCCATCTATCAAGTTTCACTCGAATCTGATCATTTTCGGAAAAGTCAGCGTTGTCGGATCCGGTTCGGACCCTAAAATATGTCATCTATAGGGTATACGCTCTGTACATTCCAAGTTTCGTTCAAACAGATGCACTCGTTTGACCCCTTTGCGTGGCTAAAAATTACCGGCAATCTCCCTCCAACTCCCCCCACTGTTGCCGAAGACTACTTGGAAGCATACACATCGTATCTCTTAATCCTCTCTTCCGGTCCATCAAGTTTAACTGAAACTGCAGCATAGCCGATCTGCAAATTTCCGGTTCCAACCCCCGACCTTGCTGAACACTTATGTGCAAAACAATTTTCTACCCGGACATGTGGGTCGCCCGGAATCCGGCCAAAACCGGAAAATTGTTAGAAGTTAAAGTTTTATTTCTAGTTGATTAGATAACCGATTTAGGGGTAAGAAGAGATGCTTAATCCGTGTGTGACAATCATATTTTACCCGGACATATAGTTCCACCGGAATCCGGCCGGAGTCGGAAAATTTGTTATAAGTTAAATTTTTATTTGAAGTTGATTAGATGTTCATTATTGGGGAAAGAAGATCGCTTTATTTAGCTTTCTTTTTTCACCGGACCAGTAGTTCTGGAGTTCGGCCGAAACTGGGAAATTGGCAGGAAGTTTTCGGCAAAACAGATATGACTTATAGGGGTAAACACACATGATGAATCCGTATCTGAACTTGGTTTTCTCAGATGATTAGCTATTTACCCTTATCTGTTTCTGAATTATAATAGTAAAAATGTTCAAGGAGTCTGGCGATGACTGGATCTGGCTAAGACAAGACCCAGTTGTCTGGATCAGATATTGAATTTTTGGGATCCCATCGAAACCTTTGGTCTTGTTAATGGAAGAGACGTAAGTTACAGCATGAATCATACCTTGAGTCAAACCTTGATTCATGCTAACTTCAAGCGCTGAACTACGTTCCTAGCTATGAATGGCACAAGTGATTGATCCAGAGTTAAATTTAAGAGACATAAGTTACAACATTCGTATAACAGTGGTGACAAGCGGTTTTACGGTTGAAACGTAGTTGACAGGTTTTAGGTTAAGCAGACAGGGAGCTTCTTTTTTCAGTAAAATAATGGTAAGATAAAAAATATGGTCAAGATGCAGGGAATACATGTGAAAATGGCGAAAAAAAAGAAGAAAAAGCAATTTTTGCACAAAAATAATAGTAGATTTTTTCGAAAGCGAACCTTAATGTACAGTACCGTTAATCTAGTTTGTAAATAGTAGTTAATCCGGTGGATTTTAATTTTAGATGTTACTGAACTTCGCATAGTAATGAGTATGCCCACTGTTAGTTTCGTCGTAATGAATGTCTGGCCGTATTTTTTTGCTTGTCAAGTCCGTCGAATGAGGTACAGTCTGATATCGGAACGGTTGCCATTTAGTCCCTATAGTTCGTGCTGCATGCGGCAACAAGACCAGCTCTAATTGAATTTATAAAGAGTCAGTTTGGGTAGCTGCCAGGATGTGCCCGAATGGTGGCATGTCGTGACCGAAACGGCACGCAGGATACCCTCTACTTAAGGTAGTAGGAAGTTTGGAGGCAATACTCCTTAATAACCGCCAAGCACAGAGACCCACAGGTAGCGCGTATCTTAGGAGTCCACATTTTGCGGAAAACTGCTGACGGAACAGCAGAATTTTCGGATTGCGCGTTGGCGGCTCATGCACTTTGAGTACACGCCTGAATATGTTTCCAGCCCAACTCTCTATGTAATTATAATGAAATATGAGAATTAAGATGAGAGGCTGTAGTAAGACGTCTAATTCAAGAGTAAATCGCCCTATGATAGATGACCTAGACAACCTAGGCAGCCTGAAAGAAGAAAAAATCAGCAAAGAACACTTGGAATGTTTTGTGAACTTCGATGGGCCATCGGCCGCAAATTGTCGCTTTAGTCCAGTGCGACAAGACGAAGCAGAAACGACAAAAATTGGCAGGGCTACGAGTACAAATGCCGTCAATGTGGAATGTAGTCATAGCAGCGTAGCCTACCATAAAACACGGAAGCGGTAGTATTGGAGGGGTCCGTTTATGGTCCCTCCTTGGAGCGATTAAAAACGCGAAAGGGAAGAAAAGTTGTGCGAGTTAAGGGGCAAGAAATGAAAAATTCTTGGACCCAAGAAAAGCGGAAATTCAGACGGAAGAAATGGGACACGGGAATTAAGAGTAAGCGCGAGACACTGCAGGGGAAGATACACCCCTTCGGTGACCCGACAAAAGAAACAGTAACCGCCTCCCTAAGCAGTTACCCCTAAGTACGTTGGCCATGACGGTACAGGTTCTTCACCCTCAATATCTATATGGGTAGCCCTTTTCTAGCATTTTTGGGACGCGGTTACCAAATTTTAGCTAGCGATCTAAAAATGCGACAAACAACAGGGTTCGTTTGCCATATCGTGTTCCCACGCCCTGGGAAATTCACCTCTGAGCCGTGAAAACCTTGACATAGAGACACCTTAACCTTTGTAAGTTTCGCCCATATATTTTTGCGTAGCGTAGAATTTTTGCAGTGTTGTGTAACAGGAATCCAATAGCACGGGATTGAGCTTGACCAGAAAAGTCTTGACATTGCAATTTGCACATTTAGCAGACGCTGTCGCTGCTGAGAAAACAGAATATTTACTCGTGCTGCGTAAGCAGAATTTTCTTCTGTTTAGCTCCGCGCCAATGAACTCACAAGTCCAATTGTTTGCAGTAGGCAAGCGCCATACTTCCATACCGAAATTGCTTTCCAAAAGAAACACGTTTCTGCCGGAAAAAATGTTTCAGGTAGTCATTTTACGACATCAAAGACGAGCTACAAATCCCGAATCCGTACCTCGCAACGCCAAGGGGAAACCACGATAACATCTTCGGAGGACTGTGAGCCAAACACAGGCTCTCGACAACAACGCAGCAGAAGCTCAGGAAAGGAGGAACTTCGGTGTACGACAGCGACCCCGCAAGAAGAAAACCAAACAACTAAGAACTATTTATCACGTTTTCCCACCACTCGGGAAAACAACGAAGCCAACATCAAATTGCGTGCGATCCAGGAACCATCTATGAACTATCCAAGCCTGTCGTTGTAGTTCCAACACGAACATCTCCTGAATGTGAGCTTGTTGCTACAAACAACAACAGCAACAACATCTGCGACATTTGAAGATCGTCCTCGAAGATTGAAATCAAGTGAGTAAAATGAAAGTGAGTTAAGTCATGGTAGGCGGTTGCGATGTGAAGATGCGAGACGCGTAGTGAGTTAGTACGACTTAAAGCACAAGTTAACTGTCCAATCGTACGGACAAAGAACATTTGAGCTAAAGATCACCATCATTGTTTGAACTTTGGAAAGCGGAGTATCTACCCGCAGGACTAAGAACTGCAAGGTGGATGGGGAAGTTAAGCGAATGAGCATGACCATAGAAACCTTAAAGACTTGCTGTGGAAGAAAATTGGTCGTTAACCTGGATAAACAGAAACCACTCAAGCGGACTGAGGGCGGCTAGTTGGCTAAGAAAGGAAGAAATTGTAAGTAACAAAACAGATTTTTTTTAGAATAGGGTGTACAATTTTAAGGCGAGAGTCGAGCACTCCTACGGAAGACTCGACAATCGATCCGCCTGGACTCCTTGTCCTTTTATGTATGTATTCGGGATTAGATTAAGCTAGGTTGCGTTAATATTAGGACCCATATAATCTCAAAACATTTTAAAGATATACATACTTACATATTTCCCATAATAACAGCATATTAATCTAAGCATATTTTTGCTTTCTTGCTTTTCATTAATCTAAGCATATTTTTGCTTTCTTGCTTTCGGAACATCTATGTTCTGCTTCCTGTATTTATTCATATTATACTCATAATAATACACATGTTATTCAAAGTAGAATATGTATGGTAGATTGGTATTTCCCCTTAAGTTTCGAGGGATAAGTTAGTGTAGTACTTAGACCGGTAGGTCCAATTCGTAAATGGTGGGAGGACTGATGTGTCGGTCTCTATGTCAAGCATCGAACTATCTCTATGTACATAGCGAAGGAAATAATCCTTAAGTATTTCTAGTTTTTATGGCAGCCCTTATTATATTTTATTCTAACTCAAAATCTGAAAAAGGTATTAGGGGATTGTAATTTCTGTCCGTCAGTCGGTCTGTCGGTCTGTCGGTCCCGGTTTTGCTAGTTCGGGCACTTCCAGATAAGCTAGGACGATGAAACTTGGCAGGCATATCAGGGACCAGACCAGATCAACTTACAATTAATCATTTCTTCAATCCGACTTTCCCCGGATCCGGGAGTCCGGAAACTACAAAGCAAAAGTGGAGCGAAAAGTAGCAAAAAACGTGCTGCCCGAATGAGGGGGCGAACCAGCAACCTCCGAGTTGTAAAGCGAACGCTCTACCAACTGGGCCACGAGCCCATGTGCGAGAGAGCGAATGCGGGAATATGCACAAAGTGAATAATCTAAACAAATTACATTGTTAGGATAATGGAACTTGTCAGGAATATTGTATGTATTAGGGAGCGAATGGGTTCCGTTTTACCCTTTGACGAGTGAGCATCAAATTTACCTGTGATGAACCTCTGCAGAATAACAAATAGCTCTGGCAAGTTAAAGTGATCTTGACCATAATCGGTTGATTTTAGACATACTGTTTTATTCTGGATGTTTGACTGAAGTGACTCTCGCTTTTCACATTGATGATATCTCTTGCCGGTGACCGGGATACATAGTTTGTGCCTCAAGATGTCCAAAGTACCATCTTCCCTAGAGATACCTGACCACGAATCATCGGAATTTGTCACGGTCTTGAATGAAAAAAGTGTTGCAGTGCTGCTGGAAATGTTGAAGGACGTAATAGGGTCATACAAAGTCCCTGGTGGCAAATTCAATGCCTCCCAAATATGCAGCAGGATCCAATATCTTCACCAACGAACAATCGAAGAAAACATCTCCTCCGAATTGAAAACTCCCGTCTTAATGAAGTTACAAATCTCCAAAAAGAACTTGACCGGATGAAAGCTCAAAGTAATGGACAGATTTGTGTACCAGCCCCCCAGCAGGCATCTTATGCCCAAGCGCTAAAGGGTCCTGAGACTTATACAGTGATTTTGGAGCCTGTCTCTCCGGAAAAACGAAATCGGATGAATTTTGAAGAAGCCATGCAGGTTACGGAAACTATCAGCAGAGTGGTCAAAGGAGAAGATTCCGATTTTTCCATGAAGAAAGTTGTTCCGGCGAAGGAAGGTAGAGTAATCTTGGAATTAGGATCGAAAAGGGAGCTGGAGTCAGCCATGTCAGTTCTGACAGAGAAAATGCAGGACACCAATTACAAACCGAAAGAGGTAAAAAAACACTTTCCAAGAATGCTGATCAATGGGGCTCCCACCCCTCAGGACAAAGACGAAAGTGAAAAATACCTGTTGCAGTGTAACCCCGAAATTCAACGGATGACCAACGAAGGGGAAAGCTTTAGGATCATCACCATTCTTGAAAACGCGTTGAAAAGGAAAGTGGTTGTGGAAGTAAGCCCGAAGATCCGCCAGTTTATACTCTCACAAAGAGGCTTAAGGATTGGTTTCATCCTCGCTTCTTGCGACGACTATGTCCATTTGATACGATGCAGCAAATGTTGCTTATACGGTCACCGGAAGTCAGATTGTAGAGCGGTCGAAGTATGTTCATGGTGCATGGGCCCCCACACTTATGAAAACTGCGACAAATCCTTTTCTTCTCGCCCGCATTGCCGAGCTTGCGAAAAAAGCAAACTTAAGTCAGATGGACACGCTGCCTACGAGTTAAGCAAATGCCCGGTTGCAAAGAAGCTAACTGCTCGTTTAAAGAACAATATCCAGTTTAATTGACTCAATCTCAAAATGCGAATATTGATAAAAATAAGTTAACAGTGCTCCAAATTAATTTGCAACATTCTTATTCCGCAATGTTACAGTTGCAAAAAACAATAGAAGAATTGAAACCGGATATAGTTCTGTTGCAAGAACCGTATGTAAATAAATTCTGTAAAATATCATGTGTTCCATACAGTTACAAGTGTTTTTCTAAAATTGACGCTGATAAGAAATTCTTCTGTGCTGCTATACTAGTGAAAAATAGTATAAAAGCTGACGTACACCATAACCTTTCGTCTAATGAATGTGTGACAGTTTCAGTTTTTTTGAATAGTAGAACTTTGACATTTTCTTCGGTATATTGTCCTCCTTCGGTGCAAAGATTAACAGATAATGTTAGTTGTTTAGATAAGGTCAGAAATTTTTCTAATCACGTAGTTGGGGGGGATTTTAACGCTAGAAGCCCGTTATGGCTTAATAACAGTCAAATTGACAAGAAAGGAAAGGAGCTTGAAGATTTTTTTGCTAGTAAATCATTGTTAGTAGTGAATGATCCTAGTGTGACAACATATGGGCTACGTAATACAACCAGCCCAGACGTTACTGCTGTAGGTACTAATCTAGTTCAAAGTGTAAAGTGTTGGAAAGTTCTTGACGAATACCCTTCTCTTTCGGATCATTCTTACATTTTATTTACCCTGGAGTTTAATTGTCCCATAGTTAAGAATGAAGAACCAAGATACAATTATAAAAAAACAAAATGGGATGTTTTTAGTGCTACTTTATTACGTGGAATCGATGCTGTTTATTCCCTACCTATGTCCTCGGTGGAGGAAATTGATCATGCGGCTAGTGAAATTAAGAATCTAATGAGAAAAGCAATTAAGGAATCGACCCCTCTTAAAAATAGTCACAAACAAAGCAAATATACAAGGTGGTGGAACCAAGAATTGACAGATTTAAGAAAGAAGTATAGACATGCTCAGAGGGTATATAAGAGACTTGGTACCATTGAAAGCGAGCAAATAAAGAACCAAATACATCTAGTTTATAAAACGAAAATTTTGACAGCAAAAAAGGAAGATTGGAAAAAGTTTTGTGAAGAAAAAGCTAGTCTGGACCCTTGGAATACTATTAACAGAATTTGTAAGTCAAAAGGTTCCACAACTCTTCCAGTTCATGTTTTAAAACAAGATGGGTCGATGACAAATTCGCCTAAAGAGGCTGGAGAAGAGCTCCTAGGTAAATGGTTTTCGTCAGATGATAGTTCTAATGACAGTGTTGATCAAAAGATGATAAGAAATGAAACAGAAAATATTTCTAGTGAAAATCAGGATGAAATGGAACCTATTACAATGGAAATTTTGCAGGATGTGATCAAGTCGATCAAGCCCATGAAGGCTCCGGGACCTGACGGTATCATGAATTTTTCTATAAAGAAAAACATGAATGTATTGTCACCTTCCCTCTTGAAGCTTTTTAATGGTTGTTTAAGGATTTCATACTTTCCTATTTTATGGAAACAAGCAAACGTTATAGTAATACTTAAAAAAGGGAAAAATAATGATGGTAGCCCCGCTTCATATCGCCCGATTAGCTTGTTGTCAAACATTGGAAAAAATTTTGAACGGATTATTATGAATAGATTAGATAAGCTTAGTGTGGATAATTCGTGGGTGTCAAAAAGACAATTTGGGTTTTGCAAGGGCAAAAGTACTATAGACGCAGTTGACAATATGGTCAGTATCATTGAGAAAAATAAAGAGGAAAAGAAATTTACACTTTGTCTATTTTTTGACATTAAGGGAGCGTTTGACAACGCATGGCATCCCGGTATTTTAAAAAAGCTCAAGGAAAAGAAATGTCCAATCCAGTTGTTAAGATTGGTGAAAAGTTTTTTGTCGGATAGGACGGTATCATATGGAAATGATGTATCCCGGAAGTTAGAAAAGTCTTGTCCACAAGGATCAATTTTGTCTCCTTTTTTATGGTTAATCAATATAAATGACCTTTTAGAAATGGATTTTGGTGGAAATTGTACTATTCAGGCATATGCTGACGATGTCACTGTGATTTTAACAGGCAAAAATATAGTATTTTTAGAAAATTTGGCGAAACAGATTTTTCAAAAGTTTGAAGTTTGGGCTGCAGAAAACAAACTTACTTTCGACCAACGTAAAACAGAAGCTGTATTATTCACAAATAAACACAAAGTTCCTGATGTAAATCTTTTCTTTGGAGGAGAAAGAATTAATATACAACAAAAAGTCCGTTATTTAGGAATTATCTTAGACAGGAAACTTTTATGGACTGATCATGTATCTTCCCGAGTTGCTGCTGCAAAACAGTATTCAACGAGACTCCTTTGTGCAGCGAAGACGACATGGGGCCTCAAACCACAAGCTTTAAGAAAATTATATAAATCAGTTATAGAAAGCACAGTTCTCTATGGGGTATCGGTTTGGTTTTCAGCTCTTAGAAAGAAAAATATTTTACAAATGCTACAGTCTGCTCAAAGAATTTCAATGATAATGATTTCAAAATCTTTTCGTTCTGCCCAAAATGACGTAATTACGGCCATTGCAGGGGTATTGCCGATTTTTTTCCGAGCAACCGAGCTGGCGACATTACGCTATGCGAAAAAAGGCCGGCCAAGTTACTGGCCAAATTTCACTTCTCCTGAATTCCCCCTTAATAACCGTTCGTCCAATCATAGTATTTTCACTGATGAATCATTAGTAAAAATTTTAGGCCATTCGACAGTTGGCGAAATCCATGCGTCAACTTTTCATTTAAATAAAAAGGCATTGAAAAATACCCTTTATAGTCGATGGTTCGAAGAATTTAAGAATAAAGTTAGTCCTTGGTCAATTCGCTTTTTTACTTGTAAAGAAGATTTATTAGCGGCTTCAAAAGTTCAGCCCTCTTACCATTTAACGCAGATTATCACGGGTCATTGTAAGCTAAATTCTTTCCTTCACAGAATAAACAAAATTGATACGGAGTTGTGCCTTTGTGGTCAAAACGAAACATGCTACCATTTTCTTTTTGAGTGCCCTATTTTTGTTCGTGAACGCTTAGATCTATTGTTTCATCTTAATAGGATCAGTGTTCCTTTTCCATTTCATCTTGATTTGATTTTTAAATTTAGGAACGTTAGAAATATTGTGTTGGAATATATTAGGAAAACTAAACGTTTGGATTTGGAATTATGATTTGATTTAAAAGTATGTGTTTTTTTGTGTTTGATAATGGAATCACAGTGTGTATTATTTAGTATTTTTTTTGTTTCTTTTTTTTTTTCTTTTTTGATTAGTTTTGTACAAAATTAAGTGATTTGTAGTTTATTTTAGATGTTTAGTTTAGTTCCTTTGTTAGTTGTGAAATGCCGTAAGGTTAAATCACTTAATAAATTCATTCAGGGAGCGAATGCGGGAGTATATATTGTTAAAAGATTGACGACCTGATTAACCTGGACATAGTCAAGAAACATAAATAATAGTTTGGGCACTTCCACGCAAGCTAGGACGATGAAACTTCGCAGGCATATCAGGGACCCGACCAGACTAAGTTGGAAATAGTCACTTGCCCGATCCGACCATCGTGGGGGAGGGGGCGGAATCCGGAAAGTAGGGACATTCATCGCTTTCGATCGGGTGATCGGATCTTAATGAAACTTGATATCTGGAAAGATCTCGTGTCTCAGATGTCTCATTTCAAGTCCGGACCGGATCCGATGAATCTTGGGGGTGGGTCTTGAGGGGAGTGGAGGGACGGGGAATCCGCAAAAATTAGGAAAAATTATATATTTTCAGCTTACGAACGGGTCATCGGATCTTAACGAAACTTGATACATGGAAGGACCTCATGTCTCAGACGCCGGTGACATTGGGGGGAGTTGGAAGGGGAAACCGGAAATCTTGAAAAACGCTTAGAGTGGAGAGATCCGGATGAAACTTGGTAGAAAGAACAAGCACAAGTCCTAGATACCTGACTGACATAACCGGAACGGATCCGCTCACTTTGGGGGAGTTGGGGGGGGGAGTCCTAATTTCTAGTGATCCCGCGAGCTCGATGCTTCCTGATGTGCTAAGACAATGAAAATTGGCAAGCATGCCAAGGATCCGACCAGATCAAATAGGAAATAGTCACTTCCCCGATCCGACCATCTGGAGGGGGGGGAGGGGACGGGGAAGCCAAAATTGAGGTATTTTTAACTTGCGAACGGTTGGTCGGATCTTGATGAAAGTTGATATTTAGGATGACCTCGTGTCTCAGACGTCCCACTTTAAATCCGGACCGGATCCGATGACACTGGGGGGGGGGGACCTGGTGGAGGGAACCGAAAATCTTGACAAACGCTTAGAGTGGAGGGATCGGGATGAAACTTGGTGGGAAGAAAAAGCACAAGTCCTAGATACGTCATTGACATAACTGGACCGGATCCGGGCACTGTGGGGGAGTTAGGGGGGGCGGACTTCTAGTGATCCCGCGAGTCCGGCGTACTTCTTGATGTGCTAGGACGATGGAACTTTGCAGGTATGTAAGGGATCCGATCAGATTGACTTGAGAATAGTCGTTTCTCCGATCCGACCATCGTGGGAGGAGTGGATGGATGGGGATTCCGGAATCTAATGGCATGCATAACTTTTGAACGGGTGATCGGATTTAAATGAAACTTGTCAGTTTGAAAGAGCTATCGCCTCAGGGTGTCAAGTCTGGATCGGGGCATCTGCGGGGGATGGGGGGGGGGGAACTAAGAAAACGCTTAAAGCAAAGGGATTGGGACGGAACTTAATTGGGAGAACATGCATTAGGCCTATATACGAAACTGACGGGAACAGATGGCTTCGGGGCTCTGGGGGGAGGGGGCCTATAATTTCGGTAGTCGTGAGTTAGAATAGTTACAGATGTACTAAGAGAACGAAACTTTGCAGGCAGCATCTTGGGGGGAGCGAGGGAAGGGAAATATGGAAACTGCTGCAAATTGCGAACGAGTGGTCTGATTCGAGTGAAACTTAATGGGTGATACGAATCTATGAACTCGACATGTAAGACATGCGTTCGAACTGTATGCAACCATGGTTGGGGGAGTTGGGGTTGGAAAATTCTTACATGCACAAAAACCAAACGGTTGGACCGAATGAGATGCAAGTTCGACAGTGCCAAGCTTTTGCGGCCTAGATTTGTTATTTGGTTTTAGGGACGGATTCAGTCAAGGTAGGAGGGGGGGGCAGGGTTCCGTTTTCGCCGGCTAAAATTGATTTTTACCATACCTGCGGTTTTAATCGGCTTTTATTAATAAAAACCGATTTTTGAA
Source organism: Branchinecta lynchi (assembly GCA_023053575.1). Lineage (NCBI taxonomy): Eukaryota > Metazoa > Arthropoda > Branchiopoda > Anostraca > Branchinectidae > Branchinecta > Branchinecta lynchi. Next base: position 11,801,662 of record JAKZAP010000001.1, read on the forward strand.
GGCTCAAACTGGCTAAAATCAAACCGCACTGATCTTTTTACGTATCAATCTTTACTGTTGTTTGTTCATTGTTTTCCGACTATTTTTCAACCAGGGTTGATTCCCGGACTAATTAGCTCGCCTACTCCAATCCAGAAAACCGGTTTGGGGTTGACACGAGTGAGTCATCAGGTCACGTTGCTTCCTGCGATTTATTTATACCGGTAGTTCGTACCGTATTATATTGAAGCGAGGAGGCTATTAGAAACTGCGGAGGCGATTTGTTGTACATGTTGATACGATACGCGGATAGTAAATAGGCTACTTCAAGAATTGAGCTTGTAATTTTATGGCTTGTCCTTCTTGTTTTCTTGATAGTATGTTACACGGCAGCTCTGTAGGGATTCTCAGCAGAAACTTGTGCATATAAATGAAGGAACCTAGCTTCAGCGCCATTTATAATAGCAGATATGACTTAGCCTACACCTATTCAGTCTTGACATTATTCTGCATCCTTCCGTCCTCTCTAGGCTAACATGAACTACAATCTTTAATACATGAAAGAATTATGACAGTCTTAGAATAGCGGAGTGCTATTAAAATCACATAGTAGCCGAGGGGTTGCTCACTCCCAAAAACGATGTACACCAAGTGGCGCGTGCCGCGGTGCCGTGCCGGTGCCGCGGTGCCGTGCCGGTGCCGAGCCGGTGCCGCGTTTTTTTTTACTTCAAATTACAGTATTGTGATAAAGCACGATTTCTGATGTACATGTAAACAAATTTCATCAGATATTGGCCGAGAATGAAGTCGGCAATGTGTGTTGAATACAAGAGCTAGCAGCTCATATGGTACTTGCAAGGCTGGGTCAGAGGATGAAATTTAGGAATTTGTAAATTCTTGGGTTTCTTGTGTTTAATTATAAGCCATACCCTTGAAATAAGAATGATTGTGGGCCCTTGGAAATCAAGAGAATGATCTGGTGAAAAGTATTTTATTTTTGCACTTTAAGGGCACTAGAAATTCATGTGAAAGCAAAACCCTTTAGGCAAAAGTGACTATGGGCTCATGGGGATCACGTAGTTGTATATTTTGCTCAAACTAATGCAACCTATAATACTAATGCAACCTACTTCCGTAATCATTACATATATTTCTAAACCCGGAGACCCACGTTTCGTGCGGTACATTCTAACCCCTCTAACAAAACCTCGCTGATTTTCTCACTTGCCGTGTTTTGCTACCTTCGATGTGTATCACGCTGTCGACGGTTCGAGACGGTTGTCTGCGAGAATTTTTTCCATCAGGAAAATCGGTTATGCAAATTGTTTCCCTGTTTCGCTAGAAGTCAACGGGTCTCGGAAAAGGCTTAAAACAGCCAAAACAGTTATTTATTTATTGAAAGCACAGCATAGTTAAAGTATTCAAATACTTTAAAATACTGTAAGTTGAAGAGTGATTAGTGCGAGGGGTCCTTTAAGGGAGCTGGAAATTCATTTTGAAGCAAAACCCTTGTTTCACAAATAATCATGGGCTCATGGGGATCATGAAAATATATGTTTTGCTCCAAAGTATTTTCTGTACTTTGTGGTTATGATGAGTACTTTAAGGAATGTGGTTGGCTCTATAAAAGAATTATGAACCAATCTTTTCCTTCCTTGACTACCTACTTAGGCTAACTGGTACATATATTTAGCCACAGCAAGTGCATGAAAATGGCAAAGTTCGAAGCACGAACGTTCAAATAAGCATACCTCTATTGCACTCCCAGAGTGTCTGATGGGGAAATTGACTTTTGCCAAGTTAAATATGCCTGCCAAGTATCATTCTTAGCACACTCTACAAATATGAAAAAAAGATTGGTCGCCACTGAATTACCTTCACCAGAAGCAAAATATACTGAAACTGACTCACGTTTTGGGCGATATTCGATACCGATAACGATATATCCATGTATCGGACAAAATATCGATATCGAAAGTAAATATCGATATCGATAACGATATTTGTTCATTCGTAAAGATTGCAATTAATCCAACATAACCCACACTTATATATACGAAATTGGAGCAATGTGTATTCCGCAATTCCTTTCTTATTTATCCGGAGTTCGAGATGATCCAGTATGCGATATATCAGATATCGATCGATCGATATATCGCACCAAATATCGATATCGAAACGTAAATATCGCTATCGAAAACGATATTTGTTCATCGTAATTATTGTAAATAATCCGAACTAACCTACACTTATATATCCGAAATTGGACAATATGTTTTCCCTAATTCATTTCTCATTTATTCTGAGTTTGAAATGATCCAAGATGCTATTTAATGAAAATTTGGTTCTTAGATTTTGGCGAAACGAAGCATGGTAAGCAAATATCAATATCGATATATCGATTATCGAATATCGAAAGTGAAAATATCGATATATCGATTGTTGAATATCGAAAGCGGAAATATCGATATATCGATTATCTAATATCGAAAGTGAAAATATCGATATATCGAAAAATCCAAGTATCGCCAAGCACCAGTACCAAACCATGGTTGACCACTTTGCGCATTTGGTCAACAGCATCTCCTCATATCTAGTTCAGCTTCTTCTTCGGTTGCATGTTTTCAATAATTCTTTCATTCAAGTACCTTCGTTATTGGGCGCCAGATACCAGATACCAGATGGCGAAGAGTAATCTGCAGAAAATTTGTCCGTGGCCGGCGTATCGTGCTAGAGGCGCGCCGGTGCCGTGCGGTGCCGTGCGGTGCCGTGCCGGTGCCGTGCGGTGCCGTGCCGGTGCCGTGCGGTGCCGTGCCGGTGCCGTGCGGTGCCGTGCCGGTGCCGAGCCGGTGCCGAGCTGGTGCCGCGGTGTTGCGCCGTTGCCGTGCCTTTGCCGTGCCGGTGCCGCGGTGCCGTGCCGGTGCCGTGCCGGTGCCGTATCGAGGTGTACACCGGTGGCGGAGAGAGAGCAACCCCTCGATAGTAGCAGTTTTGATTTTAGCCAGTTACTTGATTTTATCCGTGCCACTTGATTTTAACCGTATCGGCAGAAATCACCTATTAGCCGATATTAACCGGCTGGTATTTTAGCCACCCGGGAACCCTGGGGGGGGGGGGGGGGGTACTGAAAATTTGCAGATAAGCTATGCTCCGATTTCAATAAAACGTGATGGAGGGGAAGAGGGGATTCAGAGGTCCAACGGGTGTGGGGGGGGGATACCGGAATTTTCCAGAAATGATCAGATTTTAGTGAAACTGATAGATGGTATAAAAGCAGATGCTTTTTAGATGATCCATTTTTGAGTCCGAACCAGATTCGACCACGGTAGGGGAAGATGGAGGGAGTACGGAAATGGTGTAACACGTCTGGGGGTCGAACGAGTGGATTTATTGGGCTGAAACTTGGAAGATTGAACAGTCGTGCGCATATGCTGCACATCATACGAGATTATGCCGGAACTGCTCAGAAGTGAGTGAAACTAAATATCCCATTTCTCTTTCCGAACCGCATTTTTGGATGGCGGGTGTATTTCGAGACGTCCTCATCTACTTTTGTGTACCACCTACTCGTAACAAGTGCCATATGAGCTCGTAGCTCTTGTTAATGAAAGAGACGTAAGTTACAGCATGAATCATCCTTGAGTTAAACCTTGAATTCATGCTAACTTCAAGCGCTGAACTACGTTCCTAGTTATTAATGGCACAAGTGATTGATCCAGAGCTAAATTCAAGAGACATAAGTTACAACATTCGAGCACTAAATATAGCATGAATCACGCTTATATTTAAGCCTGGATATGCAATCTTCGCTTGTGCGAAATGGACTATATAAGCTCTTTCCAGTCTTAGCGCTGGGTCATTCGTTATGCGTCTTTCGTTATTCGTCATTGATTATTTGTCTACGTTACTTACCGGTCAGTCATTATTTAGACTGTCCTTATTATCAACAGTGATTGTATTTACCCAGATTGGGATTTACGTTATACAGAGTAAGTCTGAAATAAAACAATTTGTATGTTAACGTAAAGCCTAGTTCCACTACCACCCTTACTTACCCACCGCCTTACACGCTACGGTTACGCTACCTAAGGCCTACTACCACCGTTTGCCCTAAGACACAGTGTACGGTCGATATTCCCCGCATAACAACTACACATACATCTGGAACTATTCTAGCTCGCGACTACCGGAATTCCGGGAAATCCAGTCGAACTCCCCCCACAGAGGCCCGAAGCCATCTGACTCCGTCAATTTCGGATGCTTGTCCTCTCCACGAATTCCCGTCCCAATCCCTCTGCTTTAAGCGTTTCATGAGTCCCCCCCCCATCCCCCTACAGGTATCGGATCCGACCCAGACTTAACGCAGAACATCTGAGGCAATAGCTCTTTCCCCCTGACAAGTTTCATTCAAATCCGATCACCCGTTCAAAAGTTATGCATGCCACTAGATTCCGGACTCCCCATACAAACCACTCCCCCCATGATGGTCAGATCGGGGAAACGACTATGCTCAAGTCAATCTGTTCGGATCCCTGACGTACCTGCCAAGTTTCATCGTCCTAGCACATCAGGAAATATACCGAACACGCGGGATAACTAGAAATCAGGACCCCCCCCCAACTCCCCCACAGTGCCGGGATCTGGCCCGACCGGTTATTTCAATGACATATCTAGGACTTGTGCTTGGTCTTCCCACCAAGCAAGTTTCATCCCGATCCCTCCACTCTAAACGTTTCTCGAGATTATCGGTTCCCTCCTCCAACTCCCCCCAGTGTCATCGGATCCAGTCCGGATTTACGGTGGAACTTCTGAGACACGAGATCATCCTAAATATCAAGTTTCTTCAAGATCCGGTCACCCGTTCGCAAGTTAAAAATACCTAAATTTTTCGGCTTCCCCCTTCCTCCTCCATTGGGGAAGTGACTATTTCCTATTTTATCCAGCATATGCGGAAGTGCCAGAACTAGCAAAACCGGGACTGACAGACCGACAGACGGACAGCCGGAAAGACTGACTGTCGGCAGAAATTGCCGTCAGAAATTGCCTGTACTCCCTGTGCAGAATTTGTATTCCTTTTCTAGCTTTTAGCTATTCGGAGTAAACTTGATTGATTGAAAAAAAAAAAAAAAATTGCAGTCGCTATGTGACACTTTCCGAAGGGCAAGTGCCATAAAATACTAAAATAACTATACGTACGAAAAGACTAGTACTAAAACAAGGTGGTGGTGTGGTGAAAACCGACAGTAGGCTTTGCATTTGTTCTTTCCTTTTTCTGTACTCCATCGTATGTTCTTTTGAACCCTGGTGGGCAATAAAGTTTATTTGTTTTCGTACTTACATTTTAATCTCTGTATGATCTGTTTAGTTGCTGTTAGCGATTTGGACATGGAGCGGATACTGTTGCTGGTATAATGAAAGAGAGCCCTTTGAAAGCTGATGCTCTCGGGGCACCTTTCTCGTGTTAGCGCTGTCACTTCGTAGCTCTCTGCTCGACTTTGGAAACGTATTAGGGGAGCGAGGAAGCGAAGATTTTAAGTGGTAATTCGGGACTGAGTTCTGGTCGCTCTAATCAGGGATAGGGTTGCTACTTTAGAAAGTAAATCTTACTCAGTATTTGTTTTCATTTGTTTCTGTAGCTGCATTTGCGAAAGAATGTATCTAAATAACAAGAGCTTTCGTTTGAAGGGGATCAGTCCGGATGGAGTTCCGTCCTTTCCGGATTTTCGACGTAATGAGCCAATTGGCAACACCCACCTGCATCTCGATATTCTCGATACTCATTTCTCCAGTATCGGTGTGTACGCTTGTGGTTGATCTTGGGACCTAAGGAACGGGAAATGCCCCGAAATTCTTCCACTCACTAATTTTTTTATTTACGGGGGGGGGGGGGGGTAAGACAAGACAAGACAACTTCGATCTTTTAAGTTCCATCCGGTTGCTCGTGCCATTTTGCTGGATACATTACTGGCCCACAAGATTATAAACCTAGTTCTTCGCGGACCACCGACAAAAGGAGAAAGTCTCCGAAGTACAGAGAGGAGGAGCCCATTGTGGAAGTAAAGAACACGCCTACCGTTGAAGAATTTGACGACTTTGGTGGCGGTTTTGGCGGGATAAACAGTTTCAGCGAGAACTTTGGAAATCGCTCCCGGAAAGAAGAAGCTCTAGTGATTCTGAAGGACAAGAGTCAATAAATGTCTTGAAAAATGTCCGGGAAGACTTTGGATCTTCGCAACCTCTCACAACTTTGTTTTTTCGTTATTTGTAAGTGCAGAAGGATAGGAACCCGAACGGATTGTATACAGGGTCAGAGTAAGCTGTCTGTGCATACAATCAGCTGGACTCTTTATTTCCTAATACATTTGGAAGTTTCTTCCCTGAAGTGTCATGGATAATGGCAAATTTGCACATGCATTCACTTCCATCCCCACATTCCACCAAGCTGGGATTAGAGTTCTGTTTAGTATCTACATAAAATTATTAACTATCTAAATAGTAACACAAGCAGCATTTGAAACACGGTACATTCAATGGCTAACCACAAAATACATTTCAGTTTCCATTGATCTATTGATAAAAGAAAGTTTGATACCGGAAATCTTGTCCAGTCTTGACAGTGTGCTCCAAGAGAGCGTGGGTTTGTATGAAGCGCAAGCCGAATACTGGATTAGGATCAATAAGTTAAGGTCTAGATAAGGACTTCGAGTACAGGCTGTAGAGAGAATATGGAATGGACTGTTGCGTGATCTTTTCGATACGTGTTTAAATAGGAAATATTTCCCTGAACTGAATTTTTACATTCTTAGCTACCCACCAGTCAGTCAACAGTCGCCAGAGAGAATCGGAGCCTCCTCACTTGCTCCAGCTGCTCCCCCTCAGAAACCAGAGATAGGAGGCGATAAACCGAAAGTCAACTATGGTTACCATCCCATCATCAACTTTTTCCAGGACTATCGGTTCACCGCAGCCCGATAGTACAAAGCCAGAAATAATGCCTGATGCCAGTATATTTATATAGCGTGTATAGAAAATTTTGGGGCGGCCTAGGAAACTTTCGTGTATACTGTAAGTTAAATGTCTATTTATTAAACCTAACTTATTGTTTTCAAAGTTGTGAAGTGAGAGCTGCAATGACACTGCGATTTTAAACTGAATGGAGGCATGTGCTTAGCACGTAACCGTCGCTATTCCGGAACGAATTAACAACAATAGCGATTGTAGCCATGTCCATTAGGTCGACCTAAAATCAGCGTGTTGAGCAAACACGTTTACAGAATTCCAGATCACTCGTTGGTCTTTCTTGGATCAGTAATAGTTTAATGTTTGAGATGATTAAGTGGTGGATCAGTTTCTGTTAGCGGCTCTTCGCAAATACTGGTCAGATCTGAAGATTTTCGCTCTATCAGCTGGTCAAGTGTTGGGGCGTTCTACGACTTACACATATCTAAATTTCTGAGACGATCTTTTACCATTTGAGAAATACAGGGATATGTTGATTCGACTTTTAGTGTTGTCGCTTGTCGCTGTGTCTTATGAAGCTAAACTGAACTCTTTGCCTGAACGAAAACTTGCCAAAAAGTTGAACAAGTCTGGACCTACTAGAACTGTTGACTTTTTGCATCCGAACCAAATACTGGACACTGAAGGACATTCACCGTCCAAACCATTTCAGCCGTACCAGTACTTCGTAGAAGTGAAAACAACGGATCTGAAAGAAGCAGAATCAGCCAATTCGGACACCGCCAATCTTCTCAGTAAGTACCGCGGAATTGTCAACAACCACGACTTGCCTCTAGAACTCCTGCTGCGGCTTAAAGAGCAGAGTGTTTCCAGAGTAGTGGAAGATATAGCTCAAGAGGGGAACTTGGACGTTGGCTATGACCACGAAGAGCACGATAAGCATAAAAAAGGCTTTCAAGAATCTTTAGCGTCTATGAACATTCCATCCAAGTTTGACAAGGACTCACGGTCCGGACGCAGTCGAATAGTGAATCAGTACCTGCCTTTTTACGAAGCTGACCGTGTTAATGACAGTTCTGTTGCAAGAAGAAGTACTTTTGACGGCCGTCGACTTAGCCAGCCCAGTGATTTAATAGCAGCGACAACTTCTAATCGCTACCCCGATCCTCTTTTTGATCCCAGCTTTGGTATAAGTGGTACTAGTTTTAGTCACATCTTTCCCGAACAGTTTTATCCCGCTAGTTTCCAATCAACTGCAGAGAGTCAAAACCATAAAGTGAGTGATGTAGACAGACGGCAGCGTTTCGTTCAGAAGGGCGCCAGTCTTCATCATGACTTCCGACCAAATAATCATGGACCCAACTACTCAAACCTGGATTATTATTCGCCCTTACAAACGACCAAGTCGCAAGAGGAAGAAAAAGAAGAGAATAGTTTACAGAATGATGACGAAGACCTTGAGAACGACGAGGAATTTTCGACGACGAAACGACCTCGCCACACCAAAAATAAAGATCAGAGTAACCGTAAACCGGACTATGGTCCTCAGTTCCAGGACGAAGGGTACTATCCTGACCACCATTATTCGAGCAGTCCATGGCAATATCAGTCAACCCAAAAGCCGCAAGGAGGCCATCATGACCAATACCATCACCAACAGCATCACAATGCTTATCCAAATCGCCAATCCGCAAGACCGTCTGCAGGTTATCCTGACCCTCTCAAAAGCCCTCTTTTTCAAAGTGTGCCAGAAAGGGCCCCTAGTTTTTTCGAGAGACTTTTTGGATTTTTTAAACCTAAGAAATTTCACAGAACACCTCCTGCACCATTGGATCACACACGCCTGTATCATCACAACCCACACCATAATCGTCCCGTCGTATATGAAGAACATTTTCCTTACCACAATTCAAAGGAATTAACAGGAAAAGCAAAGGGGAAGAAGAAAAAAAACAGAGAAGAAGAAGATGAGAACGATCAATATGAAGGTGCATCAGTGAAGCGGGAAAAGATGGACTGTTCTTCGCTCATAGGTGATGAGCTGGAAGACCCAAAGCTGCAAGGAGTCGGGTCGAAAATCCACTGTCTTCGGTACAAACACTTTGGGAAGGAGCCTTTAAAGGACCACATGTTTAAAGCTTTGGAAAGTGAGGATGAAGATCCTTGGAATGTTATTAGGAAGACAGATTATGAAACAAAGCTTCAGGAAGGGCTTCTAAACAAATTTGTATGAAACAAAATCAGTACTAGTATACATCTATTATTTTTTCCGAATAAAATACTTCTATTAATCAGAAGGCTGTTGAAGTTTACCTTTCTCAGATCTTATTCTGTTGGCGGAGTAAAGGTAGATAAGGCGAAAGACGAGCTAAATAAGACAGCCTCCAGGGGCTTCACTATGCGGGGGGGGGGGGGGGGACTCCCACCCCAAAGGTCTTGAGAAAGTACCTTCACCGGGCGAAGCCTGTCGAAATTTTACCTGTTTGTCGGTGCGGAGAGCCGGCAAATACAGAAGAAATAAAACTTTGTATGCTTTTGTCGGGCGTCGGTCGACTCGTCGGCACGTCGGGTTCTTTCTATATGTAAGAAATAAAATCTTGCAAACATTTGTCAGGCCAAACACAGAAGAAATCGAATTCTGCATGCTTTTGTCGGGCCTCGTTTTTCTCGTCGGCACATCGGGTTCTTTTCACTCGCTCCGCGCCAAGAAACACACAAGAAACAAACTTTGTATGCTTTTGTCGGGCGTCGGTCGACTCGTCAGCACATGGGGTTCTTTTTATGCGCAAGAAATTAAATCGTGCAAGCGTTTGTCGGGCAAAACACTGAAGAAATAGAATTCTGCATGCTTTTGTCGGGCCTCGTTATTCTTGTTAGCACATCTTGTTCTTTTTATACGTAGGGAATACAGAACTCGGTATTCCCGTTGCGACATCGAGTTTTTTTTTTATACAGAAGAAATAAATTTTGTGTGGTTTTGTCGGGCGTCGATCGACTCGTCGGCACATCGCTTTATGCGTAATAATCAAATTCTGCAAACTTCGTCGGCCGCACCCAAGAAGTTCAAGTCTCGTCGGCAAAACGTTTTTTTTTACACGTAAGGAATAAAGTTCTGTACAGTCTAGTCGGGCAAGATACAGAAGAAACCAAATGCCGCATGGTTTTGCTGCGCGTCGGTATGAAGTACAAGGTATAACAGCACATTTTTTAGTCTGTCGGCACAAATCGGACGTCCCTTCGCCTCAAAAGATAAAAGGCTAGTGACGCCCCTGCAAGCCTCCCCTTACTTTAGTCGGAAATCTGATTGGTAGCCATTGAACGGAGAGCCTGCTGGAAAAAATCATGTTACCTTAAATTACCTTAAATCGCACTGGCCGGCGAATAAGGTTGGGTGAACATCCTGTAGATTCGCCGGTTGAGTGCGTTGTCTAGTTCCGTTGAGTAGATCCACTGGCCTCCCAGTGTAGTTTCCACTCCATCGCTGCCCAGTCGTTACTTCGTTTGTCCACTATCCACACGTAATGGATCTCATCAAATGAACTTGTTCTTTCGGATGTGTGGTACCTCTACGTGCTTGTCCCTCTATGGTTGAAATATTCAGCACCTACAAAGGTAAGCCATTGCCGGAAAAGGAAGACACAAAGAAAAGACAAATCTTATCGTCACTTTTATATCTTTTGTGCATTAATTATTTTCTTTCATTTCCTCTGTTTTTAAAAATGGCCGTTACGAATAAATTACTTACTTACTTACATACTCCTTTTCTACTTCCTTCACAGAAGTCGCTTGCTCAAAATTTCGAGCTTAGCATATGGAAATGCAGGCCTTTGTTGAAATTCAAATTCTCCACGTCCAGATGAATTTTGGGTTTCGTGCAAACAGCGCACATTCTGGACGTTATTACTATGAGCGTGTTCCACCCTTCTAACAATAGTTACTGTCAGGGGCGTCACGACTGGGGTGGGGAGGAGGCGGCCTCCCCCCCCCCCCCCAATGCTGTCGGCCAGTCGGTAAAAAATAACCGAGTTGGCGCTAAGCGCCACGATTTTTCGTCAAAACAGTTGATTTTTTGCTTGAAAACAGTCGGTTTTTCTGGAAATTGGTCGATTTTTCCTGAAAATAGTAGTTTTTTTTTAAATCAGTGGATTTTTTTCAAAACTATCATTTTTGTTGTTGAAAACAGTCGTTTTTTCTGCATAAACAGTCGGTAAAAATTACCAGTCAGTCGGTAAATCCCTCGCCCCCCCCCCACAAACATTTTGGCTAGTGACGGCTCTGTTACTATTAGTTACTATTTCCGTCCATCCTCACGAAAAGTTACTACGCTGACCTTTCCAACGTTGTCGGAATAGTAACTAATAGTTAATGTTTGCTTACCATGCTCGGGAGCATAGTAACTACGCATCTCCGTAACGTGATTGGCCAGATTCGCCCGTGGCGTGAGATCCTGCTGGAAAATAGAAAATCGTTCCAGCCTTGACGGCAAAAAGCGAGAATTCGTGACGTCATGCGTAGCAACTACGGTAAGTAGAGTGGAAGACGCTCTATAGAGCCCCGTCGAAAAACTACGAAATCCCTTAATAGAGTCGAAATCATTTGTGTTTTCAAATATCAGATGTAAGAATAAGCTGCATTTTCAGTTAAACTGCAAGAAAAACGAAAAAATCATCTTCCGGGTTTCTTGGTCCGTATTGTGCAGTCCCTCTGACCAAGAACAAACAATCTGATAGAACCTCCGTCATTGGTCCTATGCAGCGGCTATAGGATTGTTCAAATAGCTGCAATGAGGTGTATTACAGCGTATAAGGTGTATTACTTCCGACTTTCCTAGGGGCATGCTGTAATAACGCGAATAAGGAGAACAGGCCCGTGTTCTATCTTCGCGTATGCAGAGCCAATCATATCGCTTAGATGGTTCCGCCAGTGGGCCGAGGAAAGGAGGCAGCGTCATCGGGGTTACCACGGGAAGCACTGAAGTTCTACTTTGTTGGAAGCTGAAGAAAGAACATTTCTTCAAAAGACCACGTTTTGTTCTATTACGACTGCTTATTGTTAGCTCGGGGACCAATGCTGTCCACCTGTCAATTTATTAGCTTCTTAGAATATAATGGGCGTCAAATTGTACTCGTGTAGGCTACTTCAAGTAGTACTATGAACACTTTTGTGATCTTTAGAAGCTTGGAAATTTGTATTCTCGTGGCAACATCAAACACTGCATTGATAAGAACGTTTTCACGTCCTATTTGAACAAGGGTGTGTATTACGACGTAAACAGTGCGTATAGCACTATTCAGCGTATTGCACCTGTTTGAACAATGCTTATGGATACCCAGATAAAACTGAGTGGAGCTAGATGTACTTGTTGTGAGGTTTGGCTTGATCAAATTTCATCGTCCTAGTACGGGAATTCCGAATTCCGCCCTCCCCCACCTCCGAGCACAATGCCCGAATCCGGTCCGGTTATGTCAGCGATGTATCTAGGACTTGTGCTTGTTCTTCCCACCAAGTTTCGTCCCGATCCCTCCACTCTAAGTGTCTCCCGAGATTTCCGGTTCCCCCCTCCAGCTCCCTTCTATGTCACCGGATAACGTGTCTAGGGAGTATGCTTGTTTTTCCTATCAAATTCTATCCCGATCCCTCGACTCTAAGTGTTTCACCGGTGCCCCCTCTAACTCCCCCCACAAGTATCGGCCGCTCAAGCTGGAAAATGAACTTCATTTTCTAACTTCACTTTAAAGTTCGTTTTCCAGCATAAAACTGAAGAGGACTCTTGCCAAGAAGGGCCAAAATATAGCTCTAATGAAAGGTAGCTGACTTATCCGTTTTGCACCTTCAAATGTGATTCGCAGTCAGCTTGGGCTGAAGGACTATCTATAGAATTTTGTTTTAATAAATTAACTAAAAATAAGCTAGCCTACCAATTCGGTCAATTTTACGAAGTTCGTCCCCAATGAAGAAAGGCTCGCGACGTCCCTGCCCCCCCCCCCCTGCCCAAGTCGAATGCGGTTTGGGCATTTTCTCTCTGCTACTAAAACAATCAACTTTAATTCAAATCGGGTGACGCGGGTCACAAGTTTCCGTAGTCCCTCTCCCTTCACCCCCACACGAATGGTCGAATTCATCAGAGAAAATATGGTTTCGCTGAGCACTAAGTCGGGTCCTTCGTAAGTCAAGTTTTTGAGATCCCAAAACGTAAGTGGAGGGATACCTATGACATCGCAAAAGGTGTCCGTCTGTCGGTCTGTCTGCTTCTGCGCGCTGTAACTCTCGAAGGGAAATAGATATTTTGATGAAACTTGGTGTGAGGATAAGAAGACATGCTGAACATGATGGTGAAAACTATTTTGTCATCGGACAACTAGTTCGCTCGGAATCTGGCCAAAACCGGAAAGTTTGTTAAAAGAAAAAGTTTTATTTGAAGCTGATTAGGTGTTCGATATAAAGGTAAGAAGACATGCTGAACACGATGGTGAAAACCATTTTTTTTTGCCGGACAAGTAGTTAGCCCGGAATCTGGCCGCTTGAAAGTCTTTTAAATGAAGTTTTATTTGAAGTTGATTAGATGTTCGATTTCGGGGTAAGAAAACATGCTGAACACGATGGTGAAAATCACGTTTTTTGGCCGGACAAGTAGCTAGCTCGGAATCCGGACAAAACCGGAAAGTCTTTAAAAGTAAAAGTTTTATTTGTAGTTGATTAGATGTTCGATTTAGGGTAGAAAGACATGCTGAAGACGATAGCGAAAACCATTTTCTCGCAGGGCAAGAAGTTCGCCCGGAATTCGGCGAAGCCGGAAAGTTTGTTAAAAGTAAAAGTTTTATATGAAGTTGATTAGATCAGTGGTTCCCAACCGGTGGTACGCGTACCCCAAGGGGTACGCGAGACCCTTGCAAGGGGTACGCGAAGGAACCAAAGTTGATTTAAGTCTATAGCTTCAAAATCTTGCCTCACTCATTTTTGATAGCCTAAAGCCAAATATTACCAGCACAGGCATCACCAGCATAGACATAGACACAGACATTAGACACGTTTTTAATTTCATCAAAAACACCATAAATTAAGCAAACAATTTAGCATTGATGGTCACTTTTAAGACAAAAAAATCCTGATTGTGGCCGTAATTCTAACCACCATGAATCCGCTATATCAAAATGTATCTTAAGGGGCAAGGTGTACTGGCTGACAGGTCATTTTTACCGACTGTTTAAACAGCTTTTACGAACAGCTTTAAACAGCTTTTACTGTTTAAACAGCTTTTATAGCTTTTCCTTTTTAATCGTCTGACCGACCTTTTTTGGGGGATGGGTGTTGTCAACCCATGCGTGACGCCTCTAATTACAACCCCTAGTGAAAGTCAATGAAATAATTTTGATTAAAAAAACAGCTAGCCTACTGCCGTAAAATATGTTCCTGTGTCAAACAGCATTGTTCAAGAAGAATCGAACACATTGCAAGTGATCATGACATTCAGGTTGCGAAGTAGCTAACGAATAAGTTTACGATGCAGCTTGATGAAAGCACGGAGAGCATCAGAACCAAACACAGAAACAGGCTGACATAATAAATACGCTGCTAATGACGTCGAGCCGAGATTTGAAAAAAAAATTTGCTACAACTACAAAGGAGCCTCTAGTGATTGCCTCACTGATTTTGTATATTTTTTGCAAAATTACTATCGTCTTTTTCACGTTTATTAAAAGGGGGTACGCAATCTTTTCGAACCTTGATTAGGGTACGCGGTACGGAAAAGGTTGAGAACCACTGGAGTAGATGTTCGATTTAGGGGTAAGAAGACATGCTGAACACTTCTTTGAAAAGTATTTTCAAACCGGACAACTTGTTCGCCCGGAATCAGGCCGAAACCGGGAAAATTTGTAAAATCAAAAGTTTTATTTGAAGTTGATTAGATGACAGATTTAGGGGTAAGAAGACACGCTGAATATGTATATGGCAATCTTTTTTTACCGGGACATATAGTTCATTCGAATCCGGTGGAAACCGGATTTTTCTGTATAAGAAGTTATACTTGAAGTTGATTAGATGTTCTTAATACGGATAAGGATTTTTTCTGGACAAGTATGGTAGTTCGTTCGCAATTGTCTGGATCTATTAGTATTAGATTTTTTTTTGATCCTATCGAAACCTTTGGTCTTGTTCAATTAGTGGTCCCCTTTCACATATTTTTATTAAAATAACAGACTCAGATGAGTACCCGTCAGTTTGGAAAAATGAATATGTTACACCTATTCCGAAGAAGATTCCCCTAATGATTTTACTGGTGTGCGCTCAATTACTATGACCCCTGTTTTTAGTAAAGTTTACGAGCAGTTCCTTTCATCATGGTTAAAAGAAACAATTTTGAGAAATGTTGACCCGAAGCAGTTTGGGAACCTGCCAAAAACATTAACAGCACATTACTTAGTTAGCTAGCTAGACATAATACTTACGAATTTGGATAATCCAAATATATGGATTAATTTCATAGCTATAGACCTAAAAAAAGCGTTTGATTTAATTAACCACAGCAAGCTCATTGCCAAACCTATATAAATTTAAAATTGAGCCGTTTCTGGTACGAATTGTTGCACAGTTTCTGTCAAACCGAACACAACAAACTAAGTACAAAACGGTATTTTCAGGTATGTTACCTATTTTTTGCGGTGTGCCCCAGGGTACCCTGTTGGGACCGCTCCTTTTTTTGGTTATGGTCAATGAGCTCGCTCTTTCTTTCGCAGATAGGTGGAAATTCGTGGACGACCTGTCGCTGCTTGAAGTGTGTAGAAGAAATATTAAAAGCAGTGCTAAGGTTATCATCGATGATATCTGTAATGAAGCAGCTATGGATGACATGGTCATCAACATGGATAGATCGTTGGTTCTAACTATATCATTTTTAAAAAGCATGCCGGACTTTTACTTTTACACACCCCTCCCCACTGCCCAGTGTGTGAAACACATAAAGTTACTGGGAATCCATATTACCCATGACTTAAAATGGATCAAACAAGTGGACAGCATGCTTAAAAAGGGTAACATGGCAGTCCGATCCCTAAAATTATTATCCCATTACGGCGTCCCTACCGAGCACCTTTTAAAAAATGTCTTGTCTTTTATCCGCCCCACTTTAGAATATTGTTGTCAGGTATGGCACTTCGGTTTGACACGGGATCAGTCGAATTTGTTGGAGAGATTGCAATTCCAGTTGTTACTTCCCAATCGCCAAAGGTGCCATACATTGAGCTTCTTCGGAGTTTCAAGCTGGAATCTTTGGCCCAACGTCGGGAAAAAATGTGCCTTAAATTTGGAGTTAAGACGCTTGTGAATCCTCGTCTCCGAGACATCTTCCCGCATGAGTTTGAACCCGTTAGGCCTAGACCTGCGCGAATGGTTTCGCAGCCCATTTCTAAGCTATATCTTGTTTCTGCATCTCATGACCGATACAAAAAAAGCTTCTTGCTGTCATTCGTCGAAATCCATAATTCGTAGTAACTCTTGTTTATGTTATAGTTATTTGATCTTTAGTTCTGATATGAGTGTAATTGTGAATGATCACTTACAGTGATTTTAATTGTATATAAATTTATTTTATGACAAAATTATGACAAAGATGCTAATATTATTATATTTCTGACGACAGATCTAATGTTCGGCTTGCCCGTGAAGGAATTTTGAAAATAAATTGAAATTGAAGCTTCATCGTTTTAGCTTGCGGAAGAGCCCGAACTAGCAAAAGTGAGACAGAGGGACCACCATCACGATCGCCGGTACTTGACTCAAAGACTGCAAGTACCAGATCAACGCTAAAAAAAAGAGCAAACGCAGACAAATCGGTGGCACGCCGCCGCCACCGAAAATTCTGCCCACCACTCACTGCCCAGTTTCAAATCGGCTCGGCTTCGGGGATTACCGGCAGGGGCGTTACTATTGTGGGGGGGGGGGGAGGGGGGACTCCCCACTAAAGGTCCTGAGAAAGTCCTTTCGTCGGGCGAAGCCCGGACAAACCCAGAAGAAATAAAATTTTGTATGATTTCGTCGAGCGTCGGTCGTCTCGTCGGCACATCGAATTCTTTTTATACGCAAGAAAAAAAAATCCTGCAAACATTTGTTGGGGACAAAACAAGGAAGAAATCGAATTCTGTATGCTTTTTGACGGGCCTCGGTATTCTCTACAGCGTATCGTTTTTTTTTTATACGCAAGAAATAAAATCCTGTAAATATTTGTCGGGCAAAACACGGAAGAAATCGAATTCGGCATGCTTTTGTCGGGCCTCGGTATTGTCGTCAGCACATCGGGTTCTATTTCTACGCAAGAAATCAAATTCTGCAAACTTTGTCGGGCGCACCCAGGAAGTCCAAGTCTCGTCGGCACAACGGGTTATTTTTACACGTCAGAAATCAACTTCTGTACAATACAGTCGGGCAAAACACAGAAGAAATCAAATTTTGTAAACATTTATCGTTCGTATGCCGAAAGTTTTAAGTTTCGTCTGCACATCGGCTTGATTTTGATTGATTTATTGTAAAATTTAGGTAAAAAACTTCGTGGTTGTCCAACCAAATTGTTTGACCTTCTATTTACATGTAGGAAATAAAGATCTTTACAGTCTTGTCGGGCAAAACACAGGAGAAATTGAATTCGGAATGCTTTTGTCGGGCGTCTGTCTTTCGGCACATAGGGTTCTGTTTATATACGTAAGAAATCGAATACTGCAAACATTGTCGGGTGCAAATTTGTAATGATATAATTAAAAAAACGCATGCGGCGCTTAGTTCAAATTATTCTGGGTATAATCGTTGGAAGCTTCGCTTTTTAGCTAAAGTTGAAACGAAAAAGCGAATTCACATATACGAATTAACATTAAAGGAACAATCTCAACTGATGCATTAAAATTAGTTTTACACAAAATTTCGCATACTGCGCATTTTGTAGTATTCTCTATTAGGAAGCTTGGTGTTTCATTTAATTGTCCTTTTAGGATTCACATTCTTGGAGGTTTGAATTGAAACATGTTAAAAGCCGGAACTTGTATGGTAGGTATTGCAAAATGTTCCGGATGAAAGGCAGAACAAAACAAAAAAATTCACCTGCGGCGCTTACTTTAACTTGTTCTGGGTACAGTCGTTGGAAGCTTCGCTTTTTAGCGAAAGCTGAAATGAAAAGCCGAATATTTAAACGAAACTGTATAAAAGGAATACCTCATTTGATGAATCACAGTTTTAATTTTACACCGGTTCTATTCTATGCTGGTGGAATATGTACGCATTTTGTCGGCACATTTTTTAGTCCATCGGCACAAACCGGAGGTCCCCCCGCCAAAGGTAAAAGTCTAATGACGCCCATTATTAACAGGAATACGCGATAACCTTTGATTTAATTATGGTTAAACTAAAAGCTGGTAAGAGTGGTAAGTATTCTGTAAGTATTCTAAATCTTCGTTCTGAATTTTTATTCTGGTATGGACTGCGTTAGAAGCAAGAACTTACTTATCAATTCCAGTCAATTCCTTTTTTTATCATGCATTTACCTCACCCTCTTCTGGATTTTGAAATTCCAACACCTGTAGAAACGTTGCAAAACCGCGGGAAAATTAGAAATTTTGCAGGTTTATACATGCCCAACGGAACCCACTGAGGTAAACAAAGTGTTTTGAGTTGCCTTTCAATTTGTGATTGGTGTCGTCTTCTGTTGAAGTTGATTGGGTTATGAAGAGCTCAAACCGGTACCTCCCATATCCAAAAGGTAACCTTGAAGGCTGTAGAATCAAGGATAGCCTACGTTCAATACAATGAAGTTCTAACTTTAGTCAAATTAAAACCTAAGTTAAACTGCACAATAACAAACAATAATCTGTACATTTGTCCATGTTATGTTGTGATGTTGCTTGATTGCATTGGATCTTCTAACCTGCATCTAGGAGCAAATCCGGAGTGTTTTAACAGTTTTGCATTGCTTTTGGCTTTTGGGGCCATCAAATTCCAAAGTATCCCTACACTAGGATAGCCACTCGGTAGCAACAACAAGTGCCATTGGCAGTCGTTGAAAGTAGGGCAGATTTGCTGATTTTCCATAGGCCTAGGCTAGTGAAAAGATCAATTGCTGTGAATTTGTCTTATTTGTATTTCAGTTTTTACTAGCCTATCTAAGATAGCTTCCAAAAATATCTAAAATACACCAAGTTACTCTGAATTAAATGATCTGTTCAGTAAGGCTAGCGGTAAGAAGCAGTCGATCCTTAGTTTTTGGGCCTGGACGCATGGGCACCATGGCCTGGAGTATGGGTATGGTACCCCTGTGAAATTTGGTTAAAATGAGACTGGCTACATAGCTAAATAGGGTCTTCTTCCTGTCCTAGATCAAAAGATACCTGATTTCACTTTCAATCCAACCTCATTTTCCAGTTTTAAAAATGTTAGAGCACTTCCAAGATACAGAGAGTTTTGTGGAGGCCACTTCTTTCCTAGTGGGTTTACTGTATCCCTTTCCATGTAGGCTAGTTGCCACTAGGCTACTCAATCCTTTTCCAGGTTGTTGCAGCTAGGTTACTCTATCCTTCTCAGGTAGTCACCGCTAGGTAGAGTGGATGAAGTAAGCTTTTAAATTTCTTCCTTCAGGAATTAAATTTCCTTTCCTTCCTAATTCCTTTAGATTGTTTGCCTTTTATAGTATTTCTTTTGAGTTTAATGAGTTTCGACAACAAATTTTAACATAGTAAAAGAAAAATCGCTCAAAATAAATACAATAAAAGACAAACAATCAGATGGAAATATTTGCTCCAGTGAACAGATTGAAAAGCTTTCCTCATCCATGCTACCTAGCAGCAATTTTCAGAAAAGGGATAAGATAAACCCACTAGAAGAGGAGTGGCCTAAAAAAACTCTATGTATCTTGGAGGTGCTTTTAAAAATTTGTAAATTGGAAAATGAGGTTGGATAGAAAGTAAAAACAGGTATCCTTTGATCAAAGACAGGAAGAAGACCCTATTTAGGTATATAACCAGTCTCAGTTTAACCAAATTTCACAGGGTACCATGCCCATGCTCCAGGGCATGGTGCCCAATATGCCTGGTAAGATGTCCTAACCAACTTACACTATTATAAATACTAAATGTAAATTTGGGTTTAAAAAAAGTAACTGAACTTGGCTATTTTGTTGATACCTAGGACTGAAAGTCCATGGCCAGCTACACTAGTAAAATGCTTAGCACTTGATCATCATATTCACACTTTATCTTATAATCCATTTTCAGCTACTCTCAATGCAAAAAACTAAATCCTACTTTCAGTAAAAATCACAAGACAAAATGGCAGCTGCCATGCATTGACCTTATGGAACTTTTCGTTGGCTGTATGACATCATGATTCTCAGAATTTTCTATGCCCAAAATTAATGTGCAATCCATGATTTTTAACTACATTTTAGCATGCTCCAGTAGAGACTAGTTGTTCTTCTGGATACTTAGCAGCAAGTTAGAGAGGTAACATTGAACTTGAACCTAAGCTAAAGTTCAGGAGAAAAATAGGCAAATGACAGAAGGCTCAGAATTTGAAAGTTATTTATTTAGTAGATACCCTGCCAACACTGAAAAAGAAGATTATTCGAAAAAAAACCAATAAAGTAATTTTTCTCTGATCTCGTGTTCCTTTTTTTGTTTTATTATGGAACTGTTTTGTTTTTGTTGGAAATGAGTAGCCTACAGGAGCGGTAAACCTGTGGTAACCAAACTCAGACCAAGTTTCAAATTTCAAGAAGACTTCAACCAAATTCAGCTGATTAAGCTATTTATTAACCTAACCAATTGTCCCAAAAACGGTTTATGTAAATACGTC
This sequence comes from Branchinecta lynchi, assembly GCA_023053575.1. Lineage (NCBI taxonomy): Eukaryota > Metazoa > Arthropoda > Branchiopoda > Anostraca > Branchinectidae > Branchinecta > Branchinecta lynchi. The sequence continues at coordinate 11,822,428 of JAKZAP010000001.1, forward strand.
CAGTGCCTCGCTGGCCGCTCGGCTCTATACATATAGATACTAACTCTTCTCGAGTTAGGGTACTTCCAGAAGTGTTAGGACAATGAAACTCGGCATGCAGCTCAGTGACCCAACCAAACTAACTTGGAAATAGTCACTTCCCCCATCTTACCACCATGGGGGAGTAGAGGGATGGGGAATCCAGAATCTTGAGGAATGGATAACTTTCAAACAGGTGATCGGATCTTGATGAAACTTTATATTTGGAAAGACTTTGTGTCTCAGATGTCCCATTTCAAGTCCGGGTGGATCTGATGAGTGTGGGGGGGGGGCTGGAGGGGGGGGACAAAAATCTTGTCATATGCTTAGAGTGGATTGATTGGGATGAAACTTGGTGGGAAGAACAAGCGCAAGCCCTAAATCCATCAGTGACAGAACCTGACCGGATTCAGCACTTGGGGGAAAGTTGTAGGGGGGGGGGGTCGGACGGTGATCACGTTTAAAGATACTTCCTGTTGTGCTACGACAATAAAAATTGGCTTGAACATTAGAGCCTGGACAACTTTGGCTTAGAAATAGTCAGTTCTCCAATCCGACCATCGTCGGGGAAGTGGAGGGATGGGGAATCCGGAACCTTGGGACATGTATAACTTTCGAAGGGGTGGTCAGATCTGAATGAAACTTACTATTTGAAGTAGTCGCGTCTCTGATGTCACTTTTCAAGTCCGGACTGGAGCTAATGAATGTAGGGGGGGGGGGGGCTGGCAATCTTGTGACATGCTTAGAGTGGAGCGATCGGGATGAAACTTGGTGGGAAGAACAAGCACAAGTCGTAGGTACATCTGTGACCGAACAGGACCGGATTCGGCAATGTGGGTGGAGTTGTAGGGGGGGGGGGGTCGAATTCCGGTGATCGCAAGTAAAGGCACTTCCAGATGTGCTAGGACGATGAAACTTGACTTGAACATTAGAGACTTAACAAGATTGGCTGAGAAATTTTCACTTCCCAGATCCATCATCCCTTAAAGTGCTCATCTTAACCGCAAAGTACAAAAATACTTTTAAGCAAAATATAAACTTTCATGATCCCCATGAGCCTATGATCACTTTTGTCTCAAGGGTTTTGCTTAGAAATGAATTTCTAGCTTCCTTAAAGTGCGCATCTTAACAGCAAAGTGAAAACAAAACTTTTCACCAAATGACACATTTCATGATCCAGAGGGCCAGTGGTCTTTGATCCACAGGGGTTTTGCTTAAAAAAGAATTTCTATCACCCTTAAATTGTGCCTCTAACTGAATAGTCGAAAACATACTTCTGACCGAATTATAAATATTGATGATCCTAAAAGGCTCAAAATCATTTTTGCGTCAAGGGTGTTGGTTACAGATCAATTTCTAGCACCCTTAAAGGGTCTTATTATAACAGCCAAGTGCAAAAATAAAATACTTTTTACCAAACTATAGATTCTTGAGATTTCCAAGGACACATGATCATTATTATTTCAAGGGTCTTGCTTACAAATGATCGCAACAAACCCACAAATTGGCAAATTCCTACGTTCTTCCCCTGCCCCAGCCTTTCAAGTACCATATGAGCTTCTAGCTCTTATTTGTTCCATTTCCTCCTGGAATCAACACAGATCTTGTCGGTACATTATGAAATTGTGAAACCGTTTGTCGGTGCGAAGACTGTTTCATGTGGTGCAAGGAAAAGTCTTCTTGATAAATCGCAAAACATTTTTGGGTAAAAGCACCTACAACACTTGTTTGTTCTGTTCCGTTCCTTGTCGGTAAATTAGCCACACTGACAAAATTGTTTTTGGGATCACAAAATGTAAGTGGATACCTATGACATCGTAAAATTTTTCCTTCCGTCCATCTGTCACCACGATAATTCTCGAACGGAAAGAGATATTTTGATGAAACTTGGTGTGAGTATCCTTTGGGTCAAGGGACAAGTCAGGTTCGTAGATGGACTTTGTAGACCTACATTTAGGGGTGGGGGAGGGTGTTCAGGTTAAGGGGCAAACAAAGTATTTTTAAACAGCTAATGAGATAGTTGGTTGAGGGGTAAGAAGACGGTGCACAGTGAAGTTGATTAGATGTTCGATTAAGGGGTAAGAAGACAAGCTGAACACTTATATGGAAATCATTTTCTACCCAGACAAGTAGTTCGCCCGGAATCCGGACAAAACCGGAAGTACTTTTAAAAGCAAAGGTTTTATTTGAATTTGATTAGATGTTCGGTATAGGGTTAAGAAGAGATGCTGAATCCGTATATGAAAATCATTTTTTACCCAAGCTGCAGCCCCAGCCTCACCCCATCGACGTCGGATCCGGTTCGGGTCTCAAACTACATATCTAGGCCCACGAGCTTTATATCTTCGAAGTTCGTCCCAATCACTCCAAGGTTTGACACAAGGCACGAGTTTCTCTCCTCCTTTAAGCTCCCAAAAAAAGAACCATTTGACATTAAACCATTTAAATGTCTCTGAGGGGCCAAGATTATTCACTTTGAGCCTTGATTCAGGCCCTTGCTCATTTTTTTTAATATTATGCCATAGAATGTAAATGTAGGATGTAGCCTACTAGCTTTCCCTTCCCTTATGCTTATAGCAGAGATTTAAGGGGGGGAAGAGGCAGGTCCGCCCTAAATCTTTTCTCTTTTTTTGTATGGAGTTTTACTCACCGAGTAAATGAAGTAAATCTGTTGCACTTGTTCTCGCCTTTTTCTTACCTGCTCAATACATGTAAAATTTCCCAAGAATTGCAGGTAATCAGCCCCGGCAGGAGACGTAAGTCAAAGTCTGAGTCAAGTCAGGATTTGTAGTTTCTGCTCCAAACACCTGTGAGTTTGGTCGGGTATTTATTGTTTCGGACTCATTTCAAGGTGTCTTGTAGTAGGTGGGCCTATTGATTTTTTGTTGTTGATAAAACACGTTATGGCAGCAGAAGACATTGCTTACAGTTTAATCGAGGATGATACCTAACCAAAATAATAGTCTAGAGCTTGAGAGTAGGCGGTGGAACTAGAATAAAGGAATGAATTAAAATTTGAAGGATAAAAAGCGAATTTTGCAATTGAAAATGTCAATATTCGCAAAATTGAAATATTCGGAGGCCTCTTGAATTTTGCGAATGTTGCGAAAAATTTAATTATTTCTCAAAATTGAAAAATAGAGAGAAAATTTTCGCAATTTTCGCTGCAATTCGAGATTTGCGCCTCCCAGACTACCATCAGATCGAGAGGTAGCAAAATCTTAGTCAGGGACTGCATTTCGAGCCAATTAGAGTGTGACTTCAAGGCGAGGGTGATTCCGGGACTCGAAACTCAACTCGTTTGGTGTATTTGGCTATGTTACAGAAAAGTCCATGTAAAAAAAAATAGAGGTTTTAAATGTAGCAAGCTTGGACATGTTCCTACTTGTTGGAAACGCTTCTGGTCTGTAATAGAGGGGGAGAAGAAGCGTAGTCTTGAGTGAGTGAGTTCCTAAGTTGTCGTCTGACACATGGAAATTTATAGAAATAAGACATTCTAGCTCAGCATCTTATTTTTCAATTTTATTTTTAATTTGCGCAATTTTTCAAAAAATTTAAGCGAATATTCAAAAGATAAATAGAGGTATTGAAATTTTACATCTATACCGGCAATCATGCTAGATCAATTAGATACTTAATGTTTTCTTTCTTTTTTCGATTTTCAGTGGAGGTATGTTTCATCCACGGACTTTGATAGACATTAGTTGCGTTTTTGCAGATACTGCGGTATCTGATACCACGGTCAAAAGTCGTTTTTGCAGTTATTGTGGTATCTGATACCATGGTCTAAAGGCGTTTTTGCATTTGTCGTGGTATCTGGCCAGTTATCGTGGTATCTGATATTCAGATTCCACGGTCCGACCGTGGTAACTGATCGTGGTATCTTAAAAGGCTCACTTTCATAATTTTTTGTCAAAGAGGTGGGAAAGAAGTTTGGCACTTAGAGCGTGTTCCATCCTACTTACCGTAGTTACTACGCATGACGTCACGAATTCTGGCTTTTTGCCGTCAAGGCTGGAACGATTTTTCTATTTTCCAGCAGGATCTGACGCCAGGGGCGAATCCGACCAATCACGTTCCAGAGATGCGTAGTTACTACGCTTACCACGCTCCCGAGCATGGTAAGCAAATAGTAACTATTAGTTACTATTCCGACAAGGTTGGAACGGTCAGCGTAGTAACTTTTCGTGAGGATGGAACGGAAATAGTAACTAATAGTAACTATTGTTACAAGGGTGGAACACGCTCTTAGTGACTTGACCGGTTATCAATTTTTCTTTGGGAAAACTTCGAAAAGCGCACTTTCGGCAATTGTCGTTTTTGCAGAGCAACCGTATATCAGATTCCACGGTAACTGCAAAAGGAATACTTGCAGATCCAGTTACAGTGGTAACAGATACCATGGTATCTGCAAAAACGCAACTATTTACATTTGCTTTTGCAAAATTAGGTGATTTTGTCATTTTGTTAAATTGATCTTGGCCTTTACCTTATCTTCATTCATATTTACAGTGAAATACTTGAAAATGAGTGGTCACACAAATGGCAAAACATCTCCAGATGTTTCCATCAACTTGGTTTCCGTTCAACAGGCAATACTAGAACAGCAAGAAGACGGCAGGGATGAGATTTCAGACAAGATTGACTCAATTGTATTCCAGAAAAGGTACCTGTATGTGAAAATATTGCTTTTTGGGGTGTTAGGAGGATTTTAAACAGTTCTAACTGGCAAACTAAGCTTCCCCAATTAAGTTGCCAAATTAAGTTAAGGTTCTGCGGGAATCCACAAGCGGCTGAGGAGAACAATTCATTGTTTCTCATAGGGCGAGTTTTAATAATACAGCGATTCGGCGACGCTCTAGTCCATTGTCCTTGGTTGGGTGATCCAGTCCGTGTAAATATTCTTTTGAGGGACAGTACAGTAGAGCAGTGGTTCCCAACCGGGTGTACGCGTACCCCAAGGGGTACGCGGGACCCCTCGTAAGGGGTACGCGAAGGTCCCAAATCTCTGAATTCGAAAATGTCTGCTTACGTCTGGCTAATGTCTGGCTTACGAAGTTTCAAAGACCCTTAACCTTTCTGACCCTTAACCAGTTTACGGACGAGAACGAAATTGACAACCTCGCAGCCTCAAGTATAATATATTTGTGTATATTTTACACTTTAATCCCCTATCACATATGCCAATAAATGACGTCTTTTTGGCTTTCTGATCTTGACAGATCTTATTAGAATAATAGAACAATGATTCTTCAAAACAGGTACGCAACCTTTTTGAACGTTAATTAGGGGTATGCGAGACGGAAAAAGTTGGGAACCACTGCAGTAGAGGTACGCTTATGTGATCGTTTGTGGACTTTGCCATTTTCCTTCACCTGCTGTGTCTAAAGCTGACTACCGGTTTGCCAAATTAGGTAATGAAAGGCGTCTGAAAACAGCTGAATAAGTATTTTGGATCTTCATTCTAACATTTAGCCCAAAACTGCGCTGTTCACATTAAAGTAACTGTTCACATAAACATACCTTTACTCTGCTACTCCTCAGTTCAAAAAGGTTACATTCGAACCGTGAATGAGCATCCTTTCATCTTCAGTTTCTTGGGAATGGACGGAGCATTTTTCGGGGCTGAGGAGATAGAAGAGGTTGTTGTGTAGTAATTTTCTAGTTCAGCCTTCTCGTTGAAATGAAGTTTGTGTGTCCTAAGGTTTGTATGGTATAGTTCTTCCTTCAATTGACTGGCACTTGGGTTCCACTCTGGATCCCTTTCGGCCTCGGTTGCTTCTACTTCTTCGTTGCTGCGGTTATGAAATGTTATTTTCTGAATTCTTGCTCATTTTAGATCTGACCGTGAGGCTCAGTACCAACCTTCGCTCGCCAGAGCCCCAACGACAAAGGATGACTTACGGTATAATATGAAGCATCCGAAAAGAGGAAAAGCTATCATCTTGAACAACAAGGAATTCAGTCCCGCTCTTGGACTCCGACCCCGCAATGGAACCGACGTGGACAGGGATAAGCTGTTCTTGAAGCTCCGCGAGCTTGACTTTGACGTTTATTGTTACAATGACCTGACACTTGGCGAGATCGAAGCCGTTTTAAAGTCACGTAAGTAGCCTGTATTTTTTTAGGAGACGACCAACTGTAAGGGTCAAGAAATGACAGCATAAATAACAAACACTGAATAAATATAAACTACGAATAAAGGAAAAAATAAAATTTCAGTTCATCAACCTGGAGAGAAACCACAATATAGGGGGGGGGGGGGGGGGGGGGGGGGGGGCACGACAGCCCGATTGGCAAACTCAGCCGCACATGTGAACTCGCCATCACGACAAGGAGAGGGTTCTAAGCGCGCAGAATTCGTGTAAAAAGCGATATGGCTGATGCCCGCCTCACTTCACCAAAAGCTGGAAGACCGTCACCAACAAACATACCTAAAGCACTGCAGTTCCGAGAGAACCCGGGTAACCACCTTAGAGAATTGTTGTATAGGACCCGGAAAGTACTCTCACGCTTCAAGGTAAGCCTGTTCACGAAGGAGACGCACTAAAGTTGCGTACAGTACGCATTGAAAAGAAAAGATTTTACAGGAGCATCACACCTACCAATTCAACGAATTAGCACATTGGCACGGACACACAAAGACCGGGACAGGGCTGCAACGTGTAGTTCAACACTCAGTTTTGGAGTAAAGGTCACCAACTAGAGTTACAGTACTAAAAATATTCTTTGAGCCCAAGCTGACTTTGAAACATTTATTCAAACAATGTTTACAACGGATACGTCAGCTACGATTCTTCGTCAGCGATATTTCGGCCCTTCTTAGCAAGGGTCCTCGTCAGGCTGTCAATCCTCTGGTTCAACTTCGGGGAAGGAAACAAACCTGTAATTGACCTGACCTGTAATTAAACCTGATTACAGGGTTTACAGGGACAGCCTGACGAGGACCCTTGCCAGGAAGGGCCGAAATATCGCTGACGAAGAACCGTAGCTGACGTATCCGTTGTAAACATTGTTTGAATAAATACAGTACTATAGCTTGGACATGTACACATGAGTGACGGGATTTGATGAGGAAATCGAGGCTTTAAGGGCAAAGATAACGTACTTTTCTCTCCTCTTTTTTACCCTCCCGTCAACTAACGTATGCGGGATGGCGATTTCAAGGAAGTAACGTCTGCCATAGGCCGAATTGGTTACTTTATTTCAGCACTTTTCAAAGACAGTTACACCTGTTTTTTTTTTCGAAAGAAATTTCAGCGAGATATACCTGCTTGTTCGATCTTTCTTACTTACTTTTGATATAGAACACTGGACTTTGTCACAGGTATTGTGTTAGTGGTTAGGAGCAGCCGGCTTCCTAGTAGAGGCTTCCTCGAGCCTGTAGATGAATGTATACATTAATTCTACAGATTTAACAAGGAGGTACATCTCGCTAAAAATTTCTTCCAAAAAACAGGTGTAAACTGTAAAATGCTGAAAAATAAAATAAGCCTACAGCCTATTTTGTAATCTTGCCTGTTTTCACATTATTTTTTTTTCCAGTTGCCAAAGAAGATCATTCCGATCGTGACACGCTTATGATTACAGTGCTTTCTCATGGCGAGGCAGGGATTATGTTCGCGAAAGATACGTGCTACAAACCCGAGATCCTCTGGTCATCTTTTACAGCCGACCGCTGTCCCACCCTCGCTGGGAAGCCAAAGCTTTTCTTTATCCAGGTAAGTAGAAACCTCTAGTCTTTCTTTCCGCACTTTTCTTCCTAAGTATTCCTTTAACCTAGGATGGCTGATAGTTAACCCCAAGCGGAGTACGATCACCTTCCGCAAGTTATACAGACATGACCGCACCGTCAGTGTAAGAATAGGGCTTTGTGAGACTATACGGCAGACTCTTTGAGGGAGCCCAGTGCTCATGCCCATTCATTCTTTTTGTTAGCGCTCGTTATGTCTTTTTAGTGATTAAACTCTCATTTTCACATAGTTTCTTACCTGTACCCGGAACTGCAATTAGTATCGAGCACATTTTTGAGCAAAACTTTTATTCTCGTCAGGAATGAACACTCGAAAATTGGGAATCCGGAAGCAAATGACGTCAAAGACCAAGGGTTTTTATCTGAAAGCATTACGCTTAAATTGGCAATTTAACGTATTGGGGTTCAAGTCGCCAATTTTGGAACACACGCTGTCATTGACTTCCCAAATAAAAGTTAATAGGGTAAATGTCTGCTGCATGTTGTTTAAGTTAGTTAGCGCCAAGAATCGATGCCTTGGAGCGTGTTCCACCCTTCTAACTATTGTTAGAAGGGTGGTATTAGTTACTATTTTCGTTTCAACCTCGTAAAAAGTTATTAAGCTGACCGTTCCAACGTTCTCGAGATTAGTAACTATAGTAACTATTTGCTTACCATGCCCATTCATTCTTTTTGTTAGCGCTCGTTAAGTCTTTTTAGTGACTAAATTCTCATTTTCATGTAATTTGTTACCTGTACCCGGAACTACATTAGCACCGAGCACGTTTTTCAGCAAAACTTTTATCCTCGTCAGGAATCGAACACTCGAAAATTGAGAATCTGGAAGCAAATGACGTCAAAGACCAAGGGTTTTCTTCTGAAAGCAGCATGCTGAAATTGGTAATTTAACGTATCGGGGTTCAAGTCGCCAATTTTGGAATACACACTGTGTATTATGATGAAAATTAGTAGGGTAAATGTCTCCTGCATGTTGTTAGTTAGTTAGCGCCAAGAATCGAGGTCTTGGAGCGTGTTCCACCCTTCTAACAATAGTAACTATTAGTTACTATTTTCGTTTCAACCTCGTAAAAAGTTATTAAGCTGACCGTTCCAACCTTGTCGAAATAGTAACTATTTGCTTGCCATGCTCGGGAGTGTAGTAAGCGTGGTAATTACGCATTTCTGTAACGTGATTAGTCAGATTCGCCGGTCGTATGATATTCTGCTGGAAAATAGGAAAATCGTTCCAGCCTTGACAGCAAAAAGCCAGAATTCGTGACTAAATTCGTAGTAACTACGGTAAGTAGGGTGGAACACGCTCTTAATTGTACATGTTTGAAGATCGCGCCGTGGTACCACATTAAAGTCGTCAGAACGACTGTAAGTCCTCTACGTGGTTTATTAGCGACTGTCCTTTGTGTGCTAACTTACTGTGTGTTTTCTGTTATGACGTTATGTTTTGACGTAAAAACAACCCATCGGCTTGTCCGTTATCTGTTTTTTAGATTATATTGAATTGAATTGAATTGACGGACAAAATCTGTTCTGGTGGTGTTTGTCTTTTTGATAAAAACAAAATAGACATCCATATAAAGCACCCATGACAGGACATGGAAGCCGTTAATTATTGCAGAAAATGTATCTCTCAGTAAACCAAGTAGAGGGCTTAGAGAAAATCAGAGCAGTATAACACTAGGGAGTAGCATCAAAACCTATGCTTTTCTTGCTTCACAAACGGGCCTTACTCATAGCGCCGCCCACTACGCTTGCAGCATTTAAAGCGAGACAAACTTGCGGGTTGAGACATTCTAGTAAAGCTAAGATGTGTTCTGCACTTATCGTGGAAACATGTGCTGCTGTACCTTTTTTTTTTGCTGTGTTCAGAATATGAAGTTATTGTAGCCAGCGCTGGTGCGCGACTGAATTAGTTTCAGCAGGGACGTTCTCGATCGCCCGTGGTGCTAGTGTCGTTGCTCTTCGAGTGCGTGCCACTCGAAAGACGTTTTACAAAGTCTTGGCGGTACTTTCTAGTGCTCTGAAGAAAAGAGAGCTGTTTATTTTGGCAGAAGAAAAACTATCTTGTTTGCGCGATAAACAAGCTGAGCGAAACATGTCCATTTGTGTTTTTTCTGGCCAATAGTTTTTGTTCTGAAAGCTATTGCTTATTCTAAAACTGGTTACAAATGTGCAGAATTTCTTTCACTTGTCGTTTTTGTGTCCAAGGGTAGGCTACATACAGTTAAATTGAAAGGTGAGCATACGGTGCTTTCACGAAACCCGTGTGACTTGTCACGTCATTTGCTCCCAGATTCGTAGTTGCGGTCAAGGAGATTTAAGGGTTTGATCCTGATCAGGCCAGAAAAGTTCTTCACGCTCTTGGTGGAAAAGACTTATTACGATTCTTGGTAGAAAAGAATTTCTGTCAAAATGAGTATTTACTGACTGACGATAAACAACGGGAGTTGCGAAAAAGAACGAATAAACATCCTTAATCACATTGTTGCGTTTATCTTGAAAAGTTGACGGTCAGCTCCGCTGACCTCGATCAACAAACAACAAAGTTAGCGTAATCTTTTCTTCTTTTAGGCTTGCCAGGGGGATCGTCTAGATTCAGGAACCCTCCTTTCCCATAGCAGCAGAGGTATTACTGAGACGGACTCCGGTAGCTTTAACTACAAGATTCCCAGTCATGCAGACTTCCTTATTTGCTACTCCACCATTCCAGGTGAGCCCTTTTTATCCCTTCGATATATGACATACGAAGAGGGACTTGAGTTTATTGGAGAAGTAGAACTCTAACAATTTTGGTTTCCAAAAAGTATGTTGGACGATATGTCTCATCTTGACAATGAGAAAACAAAGTTCCTTTTCGCGTGCTGATCTGTCTGAATCGTAGAACTCCCCTGTGAACTCAAGCCTTTCGACCCTAGACTCATACTAGTCCCTTGTAGAGCGGATTTGTTTTTTTTTATCCCACAAGATTGAGAAGGATAGCCTATACAAAAAATAGCTTAATCAGTTGGTAGGCTACATTTAAAAAGTCTAGATGGTTTGAACATAATACTGCCTATTGGGCTAGAGAAGGCTCTGTTTAAAGCCCAAATGAAAGCAAGAACTGAAAACATGGGCGAAAGGCTCTGTCTCAAAAGAAGTTTAGTAGTTAGGTTAGGCCTGACGTTCTTTACTCCGATTTTTGGGAGATATTTAAGAAACACCTTTACGCTGTAGTGAACTATAATGGAGAGACACCTTCCTCCCCGTTCTTGGCACCTTAACCTGTGACCGAGTCTGATGCGAATTTTGGATGAGTTCAGTGCTGATAGTGCAGACTGGAACCGATTTTCCGGATACGACAGCGAATATTTGGGTCCGACTGTGACTACTCTTGATGACTATCTCTCCTTGCCGATGCAAAATCTCCGGTCTCTCCCGGTAGCTAGCGGAAGAAAGGCAGAAGAGGTGTCATAGGTGCACCCAAAGATCGCGGTGATTGATTGACACACGGCTCGAGCCGTTGAGTTTGAGTCGTACGGACACGCTTACTCCTTCTTCCTGAGGATCACTTGCGCGTTTGGACTTAGTCATATAGAGTGTTTCAGACGCTGTGGGAATAAAACCGGGGGTTAACACCTGGGTTAGAAGCTTTCGCGCTGGATAGTCATTTACATTTTCCTTTGTCGGTGTCTTCTGCTGAATTTTAATCTCTTTCACTATTAGCAAGTTTTTCTTCATTATCACCATGTTTTTTTTTGTTTTTCTTCAAAAACTTCCATTTTCCACTGACGAACTGATAAGTACGCGTTGACGCAACGAAGAATAGAACTTGGTCCTATTCTTGCGTTGCGTTTTATTTGTCTGCGTAAGCTCTGCGTTGCGTCGATGCAAGCACAACGCAGAGGTACCGTAGGATACGGCGTATTCTCGCCGTTCCCGAGGACTCCACTTGATGAGTCCCCGCGTTTTTGTTTGTCCTGGGGACTCACTCCCCGTATTCTCGCGAGTACCCACGGACGGGGAATGCTCCGATTATCATCACCACCATCAAAATGGACTCCCTTTCAGATTCGGAAGGGAATCTATTTTTCCTGGTGTTTGTGCAATGTAAAATTGATTAAAAACAGTCAGAATAAACGAAACCAAATTAAAGTGGATCCAGACTAATTTCGTCAGCTGCACATTCTTTTTTTCCAACAAAATCCATTTTTGAAGCATTCCCCGTATTCTCGCTGTTCTGTACGTGGAGTCCGCGCGGAGTGGCTCCCTCTATTCCCGTCGTTCCCTTCGATTCCCCGAAGAGTCCTCGGGAAACGGCGAGCATACGCCTATAGTGTGAAAGGCTCAACGCGTCAATGTGAAAGCGGCTTACTGCTTGAGGCGTCTGCGCGTGGTAATCCGTACAATCCCCAAAATTGACAGCCGGATCGATACTAAAGTCGGCTGTCCGTCGATCGGGGAAATGTAATCGGGGCGTAATGGCTTCTGGATTGGTGGACAACGTAGAGGCGAGAAAGCGGCTCCAAGCTTTCTCGAAAAATGCTTGTCTGTTCTTGCATGTGAACTGGATCCACGTTAAAACGCGCAGAGCTTCCTGATTCCTTGCGAAGACTGAAGTACTCTTGGTCTAATCTTAAAACTCGTTTAGGATTCTTCTCTTGGCGGAACACCACCAACGGTTCTTGGTTCGTCCAAGCTCTCTGCAAAGTGCTTGGTGAGCGGTACCGGAGCACACATCTTCTTGATATGATGACCATCGTCAATCAAATTGTTGCCTTCGATTACGAATCAAACTGCCCAGGAGATGCAGTTATGCATCAAAAGAAGCAGATTCCGTGCATAACTTCACTTCTCACGCGTCAGGTGTATTTTGAGCCAAAATAAGCCCAAGACTGTCGTCTTTCAAGTGTCCTTAATTGTGTACAGCAATTTTTTTTTCAACCGAGTGCAGTGGCGTTAGGCCGTGTTTTTCGTAAGCAGTGCCGATGAAAAATTTATCTCAAAATAGTACTATGAAGTAGTACGAAAAAGTAGCATGCAGTACTAACGATGCTACTACATGCTTCTACTTCAAGGCTACCGTGTTACTGCACACTACTATATGCTCCTATTAGCAAGACTGGATGCTACTATGGCAAGACAGGATGCTACTGGATACTACTAAATAAGATTGGACCAGTCTGAGGCATATTAAATGATAGTATTCCTTTGCTATTATTTAGTATTACATGCAACGTTTTCGTACTACTACGCAGGCTACAAATTTTTCATCGGGTGGAGTAATATGTAGTTAAAAATGGATCAGCAAGATCGATTGATAGTTTGTTTTTGCCAGGCCCTTGGTCCTTCCGGTTCGACGATCAAATGGATTTATCTCTCCCTTGAAAAAAAAGATAATATACCGGTCAACTCAAAGAAAGGAATGAGACCCGATAATGAAACTTGAATTATTGAACTTCACCGGGAAAAACGTACCATCGAAGACTCTTTTTTAGTTTCGAGAGCGATGAGCTACGAACGGTTGTTAATCAAAGCATACACCGTCCTCAGCGGTATTTAGGTATAACCGATAAAACGTTACCGGAAGCGTTTGTGGAAAATTGAGCCCGTTTTCGTTTTTCGCGGTTAAGCTCCCTTGAGACGGAAGTAAGCTCTTACGATACCCTTCGCTCTGAGACCCTTACAGTCGTCATAAACAGCTTACCTGGTTGTCCGTAACGGAGAATTTCGCGTAAAGCGGAGTTGAAGATTCAGAGTCAACGTCAGTCCGAGTCACCGTCAATCTGAATTGATCTTAGCCGACTTTATATAAACTTTTCGTATCCCTCTGAGGTCAAATTGAACATTTTATTTGTAGGATTAGGAGAGAACTAGGGTAGAAACTGTATAAAACTTTTACGCATTGCTGGAACTAAGGTCGCAGCAATATCTCTACTTCCTGTGTGCTAGTTGTCATCTGTATGACTTAGACCCAGTTAATTGTGCTTATATTAGCTAGAACCTGCAGAAGGCTTGTAAGTTTATTTTTTCGAAAGCATTTTAAGATTGATTTCAAATAAATCGTTCAGGGTAAAAAGAACAGCTTTCAGTGTACCTGGTCTGGTTCTCTGTTGCATGGTGTATTGAACATTTATCTGGATCCCAATCTGGCACTATGCCGTGGGGTCGTTTTGCACACGTGTGAACGCTTTCGAAAAAAATTCAGAGAAATCAAATAAGAGCTCTAAGCTCATATGGCACTTGCAAGGCTTGGTAAAAGGGTGAAAGTAGGAATTTACCAATTTGTGGGTTTGTTGTAATCACCTGTAAGCAAACCCCTTGGGATGAAAATGACGATGGACCCTTGGAAATCACGAGAATGTATCGTTTGGTAAAAGGTTTTTCTTTGTACTTGGCTGTGATGATGTGCACTTTAAGGGGGCTAGAAATTCATCTGCGATCAAAACCCTTGAGGCAAATGATCCTGGGACCTTTAGGATCGTGAGACCAAAAGTTTTTTTTTTTACTTTTCGGTTAAGTTGCGCACTTTAAGGGTGCTAGAAATTCATTTCTAAGCAAAACCTTTGAGGCAAAAATGACCATGGGCTCATGGGGATCATGAAAATCTAGATAAGTATTTCTTTGTACTATGCACTGAAGATGAGTACTTTGAGGGATGGTCGGTTCTGGGAAGTAACAAATTGTAAGCAATCTTTTCAAGTCTCTAACGTTCAAGCCAAATTTCATCGTCCTGGCAGATCTGGAAGTACCTTAAATCACGGTCACCTGAATTACGGACCCCCTCCGATTCCCCCCAGAGTGCCCGAATCCGGTCCGGTTCTGTCTCTGATGTATCTAAGACTTACGCTTGTTCTTTCCACCAAATATCAGATATTTTCGAATATCAAGTTTCATCAGTATCCGATCACCCGTTCAAAAGTTGGACATTTCTCAAGGTTCCGGATGCCCCCTCTCTCCACTCCCCCACGATGGTTAAATCGGAGAAACGACTGTTCGTAAGTTAAAGTTGTCGAGTCCCTGATATGCCTGCCCAGTTTCATCGTCCTAGCACATGTTTAAGCATCTTAACTCGGGGTGACCGGAATTCCGGAACCCTCCCTCCAACTCCCCCCACAGTGCTCGGATCCGGTCCGATTTTGTCAACTACGTACCTGGGGCTTGTGCTTGTTCTTCCCACCAAGTTTCATCCCGATTCATACATTCTGAACATCTCACACGATTTCCGGTCCCCCCCGCTCCAACTCCCCCCAAGGTCATCTGATTCGTTTCCGACTTGACGTGTGATATCTGAGGCACGAGGTCTGTCCAAATATCAAGTTTCATTAAGATCCGATTCCCCGTTCAAAAGTTCTACATACGTCAATATTCCGGTTCCCTCTCCCTCCACGGTGGTCGGATCGGGATAGTGACTATTTCATGTTAGTTTGGCCAAGTCCCTAATATGCCTGCAAAGTTGCATCGTCCTAGCACATGTGTAAGCATCTTAACTCAGGATCATCGGAATTCCGGAACCCTCCCTCCAACTCCCCCCACAGTGCTCAGATCGGGTCCGGTCTTGTCAACTACGCATCTAGGGCTTGTGCTTGTTCTTCCCACCAAGTTTCATCCCGATCCGTCAACGCTC
Organism: Branchinecta lynchi; assembly: GCA_023053575.1. Lineage (NCBI taxonomy): Eukaryota > Metazoa > Arthropoda > Branchiopoda > Anostraca > Branchinectidae > Branchinecta > Branchinecta lynchi. The sequence goes on from JAKZAP010000001.1 coordinate 11,837,796, forward strand.
CGTCGGATCGGGGAAGTGACTATTTCCAGGTTAGTTTGGTCGAGTCCCTAACATGCCTGCCAAGTTTCATCGTCCTAGCACATCTGGAAGTACCCTAACTCGCGATCACCGGACTGACCGACGGAAAAGTGATCGGGATATGGCACTTGGCCGGAAGTCAAGTGCCGTAAAAATAAATAACCATAGTGTAACTGAAACTCTTCGCGTGTTCGTTGACATGTTCGAGTGTCGCGGCTCTTCGATTCTTGTGTTACGGATTCCCGTTCTCCTCAAATCGTTCCTTCATAATCTTCACTTTTCGTATATGTTCCCTGAACTCGCTGAGTACTTCAAGCCTGTGAAGGCAAGAAGGTTTAATCATTAACAGGTTAACAGTATGTAACGCATATCATGCTATGACCTCGGTCAGATTACGATAATCGTCACACAGAAAGTTAGCGGTTGCTATGACTGCATATCAACCTCCAGAGAGGCCAGAACTGAGGTTGATATTGTATAATAAGAAGACCAAAGGTTTCGATGGGATCCCAACATTTTAATATCTGCTCCAGACAATTCGGTCTTGTAGATATTCGGTCTTCAGACTTCTTAAACGTTTTTACTTTTAAAATTTAGAAACCGATTAAGACCAATGGTAATAATCGGAGCAGACCAAGTTCGTATTTGACAGTGCAAAACGGATACGCCAGCTGAATTCTACCAAGTTCAGATATATTCAGATATCCATTGTGCGCTGTCAAATGTTCAGGTATGGTTTCAGCATATGGTTTACCCTATAGCGTACGTCGTATCGCCTTCCTTCCTTACTTCTGCCCAACTTCCGGTTTCGGCCAGATTCCGGACGAACTACTTTTCTGGCAAAAAACTAAAGCTCAAAAATGAATTCAGCATGTCTCCTTCCTCTACATCGAACCTCTAATCAACTTCATTTTACAAATAACATTTAACAAATTTTTCCGGTTTCAGACAGATCCCGAGCGGTCTATACGTCTGGTGAGAAAATGATTGTCATGTACGGAATCAGTATATCTTCTTACCCGCAAATCGAACATCTTATCAAATTTAAAGAAAACTTTTACTTTGAACAGATTTCCGGTTTTGGCCCGATTCCGGCCGAACTAACTGTCCGGCGAGAAAATAATATTCATATTCGGACTCGGCACGTCTCCTTGGCCCTAAATTGAACCTCTAATCAACTTCAGATTAAACTTCTACTTTTGACAAATTTTCCGGTTTTCGCCGGATTCCGAGTGAGCTCTTTGTCACGCGAGAAAATAAATTTCATATTCGGTTTCATCATGTCTACTTACCCCTAATTCGAATATTTCATTAGCTTTTAAAAAACACTTTTTGTTCCCCTTAATTTCAAACCCCTCCCCACCACTAAATATAGGACTACAAAGCCCATCTTCGAATTTGACCTCTATTTTGTCCCAAAGAGTCCTCATACCAAGTTTGATTAAAATATCTCAACCCCGTCGAGAGTTATCCTGCTAACAAACGGACGGACGGACAGACGGACAACTTTTGCGAATCATAAATATCCCCCACTTACTTTTTGGGATCCCAACAACCAGACGGCCATTGAAAATAACCTGTCCGAGCCGAAGGCGAGTAAATGGACTTCGAGCTTGTTTTCCAATACCAATATTTTTCGAACATAAATGTTGAGGCGGATAGTAATGAAGATAAAAAAGCGAGGTTTCTCGTTGATAGTTTCGTAGATGCCAGAATGTCATTGTTTTTCCTTCCAAAAGTCGCTAGTTTCATCAGAAAAAGTATCAACGCAGAATTTTTTATTAATGGATTGTTAAATCAGAGCAACACCAAGAAAAAAGACTGTGGTAGTTGCTCAGTAGCTGCCTTTTGGAGAGTAGAGGACAATGTTTATATTTTGATCTCGTGCATTTACTACATTATTGAAAGCTCAGTGTATTGCTCCTTAAGCTCCTCTCCTGCTCATCTCCTTAAGTGCGTTAATAAAAATCATCATCATAAGTTGGAAGTAATGTCGTTTCAGTTGACAAGTTGCATAGGAGGGCTAGGAAGCAACATTTCCTTTCAGTTTTGAAAAGAATTTCTCTAATATTTTTCAACATTCTTTTTCTGTTTTATTTTTTTTTTTCTCTCTCTCTCTGAAAATGATGTCTTTTATTAATTTTTCGGAGGTCAGGTTCTACTTTTCAGTAGTTGAGGGAAAGTGCTCGATGAACTTCTGCGGTGGTTGATACGGCTTCATATCGTCCTCTCTGGAGGCTGATACGATGTCGAATCAGCCTCCACAAGACTCATTGTCACGATATAACTACGTGTGGGACATAGGAAGATATACCTGTTCGAGAGCTTCGTTTTTATATTTACTGGAAAGGATTCGGTCGCAGAGTTCTAGCTAGTTTTTTCGAAGAAACGAAAGAGTATGACACATCGCACAATTCTGGAACCAGTGGCAACACCGGTTTAAGGTTGATTAATTCTGTCTCTCTAAGAGCCCGCCGCTAGAAAGCATCTGCTACGCCACAAATTAAAAATGATCGTATTGGATAAGCGTTGTATTGTTATAAACTGAAACGCATGGGTCACAATAGTAGTAATTTTCACATTTTTATAGTGAGCTAGAGTTGCCATTTCACTAAAAAAAAATTCCCTACATAAGTAGCAAATAAGTAGTTATAGTGTTATAATATAATGTTATAATAGTTAACATACCACCATCTCAGTTGATATAAAAAAACAAGCTCGAAGGCCATTCATCTTCGGCTCGGACAGGTTATTTTCAATTGCCGTCTCGTTGTTATAATCCGATATCAAACTCGTTGTTGGAAGTAACCTTTAATATGCGTGGTTAATGGTTCTGTCCGAAAAAAATTACAACAGTTAACATGCCACCATCTCGTCCGAAATCCGAGTCACTAGCTCGACGGCCATTTGAAAATATTAACCACGCTGCGGTCGGTGAATAGTTTTCGTAACTTACCTCACCTTCGACTCGATTAGGTTATTTTAAATGGACGTCTGGATGTTATTTTCCTATGTCAACCTCGATGTCTAAAGCGAGATCCGGTATTCTAGTTACACATCACATATTCATTTAAATAGGTATGAAAACCCGATGAGAAATATGTTACTTCGTGTGTCCGGTATCCGCAGATAGCCTAATCGATTTCATTCGGATTTGTGGTAGCCTACCTCATGTGCTTGTTCCTTTTAAATCTGCATTAAATACAAAGGAAAGCCATTGCTGAAAAATAAAAGAAAAATGTCCGATTCCTTGCAAGCAAATCGTAACATAATTTTTGTACTTTCTGTAGGCGTAACTTTTCGAGCTAAGCATTTGCAACCCTTGAAATACAAGCCTATGTTAAATTCAAATTCGCCGCTTCTGGGTGAGTTTTGGGTTGTTATGCAAGCAGCTTAGCACACACACTGAAAATTATTACTAGAGCCCGGGGTGACAAAATACAAAACCCCTTCGACGAGTCAAAATATTCAGTTTATTGAAATATCAGATGTAACAGCCTACCTTCCCTGTAGGCAAAGTGATGGGTTTTCTAAATAAAAAATCTGTTAGGCTCTTGTCGCCAACGTTTGTCGCCTGTCGTTTGTCGCCATGCTTGCCCTTTTTTGGGAAGCTTTCGAACGCTGAAGACACTAGCTCGCTAAACAACGTCAGCCTTAGAAGACAAGAAGTTAGGGCTCGCAAGACAAATCTTGGCCGGACGTTGTTCTCAATTATCGACCCCGCTTGCAGCCGAGTTTTCTTTCACGACCAAACTAGATTGCTCCTTGTGGCAGCCACCAAGCGAAGGCACTTCTGCTTCCACCCATCTCGACTGGCTTAGTCATCAGGGCGAGCCATTGAGTCTCCCATAGTCTCTGACCCTTCCTAAAGACTACAATCGGTTCGAGGTCCGCGTTGACCGTCAGAAGCAAATGCTGACGGGCGGGGGGGGGGAGGACTCGCGCCATAATTCGGACAGGGGAACTTCTGGTCGTCGGAGTACGTGCACGAACAGTCTTAGTCCGTCTTAAGCTCGGATTGGGGTCGACGTAAGCGGTCGGTGGGATCTGCCAGTGTTCGCACTTCATCATTACCTGTGATCCTCAGGTTTCATTCTCAGTATGGATCGCAGGCATCTATGGCAGAATGCATTGAGTTCACGTGCTTCTGTGGGTTTAAGCGGCGAAGCTTGGGGGCCATAGAGAAGTATCGACAGGACAAGGCCCTCGTAGTCTGAGGCAATATTTAGTATGTAGTGTGGGCTTTCGACCCTGCTTTTGACTTAATCAGCGAGGAGGTTTGAAACCTCGGTATAACCGAGGGAAAACCGAAGGAAAGGCTTGTGCTTATTCATGATCCTTTACCATCGAACCAGTGACGAAATTGAAAAGAGCTGGTGAGAGGATGAAACCTTGAAGAACGCCTTCTTCTACCAAGAAATGCGTTGACTGCTCTTCGCTTCACCTCTCACCAGAGCCTCCGTCTGGTCATAGTATGCCAGGATAAGGCGGATTATTTTCTCTGGGAACCCGTTTTCAAGCATTCCCAGCTATATTATACCTTTCTTTGCTGAGTCGAATGCAGAAACAAAGTCGATGAAGAATTTCGTGGGTTCCTGTTGATGCTTGAAGCTGTGCTCAAGAATTCGGCAAAGAAAGAATAGCTGCTCCGTGCAGCCCGTGCTCGTTCTGAAACCCGCTTTGGTTTGGTCTTGTGCGTTTGTCTGAAGTCTCTGAAGCTTTGCAGCAGGATAGCTGCTAAGACTTTTGCTGCACTTACCAGGGGCGTCACTATGGGGGGGGGGAGGGGTGGACTCCCCCCTCAAAGGTCCTGAGAAAGTAATTTCGTCGGGCGAAGCCCGGCGATAGTTCACTTGTTTGTCGGCGCCAAGCGCTGGCAAACACAGACAAAATAAAATTGTGTATGCTTTTTATCAGGCATCGGTCGATTCGTCGGCAAATCGGGTGTTTTTATATGCAAGAAATAAAATCCTGCAAACGTTTGTCGGGCAAAACACTAAAGAAATCGAATTCTGCATGCTTGTGTCGTGCCTCGGTATTCTCGTCGGCACATCGGGTTCTTTTTATACAGAAGGAATCCAGAAGAAATAAAAAAAAAAACTAATTTTTGTCGGTCGACTCGTCGGCAGATCGGGTTCTTTTTATACGCAAGAAATGAAATCCACCAAACATTTGTTAGGCAAAGCACTGGAGAAATCGAATTCTGCATGCTTTTGTCGTGCCTCGGTTTGTCGGCACATCCGGTTCTTTTTATACATAAGAAATCCAGAAGAAATAGTTTTTTTTTATGCTTTTGTCGGTCGACTCCTCGGCACATCGGGTTCTACTACCACGTAAGAAATCAAATTTTGCAAACTTTGTCGGGCGCATCCAGGAAGTTTAAGTTTCATTGGCACAACGGGTTATTTTTACACGTATGTATCAGGTTCTGTACAGTCTAGTCGAGCAAAACACAGAACAAAATCAAATGCTCGATAGTTTTGTCAGGCGTCGGTATTCTCGTCGGCACATCGGGTTCTTTTTACACTAAAAAAAAAAAAAAATTAAATTCTGTAACTTTTTATCGGGCGCATGCCGAAAGTTCAAGTCTCGTCGGTACATCGGCTTCTATTTACGCGTAAAAAATACAGTTCTTTACAATCTTGTCGGGCAAAACACAGAAGAAATCGAAATCTGAATGCTTTTGTCGGGCGTCGGTATTCTTGTCCGCACACCGGGTCTTTTATACGTAAGAAATCAAATTCTGCAAACATTTGTCGGTCGCAAATTTTTCCGGAAAAAATACAGATTAAAAAAAAATTCGCCGGCGTTGCTTAGTTCAACTTGTTCTGGGTACAGTTGTTGGAAGCTTAACTTCTTAGAAGAAGTTGAAACGAAAAGCCGAATATTATGTGAAATTAAAGATATGAATTTACATCAAAGGAACAATGTCAACTGATGCATTACAGTAAATTTTACATAAAATTTCACCTGCAGCGCATTTTGTAGTATTCCCTATTTGGAAAAATAGTGTATCATTTAGTTTTCCTTTTAGGATAGAAATTCTTGGGGTTTGAAACATGTTAAAAGCCGGAAGTTGTATGGTACTATAGCTGAATTTTCCGCAAAAAAACAGATTAAAAAAATTTCGCCGGCGGCACTTGGTTTAACTTGCCTTGGTACAGTCGTTGGAAGCTTCGCTTTCCAGCAAAAGTTAAAATGAAAAGCCGAATATGTGAACTTTAAAATACGAAATTATACCAAAGGAATAACCTCATTTGATGCGTTGTTACAGTTAGTTCACACAAAATTTCGCCTGCGGCACATTTTGTAGTATTCTTTATTTAGAAGAACAGTATTTCATTTAGCTTGGCGTTTTAGGATTGAAATTCGCTGAAACACGTTAAAAGCTAGAACTTGTATGGTAGGTATAGCTAAATTTTTCTGGAAAACAAGGCAGATTAAAAAAATTTCGCCGGCGGCGCTTAGTTTAACTTGTTCTTGGTACAGTCGTTGGAAGCTTCGCTTAAAAATGAAAAGCCATATATGTGAACTTAAAATACGAATTACATCAAAGGAATAATCTCAACTGATCCATTACAGTTAGTTTTACCCCGGTTCTATTCTGTGCTGGCGGGAAATGTACGCCGTAGCGGCAACGGCGTGTTTTGTCGGCACATTTTTTAGTCTGTCGGCACAAACCAGACGTCCCCCCCCCCCAAAGGTAAAAGGCTAGTGACGCCCCTGGCACTTACCATCATACCACTATAGTTGTTTTTACAATCAACCTTGTCACTATTTCTTTTTTACAGGGAAGGGGGTGGGCCATAATGGAGTTGCGCTAGTCTTCCGGGACGTATTCCAGATGTCAACGATGATGTTGTAGAAGTATAGCAGACGAGCTATTCTATCGGATCGTCTGCGGTTGCATTATCATTGTCTGATAGGGATAATCATAGGTTTTCTTTACAGCGAGCTGGCTGAAGACTGGAGTTTTGGTCTAGAAACATCAGCAGAAATTCTGACAATTTTGTTTTTTTCTGATCACCACCACATGTATGCAGCATACATCTGGAATGTGAAGGAACGTTACCCACGTTATCGTTACATATTGCAACCCTCCGGTTTTCACCATACTTTTCAATCACGGGTTCATGGCATCTTTATTTACAATATATTGATATCAGTAAATCTCTTCCAAATATAAAAAAGCAACTTCATTCTATACTTATAAATAAATTCAAGAATCTTCGATAAAAAAAAAAAAAATGAAAGTAAATTTTTATTTGTTTGTTGTTGATATGTTTTGGTTGGGGTCCATATTAGTTGCTGGCCATCGGTAACCCTCGCTTGCGCATTGGGTATTTTTTTTGTTCGGGTTGATCTTGCCGAGTGTCGGTGGGTTTGTGGGTCGGGTTCCCGTCTGGTGGTGAGTCATGGAATTATTAACATTTATTTATATAATTAGTTATAGGTAAAATATGTTTGTTATATATTGTACCGGGTTTTTGTCAATCGACCTTGTGTCTCCGGCTTGACCCTATTTATTTGATTTTATACAGAAGTGTAAATTAAACCTTGAACCTTGAACCTTGAACCTCCCGTTCTTGTTTCCATGAACCCCCACTGTAACGCACACGGCGCAGTTGTCACGGCTCAAAGTTAGAGCAAGCAGATTTATAGGCGAGTAGCCTATGAGATGCTAGAATTGACGACAACACTAGATTCAGCACAAAAGACTGACCTATGGGAGTGGGAAAACTTAGTTTTGCGGAGACTTGTTCATTATAGGCTATTGAGACTATACGCTATGTAGCCTATATGACCTATGCTATTTTACGAGAGAAATTAATGTAGTAGCTAGATTCCACGTCAAAAATTGACCCTAAACTTATCGTCAAACCAATATATTTAGTATAAAATTTCTACTGTAGCTCATTGACGAAAACTTGGATGTCCTGCTTTCAGAAATTCCAAAAATCCTTAGATTTTTGTGTTACTCATCGAATAAAGATTGGCAAAGAGCTTCTCTTTCTAGTACAATAATTAAATAAACGCAATTTTCGGGAATTTTTTCTGAAATTTATTTGAGAGATTTTACGGATTTGGTCATTATAGGCTATTCAGAATTTATGTTATATAGCCTATATGATCTATATGCATCCCAATAGAGAAACTAATGTCATAACTGGATGCCACGTCAAAAACTCAAAATTTCGCTCAAAATTTTCACTGTCACTCATTGATGAACACGTGGATGCTCTGCTTTAGAAAACCCCAAAATTCTTAAAACTAAATATTTTTGAAGTTTTAATAGCTCAAACGATTGGTAAGGATCTTATCTTTCTAGTGAAATAATAAAAGTATGTAGTTTGCAGGACGTTTTTCCGAGAAAAATGACAATTTAGTTAAGAAAAAGTTAAAGAATTTTCGCTTTTTCTTGGTTTCTAAGGTATTTCTAAGAAAAATAGCACAGTTTATACAAATAAAAAATACACCATTCGATAGCTCGAAAAAAGAGGATTCAGAATATGTATAGTTTGTTTGATTTAGTTTATGCTGTCCTGCTAGGAAAATAATTTGTATACAGTTGGTCTTAATAGGGCTAATCTGCCGTTATAGGCTAAAACGTCGGTGACGTAAACCGATGCGGAGTGGTGCGGTCTGACTTTGGTTCTCAGCACAAAAAGTTGGTCTAGTAAAGTTCTTCAAACCTTCTGCAGCTCTCGAGCTACCCTTCTTGAACGATAGAGGTGCCTGGATCCCGGACTATTTCTGATTGACTATTTCTAACGGCCGGTGTTTCTTACACAACTGTCAACTTAGACCGTTGAGTCAGTTCAGCAGGCGCCTGGCCGAACGACGAACAGGTCGGACATGTTTGTTACTCCCGAGGTTACTACGCTTAAAAATATAAAAAACTTTTTTTTTCATCCCGTGAAATGCAAAAAAGTTCTTTGTGTGTCATCTTTGGTATTATATTACATTTTTTTAGTTTTGGTCCAGTAAGAAATTTGAAGGGTAAAAGAATTCACCCGCTGTAAATTCTATGTTGCCGAACGAACTATATATATTATGGCTTGGACGGGATGACTGTTTGCCTCGTAGAAGAAAGAGTACTAGTGTTCTTCATGCTTATGATGTGCATGTAACCCTCTAGTAGATGAATGTGAATTTAGATCCTTGGATTGATCTAAGTGCTGTTTTCTGTTTTTTTTTTTGTTAAAGACGGTAAGTGCTCTGTCTCTATTATTAGTTGCGGTTTTGCAAATAGCATGGTGTCTGGTACCCCGTTAACTGGATCTGTATTTTTTCATTTTTACAGTTACCGTGGTATCTGATGCTACGGTTACTTTGCAAAAACGACAGTTGCCGAACATGCACTTTCAAAAGTGACCTCACAAAAAGTACTTATATCTACTCTTATCGCTACTTCCAAGCTTCTTTCCCGCCAATTTAACACAAACCTAGGCCCCTGTGTTGCTGGTGATGAAAGTGCGATGACTTTCAGATACCATGAGATGTCAGATACCACACTAACTGCAAAAACGACTTTAGAGATCAGATACCTTTGTATCTGCACACAAAATGCAACTATTCAGCAGAGGCATTACTGGCCAAATTTGGGGGGGGAGGGCAAGGTATTTACCGACTGGCTGGCCTTTTTTACCGACTATTTATGCACAAAAAAGACAGTTTTTAATAAACAAGACCAAAGGTTTCGATGGGATCCCAAAAATTCAGTATTTGATCCAGACAATTGGGTCTTGTCTTCGACAGACTCCTTGAACATTTTTACTATTAAAATTCAAAAACAGGTTAATCATCTGAGAAAAACAGGTTCAGGTATTGAATCAGCATGTGTGTTTACCCCTATAAGCCATCTCTGTTTTGACGAAAACTTCCTGCCACTTCTGCCAATTTCCCGGTTTCGGCCGAATTCCGGAACTACTTTTCCGGCAAAAAAAGAAAGCTCAAAAACGAACTCAGAGTATCTTCTTTCCCAAATATTGAACATCTAATCAACTTCAAATAAAAATTCAACTGATAACAAATTTTCCGGCTCCAGCCGGATTCCCGTCGAACAACATGTTCGGGTAGAAAATGATTGTCATACACGGTTCACCATCTCGCTACCCCAAAATCGAATATCTAATCAACTACAAATAAAACTCTTTTTAACAATTTTCGGTTTTGGCCGGATTCCGGGCGAACTACTTATCTGGGTAGAAAATTGTTTTCACATAAGTGTTCAGCATGTCTTCTTACCCCTAAATCGAACATCTAATCAACTCCAAATAAAACTTTTACTTTTAACAAACTTTCCGGTTTTGGCCGGATTCCGGGCAAACTACTTGTTCGGCGAGAAAATGGTTTTCACCATTGTGTTCAGCATGGCTTCCTACCCTTAAATCGAACATCTAATCAACTTCAAATAAGACTTTTACTTTTAACAGACCTTCCGATTTTGGCCGGATTCTGGGCTAACTACTTGTCCGGTTTTCATAAAACGGTTTTCACCATCGTGTTTAGCATGTCTTCTTACCCTTAAATCGAACATCTAATCAACTTCAAATAAAACTTTTACTTTTAACAAACTTTCCGGTTTTGGCCGGATTCCGGGCGAAATACTTTTCCGATGACAAAATGGTTTTCACCATTGTGTTCAACATGTCTTCTTACCCCGTAATCGACTATCACATTATCTGTTTAAAATATTTAAATTTGCACCTTAATCTAAAACCCTCCCCCACCCCTAAATGTAGGACTAAATAGCCCATCTACGAACTTGACCTTACTCTTGACCCAAAGGATCCTCACACCAAGTTTCATCAAAATATCTCATTCCCTTCGAGAGTTACAGTGCGCACAGACGGACGGACGGACAACTTTTGCGATGTCATAGGTATCCCTCCACTTACGTTTTGGGATCCAAAAACTGAGCGCAAGTGTGTCTAACGGTGATTTCCAGTTCAGCCTGCCTTGAGAAAATTTCCCGAAAGTAGGACGAATCCATCCGTCCTACCTAAGTCTCTAACCGTAATCCAGACTGCCCTAAAAACGCTAGGACGAATGCATCTCTTGTCTACAAATGCGTTTTTAGGCTGGATCACGGTTAGAGACTTAGGTAGAGAGACACGCTTAGAGACTTCTTCCTTTTTTGGGCAGTTTTCTCAGCAATAAGAAACGCTAACTGCGTTCTTAGGGCCGACTGAACTGAAAATCACGGTTAGAGACACTTGTGCGATGTTTTTTCAGCAAGAAATGTGTCTTTTGGACTGGAGATCACGGTTAGAGACACATTTGCTAAGTTGTCTTCTCTGGAAATGCATTTTTAAGGCAGGCTGGATCACAGTTACCGACTTGGACGGATGGATTCGTCCTAGAAACGCTAAATGTGTTTTTAGGGCAGTCTCAACTGGAAATCACCGTTAGAGACACTTGCGCGCAGTTTTTTCAGCTAGAAATGTGTCTTTTGGAAATAGAAATCCCGGTTAGAGACACATTTGCTAAGTTGTCTTGTCTGGAAATGCATTTTTAAGGCAGGCTGGATCACAGTTAGCGACTTGGACGGATGGATTCGTTCTAGAAACGCTAATTGCGTTTTCAGGGCAGTGTCAACATGAAATCCCCGTTTAGAACTTGCGCGCTGTTTCTTCAGCTAGAAATGTGTCTTTTGGAACTAGAAATCACGGTTAGAGACACATTTGCTAAGTTGTCTTGTGTGGGAATGCATTTTTAAGGCAGGCTGGTTCAAAGTTAGCGACTTGGACGGATGGATTCGTCCTAGAAACGCTAAATGTGTTTTTAGAGCAGGCTGAACTGGAAATCAACGTTAGAGAAATCTGTGCGCAGTTTTTCAGCAAGAAATGTGTCTTTTGGACTGGAAATCACGGTTAGCGACACATTTGCTAAGTTGTCTTGTCTGGAAATGCGTTTTTAGGACAGTCTGGATCACGGTTAGCGACTTGGAAACACGGATTCGTCCTACTTTTGGGCAGTTTTCTCAGCTAGAAACGCTAAGTGCGTTTTTAGTCCATGCTGAACTGAAAATCACGGTTAGAAACACTTGTGCGCAGATTTTTCCAGCTAGAAACGTGTCTTTTGGACTGGAGAACACGGTTAGAGACACGTTTGCTAAATTTTTCTTGTCGGAAAATGTGTTTTTAGGACAGTTTGGATTACGGTTAGCGGCTTGGATAGATGGATTCGTCCTACTTTCGGGCAGTTTTCTCAGCTAGAAACGCTAACTGTGTTTTTAGGCCATGCTGAACTGGAAATCACGGTTAGAGACACTTGTGCGCAGTTTTTTCAGCTACAAATGTATCTTTTGGACTGGAGATCACGGTTAGAGACACATTTGCTAAGTTGTCTTGTTTGAAAATTTGTTTTTAGCGCAGGAAGGATCACGGTTAGCCACATTGACCGATGGATTCGTCGTATAAACGCTTAATCTGTTTTTAGGGCAGTCTCAACTGGAAATCACCGTTAGAGACACTTGTGCGCATTTTCTTCAGCCAGAAATGTGTCTTTTGGAATTAGAAATCACGGTTAGAGACACATTTGCTAAGTTGTCTTGTCTGGAAATGCATTTTTAAAGCAGGCTGGATCACAGTTAGCGACTTGGACGGATGGATTCGTCCTAGAAACGCTAAATGCGTTTTCAGGGCAGTGTCAACATGAAATCCCCGTTTAGAACTTGCGCGCAGTTTCTTCAGCTAGAAATGTGTCTTTTGGAACTAGAAATCACGGTTAGAGACACATTTGCTAAGTTGTCTTGTCTGGAAATGCATTTTTAAGGCAGGCTGGATCACAGTTAGCGACTTGGACGGATGGATTCCGCTAAATGCGTTTTTAGGGCAGGCTGAACTGGAAATCACGGTTAGAGACACTTGTGCGTAGTTTTTTCAGCTATAAATGTGTCTTTTGGACTGGAAATCACGGTTAGAGACACATTTGCTAAGTTGTCTTGTCTGGAAATGCATTTTTATTACAGTCTGGATCACAGTTAGCGACTTGGACAAATGGATTCGTCCTACTTTCGGGCAGTTTTCTCAGCTAGAAACGCTAAATACGTTTTTAGGCCCTGCTGAACTGGAAATTAGATGTTCAGTATTGCGGAAAGAAGATACTTTCGGGCAGTTTTTTCAGCTAGAAACTGGTGCGTTTTTGGGCCATGCTGAACTGGAAATCACGGTTAGAGACACTTGTGCGCAGATTTTTCCAGCTAGAAACGTGTCTTTTGGACGTGAGAACACGGTTAGAGACACATTTGCTAAATTTTCTTGTCTTGAAATGCGTTTTTAGGACAGTCTGTATTACGGTTAGCGGCTTGGATAGATGGATTCGTCCTACTGTCGGGCAGTTTTCTCAGCTAGAAACGCTAAATGCGTTTTTAGGCCATGCTGAACTGGACAATTTTGCGCAGCTTTTTCAGCTAGAAATGTGTCTTTTGGAACTAGAAATCACGGTTAGAGACACATTTGCGAAGTTGTCATGTCTGGAAATGCATTTTTAAGGCAGGCTGGATCACAGTTAGCGACTTGGACGGATGGATTCGTCCTAGAAACGCTAAATGCGTTTTCAGGGCAGTCTCAACTGGAAATCACCGTTAGAGACACTTGCGCGCAGTTTCTTCAGCTAGAAATGTGTCTTTTGGAACTAGAAATCATGGTTAGAGACACATTTGCTAAGTTGTCTTGTCTGGAAATTCATTTTTAAGGCAGGCTGGTTCAAAGTTAGTGACTTGGACGGATGGATTCGTCCTACTTTCGGGCAGTTTTCTCAGCTAGAAACGCTAAATGTGTTTTAGGCCATGCTGAACTGGAAATTAGATGTTCAGTATTGGGGAAAGAAGATACTTTCGGGCAGTTTTTTCAGCTAGAAACTGGTGCGTTTTTGGGCCATGCTGAACTGGAAATCACGGTTAGAGACACTTGTGCGCAGATTTTTCCAGCTAGAAACGTGTCTTTTGGACGTGAGAACACGGTTAGAGACACATTTGCTAAGTTGTCTTGTTTGAAAATTTGTTTTCAGCGCAAGAAGGATCACGGTTAGCGACATGGACCGATGGATTCGTCGTAGAAACGTTAAATACGTTTTTAGGGCAGGCTGAACCAGAAATTTGTCTTTTGGAACTAGAAATCTTGGATAGAGACACATTTGCTAAGTTGTCTTGTCTGGAAATGCATTTTTAAGGCAGGCTGGATCACAGTTACCGACTTGGACGGATGGATTCCGCTAAATGCGTTTTCAGGGCAGTCTCAACTGGAAATCACCGTTAGAGACACTTGCGCGCAGTTTCTTCAGCTAGAAATGTGTCTTTTGGAACTAGAAATCACGGTTAGAGACACATTTGCTAAGTTGTCTTGTCTGGAAATGCATTTTTAAGGCAGGCTGGATCACAGTTAGCGACTTGGACGGATGGATTCCGCTAAATACGTTTTTAGGGCAGCTTGAACTGGAAATCACCGTTAGAGACACGTGCGCGCGTTTTTTTTCAGCTAGAAATTTGTCTTTTGGAACTAGAAATCACGGTTAGAGACACATTTGCTAAGTTATCTTGTCTGGAAATGCATTTTTAAGGCAGGCTGGATCACAGTTACCGACTTGGACGGATGGATTCGTCCTAGAAACGCTAAATGCGTTTTCAGGGCAGTCTCAACTGGAAATCACCGTTAGAGATACTTGCGCGGAGTTTCTTCAGCTAGAAATGTGTCTTTTGGACTGGAAATCACGGTTAGAGATACATTTGCTAAGTTGTCTTGTCTGGAAATGCGTTTTTAGGACAGTCTGGATCACAGTTAGCGACTTGGACAGATGGATTCGTCCTACTTTCGGGCAGGTTTCTCAGCTAGAAATGCGAAATGCGTTGTTAGGCCATGCTGAACTGGAAATTAGATGTTCAATATTGGGGAAAGAAGATACTTTCGGGCAGTTTTTTCAGCCAGAAACTGTTGCGTTTTTGGGCCATGCTGAACTGGAAATCACGGTTAGAGACACTTGTGCGCAGATTTTTCCAGCTAGAAACGTGTCTTTTGAACGTGAGAACACGGTTAGAGACACATTTGCTAAATTTTCTTGTCTGGAAATGCGTTTTTAGGACAGTCTGGATTACGGTTAGTGGCTTCGATAGATGGATTCGTCCTACTTTCGGGCAGTTTTCTCAGCTAGAAACGCTAAATGCGTTTTTAGGCCATGCTGAACTGGAAATCACGGTTAGAGACACTTGTGCGCAGTTTTTTCAGGGACTGGAGATCACGATTAGAGACACTTGTGCGCAGTTTTTTCAGCTACAAATGTGTCTTTTGGACTGGAGATCACGGTTAGAGACACATTTGCTAAGTTTTCTTGTTTGGAAATTTGTTTTTAGCGCAGGAAGGACCGGAAGGACCGATGGATTCGTCGTAGAAACGCTAAATGCTTGTTTAGGGCAGGCTGAACTGGATATCATGGTTCGAGACACTTGTGCGCAGTTTTTTCAGCTAGAAATGTGTCTTTTGGAACTAGAAATCACGGTTAGAGACACATTTGCGAAGTTGTCATGTCTGGAAATGCATTTTTAAGGCAGGCTGGATCACAGTTAGCGACTTGGACGGATGGATTCGTCCTAGAAACGCTAAATGCGTTTTCAGGGCAGTCTCAACTGGAAATCACCGTTAGAGACACTTGCGCGCAGTTTCTTCAGCTAGAAATGTGTCTTTTGGAACTAGAAATCATGGTTAGAGACACATTTGCTAAGTTGTCTTGTCTGGAAATTCATTTTTAAGGCAGGCTGGTTCAAAGTTAGTGACTTGGACGGATGGATTCGTCCTACTTTCGGGCAGTTTTCTCAGCTAGAAACGCTAAATGTGTTATAGGCCATGCTGAACTGGAAATTAGATGTTCAGTATTGGGGAAAGAAGATACTTTCGGGCAGTTTTTTCAGCTAGAAACTGGTGCGTTTTTGGGCCATGCTGAACTGGAAATCACGGTTAGAGACACTTGTGCGCAGATTTTTCCAGCTAGAAACGTGTCTTTTGGACGTGAGAACACGGTTAGAGACACATTTGCTAAGTTGTCTTGTTTGAAAATTTGTTTTCAGCGCAAGAAGGATCACGGTTAGCGACATGGACCGATGGATTCGTCGTAGAAACGTTAAATACGTTTTTAGGGCAGGCTGAACCAGAAATTTGTCTTTTGGAACTAGAAATCTTGGATAGAGACACATTTGCTAAGTTGTCTTGTCTGGAAATGCATTTTTAAGGCAGGCTGGATCACAGTTACCGACTTGGACGGATGGATTCCGCTAAATGCGTTTTCAGGGCAGTCTCAACTGGAAATCACCGTTAGAGACACTTGCGCGCAGTTTCTTCAGCTAGAAATGTGTCTTTTGGAACTAGAAATCACGGTTAGAGACACATTTGCTAAGTTGTCTTGTCTGGAAATGCATTTTTAAGGCAGGCTGGATCACAGTTAGCGACTTGGACGGATGGATTCCGCTAAATACGTTTTTAGGGCAGCTTGAACTGGAAATCACCGTTAGAGACACGTGCGCGCGTTTTTTTTCAGCTAGAAATTTGTCTTTTGGAACTAGAAATCACGGTTAGAGACACATTTGCTAAGTTATCTTGTCTGGAAATGCATTTTTAAGGCAGGCTGGATCACAGTTACCGACTTGGACGGATGGATTCGTCCTAGAAACGCTAAATGCGTTTTCAGGGCAGTCTCAACTGGAAATCACCGTTAGAGATACTTGCGCGGAGTTTCTTCAGCTAGAAATGTGTCTTTTGGACTGGAAATCACGGTTAGAGATACATTTGCTAAGTTGTCTTGTCTGGAAATGCGTTTTTAGGACAGTCTGGATCACAGTTAGCGACTTGGACAGATGGATTCGTCCTACTTTCGGGCAGGTTTCTCAGCTAGAAATGCGAAATGCGTTGTTAGGCCATGCTGAACTGGAAATTAGATGTTCAATATTGGGGAAAGAAGATACTTTCGGGCAGTTTTTTCAGCCAGAAACTGTTGCGTTTTTGGGCCATGCTGAACTGGAAATCACGGTTAGAGACACTTGTGCGCAGATTTTTCCAGCTAGAAACGTGTCTTTTGAACGTGAGAACACGGTTAGAGACACATTTGCTAAATTTTCTTGTCTGGAAATGCGTTTTTAGGACAGTCTGGATTATGGTTAGCGGCTTGGATAGATGGATTCGTCCTACTTTCGGGCAGTTTTCTCAGCTAGAAACGCTAAAAGCGTTTTTAGGCCATGCTGAACTGGAAATCACGGTTAGAGACACTTGTGCGCAGTTTTTTCAGGGACTGGAGATCACGATTAGAGACACTTGTGCGCAGTTTATTCGCTACAAATGTGTCTTTTGGACTGGAGATCACGGTTAGAGACACATTTGCTAAGTTGTCTTGTTTGGAAATTTGTTTTCAACGCAGGGAGGATCACGGTTAGCGACATGGACCGATGGATTCGTCGTAGAAACGTTAAATGCGTTTTTAGGGCAGGCTGAACCTGAAATTTGTCTTTTGGAACTAGAAATCTTGGATAGAGACACATTTGCTAAGTTGTCTTGTCTGGAAATGCATTTTTAAGGCAGGCTGGATCACAATTACCGACTTGGACGGATGGATTCCGCTAAATGCGTTTTCAGGGCAGTTTCAACTGGAAATCACCGTTAGAGACACTTGCGCGCAGTTTCTTCAGCTAGAAATGTGTTTTTTGGAACTAGAAATCACGGTTAGAGACACATTTGCTAAGTTGTCTTGTCTGGAAATGCATTTTTAAGGCAGGCTGGATCACAGTTAGCGACTTGGACGGATGGATTCCGCTAAATGCGTTTTTAGGGCAGCTTGAACTGGAAATCACCGTTAGAGACACGTGCGCGCGTTTTTTTTCAGCTAGAAATGTGTCTTTTGGAACTAGAAATCACGGTTAGAGACACATTTGCTATGTTATCTTATCTGGAAATGCATATTTAAGGCAGGCTGGATCACAGTTACCGACTTGGACGGATGGATTCGTCCTAGAAACGCTAAATGCGTTTTCAGGGCAGTCTCAACTGGAAATCACCGTTAGAGATACTTGCGCGGAGTTTCTTCAGCTAGAAATGTGTCTTTTGGACTGGAAATCACGGTTAGAGATACATTTGCTAAGTTGTCTTGTCTGGAAATGCGTTTTTAGGACAGTCTGGATCACAGTTAGCGACTTGGACAGATGGATTCGTCCTACTTTCGGGCAGTTTTCTCAGCTAGAAACGCTAAATGCGTTTTTAGGCCATGCTGAACTGGAAGTTAGATGTTCAATATTGGGGAAAGAAGATACTTTCGGGCAGTTTTTTCAGCCAGAAACTGTTGCGTTTTTGGGCCATGCTGAACTGGAAATCACGGTTAGAGACACTTGCGCGCAGTTTCTTCAGCTAGAAATGTGTCTTTTGGAACTAGAAATCACGGTTAGAGACACTTTTGCTAAGTTGTCTTGTCTGGAAATGCATTTTTAAGGCAGGCTGGTTCAAAGTTAGCGACTTGGACGGATGGATTCGTCCTAGAAACGCTAAATGCGTGTTTAGGGCAGGCTGATCTGGAAATCATCGTTAGAGACACTTGTGCGCAGTTTTTTAGCTAGAAATTTCTCTTTTGGACTGGAGATCACGGTTAGAGACACATTTGCTAAGTTGTCTTGTTTGGAAATTTGTTTTTAGCGCAGGAAGGATAACGGTCAGCGACATGGACCGATGGATTCGTCGTAGAAACGCTAAATGCGTTTTTACGGCAGGCTGAACCAGAAATGTGTCTTTTGGAACTAGAAATCATGGTTAGAGACACATTTGCTAAGTTGTCTTGTCTGGAAATGCATTTTTAAGGCAGGCTGGTTCACAACTAGCGACTTGGACGGATGGATTCGTCCTAGAAACGCTAAATGCGTTTTCAGGGCAGTCTCAACTGGAAATCACCTTTAGAGACACTTGCGCGCAGTTTCTTCAGCTAGAAATGTGTCTTTTGGAACTAGAAATCACGGTTAGAGCCACATTTGCTAAGTTGTCTTGTCTGGAAATGCATTTTTAAGGCAGGCTGGTTCAAAGTTAGCGACTTGGACGGATGGATTCGTCCTAGAAACGCTAAATGCGTGTTTAGGGCAGGCTGATCTGGAAATCATCGTTAGAGACACTTGTGCGCAGTTTTTTAGCTAGAAATTTCTCTTTTGGACTGGAGATCACGGTTAGAGACACATTTGCTAAGTTGTCTTGTTTGGAAATTTGTTTTTAGCGCAGGAAGGATAACGGTCAGCGACATGGACCGATGGATTCGTCCTAGAAACGCTAAATGCGTTTTTACGGTAGGCTGAACCAGAAATGTGTCTTTTGGAACTAGAAATCATGGTTAGAGACACATTTGCTAAGTTGTCTTGTCTGGAAATGCATTTTTAAGGCAGGCTGGTTCAAAGTTAGTGACTTGGACGGATGGATTCGTCCTACTTTCGGGCAGTTTTCTCAGCTAGAAACGCTAAATGCGTTTTTAGGCCATGCTGAACTGGAAATCACGGAGAGAGTCACTTGTGCGCAGTTTTTGTCAGGGACTGGAGATCACGATTAGAGACACTTGTGCGCAGTTTTTTCCGCTACAAATGTTTCTTTTGGACTGGAGATCACGGTTAGAGACACATTTGCTAAGTTGTCTTGTTTGGAAATTTGTTTTCAGCGCAGGAAGGATCACGGTTAGCGACATGGACCGATGGATTCGTCGTAGAAACGTTAAATGCGTTTTTAGGGCAGGCTGAACCAGAAATTTGTCTTTTGGAATTTGTAAATTAAACGAGACTTACCAGTAAGGTGAAGTTTGATTATAATTAGCGTCGCATATTATAGTAGATACAGATTAATTGAGATGGCGCTAGGACTCTCCGTGCCGGCGACTTCTCTGAGCTTCAGGTTTCAAATTGACTGTCACAGAAGAAAAAAGTACTTCGAGAAAAAGACCATTATACACTGGACACAAAATGGGGTTAAACGTGGAGGGCGGGCAATTAATCTGTATCTACTATAATATGCGACGCTAATTATAATCAAACTTCACCTTACAGGTAAGTCTCGTTTAATTTACAAATTAGCGTCGCATATAGGTAGATACAGCTGAATTGAGATTTCAAAGGAAAACAATTTTTCGACGAAGTACCAACACACAGGTTTTAATCATCCGACTACATATGACTTACATATATATATATAACAAAATCTAATATTTACGATGTCTAAACAGCTAAGACATTCTGGACTACAAAAACCGGTTCAACTGTCTTGTTGTAATATTTTGCGAAAACACAACGCGAGGACCATCCTGCCCTTTTTAAAATGGTGTCTACAGGTATTCTCAAGCGGAATGCCGCAGATGCTGATGCTGACCTAACTGAATGTGATTTAAAAACTTCAGTATTAATACCTGCCTTCGACATACAGTTTACGATCCATCGCGATATCGTGCTTTTAGAAGAGGCTTTATGCGGTTTATTACAAGTTATAAACAAAGAGTTTGACTCTCTGATATCCTTCGTAAAAGCCAAATATCTTCTAATTGCTACAACCGGACACAGTAATGGGTCCGCGTGAAAAGCATCAAAAATAACTGTACTATAATTGTTGCCAGGACGGGACTGCTTCTGCTTATTTCCCACGAAAAACACAATTTTATCGGATTGATCTGACATACTATCTATACACAGTAGAGACAGGACTTGAATTCTGCAGGCTATAGTTAAAGACAACAACAAAACGGTACACTCTGAAAGTTTCATCAGACCCAATTTGTCCTTTTCACTGAAAGAGTTTCGCAGATATTTAAACACCGGTTCGACGTCCCAAGTTGAATCATAACGAGGTCGCGTAGGGACAATCTTGAAAATACCTCGCATAAAACGACGAACCAAATAATGGGATCCAACAGGACTTCCATTTTTGTCGAAAATGAATGACGACAAAGCACTTCTGGCGGTATTAATCGCACTATATCCTAAACCGCTATTATACAACAATGATAAAAAACTGAGGCAACTATTTACAGAGTATACCATGGGATCGAAATTCCTTTCACTACAGAAAACTTCCCACTTTGTCCAGTATGCAGAGTACTGGGATACTGTAGATTTTGTCCAGGACTGGACAATGATGTCGGCAGCGACTGTCGGAACTTGCTCGCTTGCGAGATGTTCCCTGACAAACGACATACTATTAAATTTAGGCGCTGCCACATTGGATGGGTCTTCCCGGAGACTGGACAAAATATGTGGCCCCGTGCTACCGGTAGACGGCATGGTACCTCTACTAACATCTCCGACAGTTGGGAAAACCACGCTTGTGTCGGCCACATTGGTGCTACAAGAACTAGATTCGATCCCTCGTCCCGAAGTTTCGCCAGAATCTTTCCGATCAACCTAAAAGGCGGAAACGCGTACGCATTAAATTTCCACTCGCAAGAAAAAGCATCAACTTTCCAGGCTTCTGGATCCGGCTGGAAAGATACGTATTTCTTTACCTTGTAATTTAGGCGTGAGGCGAATAGGTCAACTTCAAACTTTCCAAATTTCTTTTCTATCTGGTTAAAAATGGTACCATCCATTGACCACTCAAGATTCTCATTGAATTCTCTGGACATTTGGTCAGCTCCCACATTCAAAAACTCCTGGTACATGGAAAACAGAAATAAAATTTCTGTGTTTTTCCGCCCAGCTCCAAATTCGTTTAGCAACTTGGTGGCAAGAAATCGAATGAGTTCCTCCCATGTTGTTCACATAGGCCTTGGCCGTTGTGGAGTCTGTCATGACTCGTATGTGAGAATCTGTAACATCACGACAAAAGGAGAATTCCATATTCAATAGCCAAGAGCTCTAACACGTTTATATGCTGTTGACCTTCAACCAGCCCCCATTGCCCCCCAGCTTTAAAGTCTCCTGAAGTAACACCCCAGCCTAACAGACTTGCATCAGTATTTAAGGTTAAATGAGGGGTTGGTTGCCGAATTGGTGACTTCACATCTTCAAAATGATGGTACCACCAAAGAAGATCTTCCTTTATTTTTTCAGTAATCTTGAGAAATGCATCCCAGTCTTGTTTGTTATTTTCTAAAGCTCTGATTTTTGCAAACTCTAACTCCCTGGTATGAACTCTGCCGTACAAAACAGCTGGAAAAGCTGCGACGTAAGTACCAATCAATTTTGAAAAAGTACGTACAGAACATGAAACCGAGTTCAATAAACCGAAGGTTTCCTGATTAATTTTTCCCGACTTATCAGCTGGTAAACTTACAGTCATGCTCTCGGAGTTAATAATAAAGCCCAGCATTCGAACCGCCTTCGAAGGTACAAGCACACTTTTTTCTACATTTATGAGGAAACCACAATCTTGCAAGACCGACGCAGTGTAATTAACGACACTGCAGCAATCTTCGAAATTTTTATCAATGAGGAAAAAATCGTCCAAATAATTCATTGCTTTCATTCCATGAGTTCTTAAATGACTGACAATAGGCTTCAAAAACTTGGTAAAAGCACAGGGTGCTGAAGAAAGCCCGTTAGGCAAACAAGTAAATTCATAAATAACACCCATGAAACAGAAGCGCAGATACTTCCGAGATGACGGTTTAACCGTGAACGAATAATACGCATCGACTAAATCAATAGATGCCATATATGCGTCTTTTTCCACCATGTTCAAGACCATTTCTAACGTATCCATCTTAAAATGAACTTTTTCCACAAATTCATTTAAACCCTTCAGATTCAGTATCAACCTAACTGACCCATCACGCTTCGGCACCGTAAATACCGTACTAATGAACTGTTCAGGTGACAAATCTTGTACAACACAAATTATTCCTTTTTCTTTTAATTTCACTAATTCTGAACTAATCAATTTTTCTTCCGCAGACGAGTAAGTTCTGAGCGGCACACGTAACCGAAGTGGGTTTGTAGCAAACGGAATTGCATAACCTGATACTGAAGCTAACAAATCTGGATCAGTCGCATACTTTTTCCAATTCTGAGAAAACAAACTAGTTCTTCCAGCAAAAAATTTGCAGGACGGAACAATTCTTACCCCACTTATTTCTTCAGTTTCGGTAACTCTCCACTCCGTTGACTTTCTGAAGATTCTGGCCGGGATTTTGTGCCGGGATGAAACGGTCTTTTGCCGCGAAACTGGCCTCGCCAGGGACGGCGTCCTAAAAAAGCACCTCCTGCGCCTCCACGGCCTCCACGGAAACCTGAGCCGTTATTTCCTGAACCATAACTATATCCACCCCGGCTATAACGAAGAAGGGGTTTAAGGGATTTCTTTAGTTTGGCTTTGAGCTTGGGAGCTTCCTCCGCCTTCGTTATTTTCTCTTTCCAGTCTTCCACCAAGAACTCCCCACACTGCGCTTGGGCAGTCAACATGGTCTGGAAATTTTCGTCCATTACAGGCCGGATCAATTCCTTTCTTCGATTATTTATCTCAAAATTAGCCTGGGACAAAAGCTGCAATGACAGCCCACATTGCTTACTAATATTGTCACATAATTCCGAATTCGCCCCTCCTGATTTTAGACCACTCACTTGCTGCATGGCCAAAACCGTACTTGTGGCCGAATGAACGATTGCTTGTTGTACGGCTTGCATTTTTACGTCAAACGCACGTGACTTCCCTCCGAGTGCCAACCATAGTTCTTCGTTCACCTTTGTAGGGTACAGACTAATATTACATGGCCGTACTAATGAGTCAACAATGCTCTTTATGTTTGTATCGTCTGGTTTCTGAGAGAACACCGAGTTCGCAAACTTGGCTAAACCCTCAAGAACTGGTGGACCCTTCTGAACGTCTTTAACGACCCCTTCTAGAAGAGAATCATAGATGGAACAGCCTGGCTCGTTCACATCACTTATATTTACACTGTCATCATTTTTCTGAGACAGATCCTCATTATCAAGGTTCAATTCTTCACAATCATCATCATAGTCTCCAGATAAAATTGGTTTCAACATTTCATGAAGCATTTCTTTAAGGTCTTTCCTGACATTCTCGGTGACCTCTCGGGTCAAATCTTCCATTTCTTTTGATCTCTTTTTTGACATCTTTCTATAAGGAGATTAATCTATAATACGTATCATTATATTGGACTACTGGTCCTACAGACACAGTACGGTACCATGTTACATAGTTAATCTTAACTGCATTTACGTAAGAATATGTGCTCATTTGGCTTTAGTACGACTTTCAGGAAGGCTTTAATAATCAAACATCCAGTGACTCGCACATGGACTTTCTTATAATGGTCATTCACACGTGAATAACCTTATATAAGCTTTCTTGTATTGGCCATAGCCTTCTTTTATTGGTCATTCACACGTGAATAACCTTATATAATAATGCATACAAAAAACACAACGTGTTTCTGGATGCTTCTCCCTCGTGCAGAGGGAGTTGTCATACGCCTTTTTCACCCCTTATAGTTCCACCCAGCGGGTAGGAATAAGACGGAGTAAACATGGCGGTGCGTTCGCTGGCTCGCAGCGAACAATGACAAATTTTTGTTTAAATGTGAAAATTTTTATCAACGCACAACCGACTCGGTTATGATGGTTTTATTTGATAATCAATAAAACATTTAATATGGCTGGACATGACCAAATTTGGCGAGAGATAAGACGAAATTTGACTTACCCAAGGTGTTTAATATCGTTAAATTAAACAATTCGACCGGCTCGGTTGGAATCCATTACACACTGAAGCTCAGAGAAGTCGCCGGCACGGAGAGTCCTAGCGCCATCTCAATTCAGCTGTATCTACCTATATGCGACGCTAACTAGAAATCTTGGATAGAGACACATTTGCTAAGTTGTCTTGTCTGGAAATGCATTTTTAAGGCAGGCTGGATCACAGTTACCGACTTGGACGGATGGATTCGTCCTAGAAACGCTAAATGCGTTTTCAGGGCAGTCTCAACTGGAAATCACCGTTAGAGATACTTGCGCGGAGTTTCTTCAGCTAGAAATGTGTCTTTTGGACTGGAAATCACGGTTAGAGATACATTTGCTAAGTTGTCTTGTCTGGAAATGTGTTTTTAGGACAGTCTGGATCACAGTTAGCGACTTGGACAGATGGATTCGTCCTACTTTCGGGCAGTTTTCTCAGCTAGAAACGCTAAATGCGTTTTTAGGCCATGCTGAACTGGAAATTAGATGTTCAATATTGGGGAAAGAAGATACTTTCGGGCAGTTTTTTCAGGCAGAAACTGTTGCGTTTTTGGGCCATGCTGAACTGGAAATCACGGTTAGAGACACTTGTGTGCAGATTTTTCCAGCTAGAAACGTGTCTTTTGAACGTGAGAACACGGTTAGAGACACATTTGCTAAATTTTCTTGTCTGGAAATGCGTTTTTAGGACAGTCTGGATTACGGTTAGCGGCTTGGATAGATGGATTCGTCCTACTTTCGGGCAGTTTTCTCAGCTAGAAACGCTAAATGCGTTTTTAGGCCATGCTGAACTGGAAATCACGGAGAGAGTCACTTGTGCGCAGTTTTTGTCAGGGACTGGAGATCACGATTAGAGACACTTGTGCGCAGTTTTTTCCGCTACAAATGTGTCTTTTGGACTGGAGATCACGGTTAGAGACACATTTGCTAAGTTGTCTTGTTTGGAAATTTGTTTTCAGCGCAGGAAGGATCACGGTTAGCGACATGGACCGATGGATTCGTAGTAGAAACGTTAAATGCGTTTTTAGGGCAGGCTGAACCAGAAATTTGTCTTTTGGAACTAGAAATCTTGGATAGAGACACATTTGCTAAGTTGTCTTGTCTGGAAATGCATTTTTAAGGCAGGCTGGATCACAGTTACCGACTTGGACGGATGGATTCGTCCTAGAAACGCTAAAATGCGTTTTCAGGGCAGTCTCAACTGGAAATCACCGTTAGAGATACTTGCGCGCAGTTTCTTCAGCTAGAAATGTGTCTTTTGGAACTAGAAATCACGGTTAGAGACACTTTTGCTAAGTTGTCTTGTCTGGAAATGCATTTTTAAGGCAGGCTGGATCACGGTTAGCGACTAGGACGGATGGATTCCGCTAAATGCGTTTTTAGGGCAACTTGAACTGAAAATCACCGTTAGAGACACTTTCGCGCATTTTTTTCAGCTAGAAATGTGTCTTTTGGAACTAGAAATCACGGTTAGAGACACATTTGCTAAGTTGTCTTGTCTGGAAATGCATTTTTAAGGCACGCTGGTTCAAAGTTAGCGACTTGGACGGATGGATTCGTCCTAGAAACGCTAAATGCGTGTTTAGGGCAGGCTGATTGCGCAGATTTTTCCAGCTAGAAACGCGTCTTTTGGACTGGAGAACACGGTTAGAGATACATTTGCTAAATTGTTCTTGTCTGGAAATGCGTTTTTAGGACAGTCTGGATTACGGTTAGCGGCTTGGATCGATGGATTCGTCCTACTTTCGGACAGTTTTCTCAGCTAGAAACGCTAAATGCGTTTTTAGGCCATGCTGAACTGGAAATCACGGTTAGAGACACTTGTGCGCAGTTTTTTCAGCTCCAACTCTGTCTTTTGGACTGGAGATCACGGTTAGAGACACATTTGCTAAGTTGTCTTGTTTGAAAATTTGTTTTTAGCGCAAGAAGGATCACGGTCAGCGACATGGACCGATTGATTCGTCGTAGAAACGCTAAATGAGTTTTTACGGCAGGCTGAACCAGAAATGTGTCTTTTGGAACTAGAAATCATGGTTAGAGACACATTTGCTAAGTTGTCTTGTCTGGAAATGCATTTTTAAGGCAGGCTGGTTCACAACTAGCGACTTGGACGGATGGATTCGTCCTAGAAACGCTAAATGCGTTTTCAGTGCAGTCTCAACTGGAAATCACCTTTAGAGACACTTGCGCGCAGTTTTTTCAGCTAGAAATGTGTCTTTTGGAACTAGAAATCACGGTTAGAGCCACATTTGCTAAGTTGTCTTGTCTGGAAATGCATTTTTAAGGCAGGCTGGTTCAAAGTTAGCGACTTGGACGGATGGATTCGTACTAGAAACGCTAAATGCGTGTTTAGGGCAGGCTGATCTGGAAATCATCGTTAGAGACACTTGTGCGCAGTTTTTTAGCTAGAAATTTCTCTTTTGGACTGGAGATCACGGTTAGAGACACATTTGCTAAGTTGTCTTGTTTGGAAATTTGTTTTTAGCGCAGGAAGGATAACGGTTAGCGACATGGACCGATGGATTCGTAGTAGAAACGTTAAATGCGTTTTTAGGGCAGGCTGAACCAGAAATTTGTCTTTTGGAACTAGAAATCTTGGATAGAGACACATTTGCTAAGTTGTCTTGTCTGGAAATGCATTTTTAAGGCAGGCTGGATCACAGTTACCGACTTGGACGGATGGATTCGTCCTAGAAACGCTAAAATGCGTTTTCAGGGCAGTCTCAACTGGAAATCACCGTTAGAGATACTTGCGCGCAGTTTCTTCAGCTAGAAATCTATCTTTTGGAACTAGAAATTACGGTTAGAGCCACATTTGCTAAGTTGTCTTGTCTGGAAATGCATTTTTAAGGCAGGCTGGTTCAAAGTTAGCGACTTGGACGGATGGATTCGTCCTAGAAACGCTAAATGCGTGTTTAGGGCAGGCTGAACTGGAAATCATCGTTAGAGACACTTGTGCGCAGTTTTTTTAGCTAGAAATGTCTCTTTTGGGCTGGAGATCATGGTTAGAGACACATTTGCTAAGTTGTCTTGTCTGGAAATGCATTTTTAAGGCAGGCTGGTTCACAGTTACCGACTTGGACGGATGGATTCGTCCTAGAAACGCTAAAATGCGTTTTCAGGGCAGTCTCAACTGGAAATCACCGTTAGAGATACTTGCGCGCAGTTTCTTCAGCTAGAAATCTATCTTTTGGAACTAGAAATCACGGTTAGAGCCACATTTGCTAAGTTGTCTTGTCTGGAAATGCATTTTTAAGGCAGGCTGGTTCAAAGTTAGCGACTTGGACGGATGGATTCGTCCTAGAAACGCTAAATGCGTGTTTAGGGCAGGCTGAACTGGAAATCATCGTTAGAGACACTTGTGTGCAGTTTTTTTAGCTAGAAATGTCTCTTTTGGGCTGGAGATCACGGTTAGAGACACATTTGCTAAGTTGTCTTGTCTGGAAATTCATTTTTAAGGCAGGCTGGATCACAGGGGATCGACTAAAAGCAGGAAAGGAAAGGCAAGAGAAAAGCAGGAAAGAATACTAAAACCAGGAAAGGCAAACTAAAACGAGGAAAGAAATACCAGGAATCGAGGATTCGAAAAACTGGCAAGCCTTTCCTCTGTTTAGTAGCCCGTGAGGGGCCGGCAACTTACATTTGTAAAAGTTCACCTTTTCCTCCTTTTAGTATTCGAAAAAAAATGGAATGCTGTGCCGTGCTTTTCCTCTGTTTAGTTTCTCGTGAGGGGTCTGCAACTTACGTTTGTAAGAGTTCACCTTTTCCTCCTTTTTATTCGAAAAAAACTGGCAAGCCTATTTTTTGAGGGGTCGGCAACTTCTATTTGTTTAAGTTCACCTTTTCCTCCTTTTAGTATTCTGAAAGACTGGCAAATCTTTTCTGGTATTCCGTGAGGGGCCGGCAACTTACGTTTGCTAAAGTTCACCTTTTCCTCCTTTTAGTATTCGAAAAAGCTGGCAAGCCTTTTCTAGTATCCCGTCAGGGGTCGGGAACTTCTATTTGTAAAAGTTCTCCTTTTCCTCCTTTTAGTGTTCGAAAAAAAATGGAATGCTGTGCCGTTCTTTTCCTCTGTTTAGTTTCTCGTGAGGGGTCTGCAACTTACGTTTGTAAAAGTTCACCTTTTCCTCCTTTTATTATTCGAAAAAAACTGGCAAGCCTATTTTTTGAGGGGTCGGCAACTTCTATTTGTTAAAGTTCACCTTTTCCTCCTTTTAGTATTCTGAAAGACTGGCAAATCTTTTCTGATATCCCGTGAGGGGCCGGCAACTTACGTTTGCTAAAGTTCACCTTTTCCTCCTTTTAGTATTCGAAAAAGCTGGCAAGCCTTTTCTAGTATCCCGTCAGGGGTCGGGAACTTCTATTTGTTAAAGTTCAACTTTTCCTCCTTTTAGTATTCTGAAAGACTGGCAAATCTTTTCTGGTATCCCGTGAGGGGTCGGGAACTTCTATTTGTTAAAGTTCCCCTTTTCCTCCTTTTAGTATTCTGAAAAACTGGCAAGTCTTTTCTGGTATCCCGGGAGGGGCCGGCAACTTACGTTTGTTAAAGTTCACCTTTTCCTCCTTTTAGTATTCGAAAAAAACTGGCAAGCCTATCCCGTGAGTGGTCGGCAACTTCTATTTGTTAAACTTCACCTTTTCCTCCTTTTAGTATTCTGAAAAACTGGCAAGCCTTTCCTAGTATCCCGTGAGGGGCCGGCAACTTACGTTTGTTAAAGTTCACCTTTTCCTGGTTTTAGTATCCGAAAAAACTGGCAAGTCTTTTCTGGTATCCCGTGAGGGGCAAGCCTTTTCTAGTATCCCGTGAGGGGTCGGCAACTAACATTTGCTAAAGTTCACCTTTTCCTCCTTTTAGTATTCTGAAAAACTGGCAAGTCTTTTCTGGTATCCCGTGAGGGGCCGGCAACTTACGTTTGTTAAAGTTCACCTTTTCTTCCTTTTAGTATTCGAAAAAGCTGGCAAGCCTTTTCTAGTATCCCGTGAGGGGTCGGCTACTTACATTTGCTAAAGTTCACCTTTTCCTCCTTTTAGTATTCTGAAAAACTGGCAAGTCTTTTCTGGTATCCCGTAAGGGGCCGGCAACTTAAAAGTTCACCTTTTCCTCCTTTAGTATTCGAAAAAGCTGGCAAGCCTATCCCGTGAGTGGTCGGCAACTTCTATTTGTTGAAGTTCGCCTTTTCTTCCTTTTAATATTCGAAAAAAACTGGCAAGCCTATTTTTTTAGGGGTCGGCAACTTCTATTTGTTAAAGTTCACCTTTTCCTCCTTTTAGTATTCTGAAAAATTGGCAAGCCTTTCCTAGTATCCCGTGAGGGGCCGGCAACTTACGTTTGTTAAAGTTCACCTTTTCCTCCTTTTAGTATTCGAAAAGACTGGCAAGTCTTTCCTAGTATCCCGTGAGGGGTCGGCAACTAACGTTTGTTAAAGTTCACCTTTTCCTCCTTTTATTATCCGAAAAAACTGGCAAGCCTTTCCTACTATCCCGTGAGGAGTCTGTGACTTACATTTTTTAAGTCTCCTACCGACAGGGTACTGAAAGGAGGAAAAGGTGAGTGAGGGTCGGACAATTTTCAAGTCTATCAACCTCTTTTATATGGCATTTGCAACTGTGTTCAAGAAATTGCGAATTGTAAATTCTTTGAGGGGCTCATACAAAGAGCCTATTTTTCGACAAAATATACAACTTAATGCAATGCGGAGTTTGAACCAAGAGGTGGTCATTTTGTATCAAGAGGGTCTAGAAACGAGAATAAAGGTAAAATAGTTAAGGAAGTCAGCGAAGACGTCAAAAAATGCTCCCCCCCCCCCCCACATATACTGTGTCCGGACGCGCTTTTCCCCTGTTTATACCTCGTGAGGGGTCGGAACATACATTTGTAAAAGTTCACCTTTTCCTCATGTTGGTACCCTGTCGGCAGGCGACTAAAATCATAAGTCCAGCGAGGGGTCGGCAGCTACATATTTCAAGTCCACCACTTCTTTCCTTGTTTTAGTAACTTGTTACGGATGGTACCTTAAGAGTACTAAAACGAGGAAAAATTAGGAATTCAAATTTTTTCTTCTTTGCGGGGTCGGCAACTATCAAAAATCATAGTTGGCCGTTCCCTTCCTCGTTATAGTAGCTTCGAGGGGTGAGCAACTAAGATATTTCAAGTCCTCCATTTCTTTCCTCATTTTATTACCTTGGCACGGATCGTACCTTAGAGTACTGAAACGAGGAAAAAAATTGCGAATTCAAAATTTTTCTTCTTTGAGGGGTCGGCAACTATCAACATTCATAGTTCACGGTTCCCTTCCTGATTTTAGTAGCTTTGAGGGGTCGGCAACTAGAATTATCAGCGAAGAGAGGGGTGGGAAACAAAGGTATCTTCACCAACTATAGTAACTTTGAGGGGTCGGCAACTCGAATTCTCAGTCAAGGGGTAAATAAAGGTAAATAAATATTTTAGGGATTCCGCCTCTTTCTTAATTTCGCATCTAGTAATTTTTCGATTTGAGTATTTCTTCTTCGCGTTACTGCCTTGTCACGGTTTAAAGCCGTTTTATTAGCATTGTCAGATGAATATAACGGACAAGCATAACAAATAAAACGCAGCTGAGAAACTCTACACCAGACAGAACCAAAACTTGCTTCCAGATTATGTCATCATTCATGGCGTCCTGTGACACGGCACTGAAAATTGTCAGCTAACAAGGACAAATAAAACGGCATTAAGCAGACATGGTAGTTAAATAAAACGGTATTTGTTTGACGGGGCCGAGACTCCAATGCGGCTTTAGTATCCCCTTTAACGATCACTATTTCTTTTCCAGTGATTCTTCTTCCTATGATCTCGAGTGACGTGAATCGTCGATTCATGCAAGCAGTACCACATCCGGGACAGAGAATATGCGATTGTAAACCTTTGAAGCCAGCTTAAGTCGTGATTGCAAATCGAAAGCAACACTGCCTTAAAACTGGGACTCTTCATCGACATGATCAATAATAGTCGGATACTAAATATATTTCCCAGTTCCTGCGAAACAGTTTCCGGATGATCCCAGGCGGTGAAGAGCCCCACTTCTAGGTCGGTGGCTGCAACTTCACTGTTTTCAGTAGTTGTTCAGCCACATTCTTCCGGACGACTAAACTAGGAAGTGGGCACAGGCCAAATTTCTCTTCAGTAGCCTGTGGGGTGTGAGCAGCTAGGGGGTTGGGTCCCTTAAAGGGCGAATCCTTACAAGTCAGCAGTTACTCCGGGTGTCAGTCCTGCAGCCCTCCTGCTCTACCACAAAAAATAATACATTTTGATTTCACTTAGAAATTTTTACGCTTATATAAATCATTCATCCCCTTCCCAATTCTACTTCTTTTCTCAACTTTCTTCGGAATCTCGTCTGCTTCGTTTTCTTTATTTTTTCCTCGCTTTTGCTCTTTTCATGTCAATGTAGTCTCCAAGGCACTGAAATGTAAAGGTAATAATTAACAAAAAAAATGAGTCATCGCCCCCCCCCCCCCCCCCCCCCCCCACTGTCGACGGATGCGACTGGGACCAAGAAACGGGAAACTAGGTAGTCTTATTTTCACAATACCAAAGTTTTGATAGGATCCCAAAAATAGAATATTTACTGAACTTCTTGATCCAGAAAATCTGTTTTTAGTAAATTTCCGGTCTTCGCTAGACGAGTATGCATGTTATTTATAAGCTCCTTAATCAGCCACACAAAAATATTCAAGAAAGGATATTCTTGTGGCTTCGCAGACTACGCCTAAACCGCTGACGGAACTAAACGGATACGACAGCTGATTTTATTTGAGCGATATTTCAGCTCTTCTTGGTTAAGTTCCTCTTAAGCTCAAAGTCAGAAAAATGAACCTCACCTCGAAGTTCCTTTTTAAGGCTAAAGAACGACAGTCAGTTCACAAACCAAGAATAGATTTGAAATCACCACGGTTCTATAGCCATATTTCAAAGCTTATCGACTTCCGATTTTTTTTTTTTACTTCTACCAAATTACCATGGTTTGCCGAATGCCGGGAGAATTACGGAATTCGGATGAAAAAAATTAAGTTCAGATATGGACTCAGTGACTAATACCAAGCTAATACCTCCGTCGAATTTTCAACCGACTTCCCATTCAGTCAGATTCCGGGCCAACAACTTGTCAGGCAAGAAAATAAGGATAAACCAGAGTTAGAACACATGGCACTTGCAAGGCTGGGTGAGAGGATGAAAGTGGAAATTTGTCGATTCGTTGTTTTATTGTGATGAAACCCATGAGGCCAGAACGATCACGCGCCCCTAGGGATCATGAGAATGAGTCGTTTAGCCAAAATTATTTGTTGCACCCAGCCGTAATGATGCGCACTCTAAAGAAAAGGGCTAGGAATTTCGTTGTGACAATCATGTGCCCTTCAGAGGCGTTACTAGCCAAAATCCTTGGGGGGAGAGGGAAGAGGCATTTACCGACTAACTGGTAAACAAAAAATTAGTTTTGAAAAAAATCGACTGAATTTCAGAAAAATCCACTGATTCTCCGAAAAACCGGCTATTTTGACGATAAATCGACCAAATTTTCGGAAAAAACGACTGTTTTCATGGCAAAAGTCAACTGCCTTGACAAAAAATTACGGCGCTTGGCGCCACCTAGGTTATTTTTTTTACCGGCTGGTCGACAGCATTGGGGGCGGGCCCCCCCCCCCCCTCCCCCTAGTCGTGACGCCCCTGGTGCCCTTGGATCTCATGAAAATGTATTGTTTGGTCAAAAGTATATTTTCACATTGCAGTTTAGATGCGGACTTAACGGCGCTAGATATTCAATTGTAAGTAAAGCTCTAAGTAAAGTAAAAGTGATTAAAAATGATCATGGGCCCTTGGGAATAATGAAAATGTATAATTTGATCTAAAGTATTCTTTATATTTTTTGCGGTTAGGATGAATGTTATAAAGCATTAACTAGTAATAAAAAACTTGGAGGCAAAAATGATCATGGGCCCTAGGGTACACACAAATTTATCCTTTGATCAACAGTATTTTTTGCACTTGGCAGTTACGAAGCGCACTTTAAGAGGTATAGCAAGTCAGGAGTAAGCAAAATCCTGGAGGCGCAAATGATCATGGGCCCTTGTAGATCATGAATATGTAACGTTTGCACACAAATGTTTTTTTTTGTACTTGGTAGTTGTGAAGCGCACTTTAAGGAATTCATTTTTATGCAAAACCCTCGAGGCAAAACATATCATGGATCCTTGGTAATTACGAGATTTATAGTTTGGACAACGTTATTTTTTGGCACATTGCGCTGAAGTGAGCAAAGATGATAAGCACTTCGTAACATAATATGCACTTTAAGAGGTTTTCAAGTTCCGTCAAAATCAGATTTACGCCCCCTCTCCCTCCAAATCTCCCTATAATACCCGGAACCGCAACAGTTATATAAACTGGCGAGTCCTAGGGATTATACTTTACCCCCTCCCCTCAAATCGGGTCTAGGTCAATTCATTATAAGCAGGCCTTGGGATTTCGGCCCCCCCCTCTTCCAGTAGTTGTCGGATCCAATAGGGAGCAGAAATGAACAGCCAGAGGCTACTTCCCAGTTATCAAGTTTCATTCAGATCTGATCACCGGTTCGAAAGTTATGCATGCCTCAAGTTTCCGGATTTTTCTCCCTCAATTCTCCTTCCCCCAAGGATGGTCTCCCATCCAACTGCCCCCACAGTGCCCTGATCCGGTCCGGTTCTGTCAACAATGTATCTAGATCTTGTGTCTATTCTTCCCACCAAGTTTTATCCAGATCCCTCCAGTCTAAGCTTGTCACAAGATTTCCGGTTATCCCTAGAACTCCCCCCCCCCCCAATTCGCCGAATCTGGTGGAGAGTTACAGTAATAGGAAAGGGATGGACGGACTTTCGTTTCAAACTACACTTTCTGACATAAAGTACTTTTATTTCTTACCTGTTGTTGTTCTCTCAGTTTGTTTGTTATTGCTATTCCTCTCTTTTCGCTGTAGAATTCTCACCAAATCCAGAGACTGAAATGTAAAAGTATTGTTTAAAGCAATAATATAGTTGTTTGGTCATGCTCATGCCCGATTTTGTGATTTAGAAGAGTGAGCTCTAGTCTCATCTGAAAGCTTGTTTTGTACTCGGCAGGACAGATTTTTGCCCCAAAACATTAACACAGTAAAAAGCCAGGTCTACCAATATCTCCAATTTCTTTATGACACCTTGTGAACCCGATGAAATTTTTTCTCTCAAAATAGTATTACGAAGTAGTACGAAAAAGTTGCATGCAGTACTAACGATGCTACTACATGCTTCTACTTCAAGGCTACCGTGTTACTGCATAATACTATATGGTACTATTAGCAAGACTGGATGATACTATGGCAAGATAGGATGCTACTGGATACTACTACATAAGATTGGACCAGTCTGAGGCATATTAAATGATAGTATTCTTTGCTATTACATAGTATTACAGGCAACGTTTTCGTACTACTACCATACTACTACGCAGGCTACAAATTTGTCATCGGGAACCACCCAATGAAAAAGCTTTCTCGAAAATTAGTTGTATGATGTAAGTTATAGTAGCTTTCAGCGTAATTGATGCTGCTATATCAAGACTGATGCTAATGGTTAGGCTACTACTGCTTGAATATTTCAAAATACTACATAAAAACCTATCAGACAATGACCCAGGCTACAACCAATATCAGGAAGTAAAGCAACACATCAGAGAGATTGCAAGTAGGAAAAAGAGCAAGCAATTCATAACCAGTGATTCTACTACTGGTCAGAATGAAGAAGTATTGCTTAGACTCACTTAATAACTCTTATGTTACTATTTTTTTTTTGTAAGTAGTTGGTCTACTAGGTGGTGTAGGGGAGGAACCAGAAAACAACAGTGCTCAATTTTACTGTTTTTGATCTCTCATTGTTTGAGCAATACCATAGTCTAATATAAGCTACTTTGAGAGTCATCATATAACAATGTTAAGTAATTTAATTTGTACAATAAAGTAGCCTACTGCCATTTATTATATACTAAACCATGCCAAATCAATGTCGAGTAGCCTATTGTGTTACAACCTACTTTCAAGTTTGTATTTTTCTCCTCATCATATTTGTTGGCAAGGCACACTGATCTATCAGACAGTGAGCCCTTAGTCTACTAAGATTTTTTTTTTCCATTGCTAAAAGTGGGCTGTTAGATGACATCCCTGAAAGGTTTTAAGCTTTTTACTCGGACAAACAGTTTGCTGACCACACAGGAAGGGTTCAAACAGTCAGGAAGCTAACTCTTAAATAAGTTTCAATGGATCGGGATGTTACTCTTCATTTGTTACAAAATACTTGCAACAAATTTTCTAACATAGCCTACTACTTTTTATTAGAAAATTTGGATGTCAGTTTGCTGCTAACTGCCAACTGGTTACCTGGTATTTCTTTCATACTTCAAAGCGCAACCAAACTTAACCAAATAGATGGTGCTCAAACCAACAAATGCACCCAAAGGAAGACATGGAACATTACAAAATTGATAATAAAGAGCGTGTCTACCCTTCTAACAATAGTAACTATTAGTTTCGTTCCAACCTCGTAAAATACCATTTGCTTACCATGCTCTGGAGCGTAGTAAGCATGGTAACTATGCATATCTGTAACATGATTCGTCAGATTCAAACATGGCATGATATTCTGCTGGAGAATAGAAAAATCATTCCAGAATTCATGGCAAAAAGCAAGAATTTGTGACTTCAAGCACAGTAACTACTGTAAGTAGGGTTGAAAACAATCAGAAAATCTGAATTACCAGATCTGAAGTTTAAGACCAGGAGTCAGGACAACACTGACTAAAACTCAATTTAGGGCAGTCATGCACAAATCCTCAATTTTTGGGCATGGTGCCCCAACGTCTGGGCATGCCCCAACGTATGGGCATGGTACCCATACGTTGGAGCATGGGCATGGTACCACTGTGAAATTTGGATAAACTGAGACTGGTTACATACCTAAATAGGGCCTTCTCCCTGTCCTAGATCAAAAGATACCTGATATTACTTTCTATCCAACCTCATCTTCCAATTTCCAAAATGTTAGAGCACTTTCAAGATACAGAGAGTTTTGTGGAGGCCATTTCTTTCCCAGTGGGTTTGTAAGGTCAGTGAGAGGCCTAGTATTTGGATACGACCTTTCTGCCTATAATGTAAGGTGATGGAAGGTGCACATTTATGCTTATATAATTAAAATCTGGTTATTTTGTGTTTTCTACGTTATTTTTCAAATAAAAAGCTGAAATTTGTAACCCATCTGGATTAGCCCCTACCCCATCCACTTTGGCCTGTGGTGGGGGCTATCCCAAACGACTGAGAGTCTACTGGTTTTAGGGCTGCCAAGGGTTTTCCTTGACTCCTAAAATTTTCATAAATTCACCCGTCCTTTTACAGGTAGTTGCCACTAGGTTACTCAATCCTTTTCCATGTTGTCAAAAAGTCAAATGTCACGAGTAAAAACAGGTAAAAAAAAATAACTCAAAATAAATACAATAAAAGGCAAACAATCTTAAGGAAACATTTGCTCCAGTGAACAGATTGAAAAGCTTGCCTCATCCATGCTACCTAGCAGCAATTTTCTGAAAAAGGATAGGATAAGCCCACTAGAAGAGAAGTGGCCTCCAAAAAAACTCGAAGTATCTTGGAAGTGCTCTAACATTTTGTAAATTGGAAAATGAGGTTGGATAGAAAGTAAAATCAGGTATCTTTTGATCTAGGACAGGGAGAAGGCCCTGTTTAGGTATGTAACCAGTCTCAGTTTATCCAAATTTCACAGGGGTACCATGCCCATGCTCCAGAGCATGGTGCTCCAACGTATGGGTACCATGCCCATACGTTGGGGCATGCCCAGACTTTGGGGCACCATGCCCAAAAATTGAGGATTTGTGCATGACTGATTTAGGGTGGGTTGATGTACAGTTGAAGATGAAGACAGGGTTAGTTGATATGTCGTTATGGAATAATAATTGTAAGTTTTATGAAGATTGTTATTTTTCCTTTCAAATTTGCCTGTCTTTTAAACAAGTTGATATTAAGTTTGTTATTTTCCTTTCCATTTGACTGTTTTAAATGCAAGGAAGAAATTCAAGGTAGTGAAACAGTTGAAGAAGTGTTCAAATAAGCATACCTCTACTATACTTCTCCTGTCGGCTTGAGGAAAAAGACATCATTTTTGCTGCGACATCTTGTTTGAAAAAATTAGCAAAAGGAAGATTTAGATACTAAATAAGCACAGATAACCAATTCAATTCAACCAATTCAACAGACGGATTCAGAAATTTGCTTTTGATTGCTGCCGCCTGACACTGTTGCCATGGTCCTTCGGATTATTTGATTTGTGAAATAAAACTGATTTCATTCACAAAAATATAGAATTTTTGCGATCGGTAAGATTATAAGAAATGCCAAAATCAAGCAATTTTATATAATTATGAAGCTAAAGAATATATATTCTGGATACCCTGGAGCTATCTCGATAGTTAATTGGTAATAAGAACCAAAATTGCTGGCAACACAGCCGTTCTGCCACCGAAATTCGAAAGAAAAGAAGAAATGGCTTGTCCTGAATATTAAGAAATCATTTTATCGACATTATCTCTGCTGATCGTCGATACGGTTATTGAGAAAACACCAAGAAATGTGGAATTGGAGGATGATTAATGCTCGTGAACATTGAGACTAGGTAAGTGATTGCTCATATAATGCTTCATCAGGAACTAACTACTCACTTGGGACTGATATGTGTGTCTTTTTTTTTTAACTCCAGTGGAAGAACAGACTGCAGGACAATCGTGGTATCGGTACTATAATAGATGAAGATTTGTCATTACAGGAAGCGA
This sequence comes from Branchinecta lynchi, assembly GCA_023053575.1. Classification (NCBI taxonomy): domain Eukaryota; kingdom Metazoa; phylum Arthropoda; class Branchiopoda; order Anostraca; family Branchinectidae; genus Branchinecta; species Branchinecta lynchi. The sequence goes on from JAKZAP010000001.1 coordinate 11,876,372, forward strand.
GACTGGCTTAGCAGAGGAGCCTAGATCAGTCTACCACAAATCCCTGATTTTTGGATACCCTATGCCAAACGCCGGGTATATCTAACATTTGGCATAGCCTATGCCTAACGCTGGATACCCTATGCCAAACGCTGGATACCCTATGTCAAACGCTGGATACCTGTTGGTAACCTAACCTTGACCCAGTCTAGTACACTAGCCCCTTTTCAGGCACGGTGCTCAAACGTCTAGCACCATGCCTGGGTGCTAGACGTTCAAGCACTGTACCTTAGATTTCATGTATGGTGCATGGATTTCAGTATACAGTGCATACAGAAAAAACACAGTTTCTGTCATAACGACTGAGCACCAGCTCGGACAGGGCTGAAATTACTACCATGAATTAGAGAAATCAAAGACAATCCTTTATATATTTTTCACAACAAAAACAAAAGGGCTCGACTGATGACAGATGTGAAAAACCTCATTTCCTTTTCTACATAGTCAAGGGTTTTGCATGCAAAGTGGCCTGTGCCTCAGCTTTTTCTACCTAGCAGCCAACCAGAATATTGGCTCTTGGGGAATTGATAGGGAAAATACATGGAAAATAGATAGGGTGCTGTTAGGTTTTTCATCTCCATCATCATTAGAGCCCTTTTGTTTTTGTTGTGAAAAATATATAAAGGATTGTCTTTGTTTTCTCTAATTCATAGTAGTAATTTCAGCCCTGTCCGAGCCGGTGCTCAGTTGTGATGACAGAAACTGTGTTTTTTCTGTATGCACTGTATACTGAAATCCATGCACCATACATGAAATCCAAGGTACAGTGCTTGAACGTCTAGCACCCAGGCATGGTGCTAGACGTTTGAGCACCGTGCCTGAAAAGGGGCTAGTGTACTAGACTGCCTTGACCTACCTCAATATAAAGGAGTTCTGATTGGTTGATTTTTTAGCTTCACTCAAATCATCAATATTTTATTGGGTCCCAGTATCCAGCATTTGGCATAGCCTATCCAGCGTTAGGCATAGGGTATGCCAAACGCTAGACATATCCGGCGTTTAGCATAGGGTATCCAAAAATCAGGGGTTTGTGGTTGACTGGCCTAGATTGCTTTATTTAGGGAGATAGTCTGATAGCCCTGATACCCCTCCGTCACCATCTTGAAGTACTTGTCCACCGCCCAAAGCCACCCGAGAATGCCAAATGCTGACACATCGAGCATTGGGAATCAAGTGCTTGGAATGCTCAAAATTGGAGAAACACCCACCAAATAACCACCTGCATTAAAATTTGTAAATATTCGGATGACCCGAATATGTCAAGACTTTAGGCAGTAAGGGTGACAGTGCTGGTTTGCCACTGCCACTCTTACTGCCCAATGCCTTTGTGGATATTTTCAATCTTATTACATACCTATTTGAGGAAAATTGTTATAAAGTAAATATTCTGTTTCAGTACGAGTAACCGACATCTACCGCACGGCTCTGAGATGCCATTTTGATGTCTTTGGTGGCTACAGATTCAGTACATGAGCACCTATACTCAGCACTCCCAATCTTTACGATCTTAGCCCCAAGACAGAAATGGGGGACTGCTAAGTACCTCTGTAGCAGCTCTGTGGGATAGTTCGTTAAACTAAGCGCGCTGGCAGCCCTACCTCAGTTGGTGGCGTGGAAACGGTCTTGAACCCTTGAAATGATTGAAGCAAGGAATGGCGACACAGACATTTCTTTTCGGTAAGTCAAAAAATCCACGGGGGCAAAGAAAAGGGGAACTCGCTGCGAAAACAGTTTCTAATTTTAAGCTGTAGGTTCAACAAACAAAAGCTGTAAGCACATAAGGCAATTGGAAGCATACGTAGTACCTAAGGATATCAGCTAAGATTCGCGCTGTTCTAAGGTATGAATGATTATGGGCCCTTCGGGATCACGAAAATTAATGCATGATTCAGTCAGAAATGTGCTAGATCCAATACTCAGATCCAATCACCCGCTAGAAAGTTGCGCATGCGCGAATATTCGGGCATCCTTTTCCCACCACTCCCTCGTGATGGTCGAATCGTGTAAGTGAATATTTCAAAGTAAGTTTATTGTGGTCCCTGATTGGCTGTCCAAGTTTCTTAGCAAACCTGGAAGTGCCATAACCCACGATCACAGTTGCAAATGGCCGGAAGGCATGTGCCATAAATAATTTCCAAGAGAAACTTCCAACGGTTGACAGATTGTATTTTTTTGTTGGCATCACCGCACCTATACCCAGCCAACACCGTTGAGTGGTTGACACAAAATTCGATATACAAAAATTCCGAGTTTAATTAATTCGGAAATAGCGTCACTGCAGTTCTCCACAGCCAATGCCGTTGATTGGTTGACACAGAAGTTAAGTCATCATTTTAGGGACCCAAACAAATAGTCGTTTCTCAATCCAACCATCGTGGGAGCAGTGGTTGGATAGGGAATTCGGAATCTAGGGGCATGAACAGCCTTTGAAGGGGTAATTGGATTACAATGAAACTTGACAAGTGGAAACAGCTACCGTCTCATCTGCTCAATGTCAAATCCGGATCGGATTCAGTACTTGTGGTGGAGGGGGACGCCGGAAAATTTCTGAAATGGTTAGAGTCGAAGGATTGGATGGAACTTGGTAAGGAAAACACGCATTAGGCCTTAATTGATGGAGATAGATCGTATCGGAGCTCTGTGGGGGGAGTTGGATGGGTAGATAAAGCTGACTCATATTTGACGGTGCAAAACAGATGAAGTCAGCTACATTGTATTAGAGCTATATTTCTGCCCTTCTTGGCAAGGGTCCTACTCCAGTCCGAAGAGGACTCTTGCCAAGAAGGGCTTGGAGGGGTTCCTGGAATTCTGGTGATTGCGAGTTAGAATAGTTACAGATGTGCTAAGACGATGAAACTTTGCAAGCGTATTAGTTACCAACCTAATTGACTTAATAACTGACTAACAGGAAATTTGAAACTACATAACCCATTCCTAGGTCGGAACAGCCTTTTTGGGTGGCGGGTGTATTTCGTGATGCCATCCTGCTTTGTTTAAACAAGAGCTGAAAGCTCATATGGCACTTGTAACAACAGTTAGCATGTTTGTCAGATACGGTTTGCAGTTTTCAAGGCTGGATCTTTCTCCCGATATTCATTTCATCAGAAAATGGGCTTGATCTAGTAAATCTGAAGGGTTATACCACTCATTGACAACTGTATCTTCCTACAACGATGATCGGATCGGGGGAGGGACTATATTTTCAAGCCAATCTAATAGAGTACCTAATATGCCTGCAAATTTTCACGGTCATAGCACATCTGGAAGTACCCTAACCCGTGATCATCGGAATTAGGGAAAAACCCCTCCAACTCCCCCCACTGTGACACGATCGATCCTGTTTAGTCAATAATAATAATATATTTGCAAATTGAATGGCAGACCGTTAAGCCTCTAAAATGTATCTATGGCTTATGCTTGTTATTCCCTCCAAGTCCCATCCCGATCTCTCGACTTTTAAGCATTTCAAGAGATTTCTCCCCCCGCCTCCAGCTCCTCCCGATGTTATCGGATCCGTTCCAGACTTGAAATTGATCATCTGAGTCACTTGTTCTTGACACTTGACAAGTTTCATGCACGTCTGATCACCTGTTCCAGAGTTTTGCATGTCAATAGAATCCCCCCCATGATCATCGGATCGGGAAAAGAACTATTTTCAAGTTGACCTGGAAGAGCACCTAATATGTCTGCCAAGTTTCATGGTCCTAGTTCATGTGGAAGTACCCTAACTCGTGATCACCGGAAATCCGGGGAAACCCCCTCCAACCCCTCTACTGTGACATCCCAATCCCTCGACCCTAAGCATTTCACGACATTTCCGGTTCCCCCTCTAGCCCCCCCCTCTCCAGATTCGGTCCAGATTTGAAACTGAAAATCTGATACACTTGTTCTCCACAATTGTCAAGTTTTATGCATGTCCGATTATCCATTCCAGAGTTATGTTTCTAGTTTCCGGATTCCCCTTCCCTCCGCCCCCCCACCAGCGGTAGCAGGATTGGGGAAGTGATTATTTCTATGTTAGTCTGGTTGGTTCCCTCATATGCCTGTCAAATTTTAATGTGCTAGCTTATTTGGAAGCGTTTCACCAGATTTCCGGTTCCCCCTCCAGCTCCCCCCCCCCAGTTATCGGATCTGGTCCGGATTTGAAACTGAGCATCTGAAGCACTTATTCTTGACATATGAGTTTCATGCAAGTCCGATGACCAGTTCTAAAGTCATGCGTGTTACTAGTTTCCGGATTTCCTGTTCCTCCACCCCCCCCCCCCCCCACGATGGCCGGATCGGGGAACAGTAAGCTTGGCTGACACTTACCTTAAAATAAATTCACTACCAAAGTAGCCAAAAAGCCGGGCCTTGACACAGAATTTGAGATACAAAATTCCGAGTTTAGTTAGTCCTCTTGATAACCAGCTCGAATAGCATCCCCACGGCTCTCCCCAGCCAACACCGTTGATTGGTTGACACAGAATTTGAGTCATTGTTTAGACGACGTTTCTTCTTCTTCACGAGATTCACTGGCGTGTTTTGGGACTTGCGCCCTTTTAAAGATACAAAATTCCTAGTTTAGTTAATTCGGCAATAGCGTCACCGCAGGACTCCAAGCCAACGCCGTTGATTGTTTGCCACAAAAGTTGAGTCATCTTTTGGGCGGCGTTTCTCGTTCTTCCCGACATTCGCTTATGTGTTTCTTGACTTAGTCATACAGAGTATTTGGACTTTTAAAGAAACAAAGCTGTACCAAAGAAAAACTGGTACTACTTACAAACAAAAAATTTTGTTGGAAAAAAGTCATAATAGTTAACGTACATCCATATAGGTGAATATCGGAATAGCAACCTCGATTCCCCTGTCAACCTCGCTTCGCTTGGAAGATATTTTTCATAACCTACCTGGGCTTCTGCTCGGATAAGTGATTTTCAGTTGTAGTATCGGTGTTATTTTCCAATATAAACCTTTGTGGATATTTTCAATCTTATTACATACCTGTTCGAGGAAAATGTTATAAAGCAACTATTCTGTTTCAGCACGGATGACCGATATTTAGCATACAGCTGCGAGAGGCCATTTTGATTTTCGATGTCTTATGCGGCCACAAATACATTACACAGTCCATGCACGGAGTACCAGAAATGCTGCTTTGGAGCATATGTAAGTGAAACATTTTTAGCAGTAAAACCGCCAAGCCCGAGCCAATGATATTTCAGCCAATAACCAAGAACAAATAAGGACGAGAACCTCAGTCTCACGATCTCTGTAATACGTCCATGCAGAGTAGAAACGCCTTATTTCCAGCGCGATACAAACGATCGGTGGGTAGGAGCTACGCCGAATATCCCAATTCGTTACCTCTACAAACAGCTATGTCGCAGTAGAGCCTCGGAGAAGAAAGTTAAAAAGCAAAAGCCGAGCGCGCGGCTCTTCGCGCCTCCTGAATTGTTTCCTGTGATTTGCCCAGCGGTAAAGTGGGAAGTAGACGTGCAATGACTCTAAGCTAGAGGAAATACTTAAAGCTCGGCCCAGTTTTGGCGGGGTACCCATAGTCGCTAATGAGACCAAAGACGGAGGTTCTATTAGATTATTTGTTCTTCCCTTATTTTTCCGATAAAAGATAGTATGAGAGCGGAAAAATATCGAAAACAGAACGCGTTAAAAGTAGAACTTGGCAAGGGCTCCATGGCATTTCTAAACCAACCAATATTTGAGGAATGATGAAAATGCAACAGAGGAGTGATCCGAAAGCGAACTATGATGATGACGTTCTTTTCTTCAGAGAATCACACTATAACGACCGAGAATCCTATTATGATTATGGTCTGTGTTTACGGGATAAGGCTGCACGAAAGTACATGTTCATTTTAATACAAAGGAAATTGCATTTTTGTCTCAGGAGAGGCTGTACCTAGTGCAGTGTACACCTGAGAATTCAAATAAGTACTTTCGTTGAGTTGATCCAGGTCAAGGGTGAGGTTTGTATCGGTTCTGCCGTTGAGTGTACACCTGAGACTTCAGTGTATTTTACTTGCAAATGTCTTTCTTATCGTGATGACCTAGTTGCTAGATTAAATAACCTGAAAATGAAAAAGTGATGTCCATGAGTGAAAACATACAGGATTGTTGACTCAGGTTAACAAGCAAATCCTTAAGCTCAAGATAAGAAAAAGCACCAAGTTTATAACCATATATAAAATAAAATGGGAAAATATGTGAATGGCAGATTAATATAGCTGGCGGTACGAATAGTGTTTGGACTGTCTGTTGCCCGTTTGAATGAAGTGACGTATGTTATTATGAAACAAAAATTATAGGGGAAGACAAATATGCTCTATAATGGAACTAAATTTGGTACTTTACATTGACTTGGCAAATTTTAATGTTGAACAAAAGCGACAAATATTAGTGGATACTCACTGTTTTCGTTTTAAGGCAAATACACTAGGATGCAGAAGTAGGCTAAGTGACCCACTGAGAGTAGAACTTGCAAGAAAAAAGGACAGAGCATGAGGGCTCTTGTCACCGTCAATGGATAGTCAACGTTATCATAGCGAGTAGATACTAGAATAAAATAGACGTGAGGTCAATACTCACGATAGATGTACATTCAATATAGTAATAGGAAATGTATTAGTTGTTATAAGAAAAGAGAACCTCTGATCTACATGAAACGGAATTAATCGAATCTGACCTCATACGAAACAATATAAAAATGGTAGTGGTTACGGCAGACAAAGGCTGACTATTCACAATTTGCAGGTCGAGGTACTAAAAAGGCGTTACCCGTCACGTCTTCGACTGATCGACGATGGAACAACAAAAGTTTAATGAATTGCATGGAAGCTTTTCTTTGTGAATGAATATTTCCGTGATGGGATAAAGAATATTTAAATCACATCAAGGCTTACACTTTGGAACTATTTAAAATGTATCGGAATAATTATTATAGACAAGTTCTAGTTATATATATATAAAGTTCTAGTAAATTGCTTAGTACTCAGTTATATTTTGTAATGCAGGTACTTAAATGAAATTTTAATGTCCGAAGATTGAAAATCCATGCAATTACAGATAGACTTGGGAGTACAAGTGGCAGAAAATACTATCTCATGGTAAGTTTCTTGAACCAGATAGCTAGGCCAGTCTTCACACCTATTTAGTGCTACCTTGACGTCTTTCAGGTTTGCGGGCCTGCATAAACAAAACTAAACGAACATTTTTGATATCCTCTTATTTTTATTACACGTGAGCAAAAAAATATTAAGTATTTGAGATGGGAAATATTCAAGCCTTAAAATTTAAATGAAAACAGACTGATTGTTACATCACTTAGTAGAATTAGATTTGGTGGAATTTAACAGATTATTTGGATTTGGTCAGAAATTTAATTATTTTCCCTTATGTGCTCCAGTAGTGACGTTTAGAATATCGACGGTCGTCCCCTCAACGCAACAGTACTATGGCGAGGAAAATTTTAACCCAAACACTGACGCCGATTTTAGCCGCAAGTGATCAGCTCGCGGCAGGGTGCTGATTGCACGAACACATCTTTTTCGTAAATCGTTTTCGTCAAGCTTAAAACAAAGGGACAAGCACATAGAGGTACTAGAGGTAAGAGAAAATTCACTACGCGAAAATCGATTACTCGTCAACAGCGGAGCAACGAAGTAATGTAGTTCCATCTGGTCTACTAGCCTATTTAAATGAATAAGTGACGGGTGTCTAGATTGTCTGTTCTCAGCACTTTTCAGTTAAACGGCAACCACTAACCACAGGAAATCGTGGACTTTTGTAAACAGAGCAGGAGATGGGACTAAGAAAATAAGTAAAGGTTTGGAAAAGAGTTTTCTTCTGACGTCATGACCAATAGATTTACTTTTCTTTAACAGGAGGCGGGGGGAGAACTACGGCAAGACGAAGAACAGAAGCTGTGGAAGAAGGTTTTATAACTTTTGTAAAGTTACACAAGTTTAATTGCAAATATTTGTCATGGCACTGTATTGGTATTCACATTTTAATTCGCCTGTATCGGCGAACGTCAGTAAAGAAACAAATTAAGATCATAAGAGTTTGAAAGTTAATAAAGATTCAGCATGAAAAGGTACTAGGTCATAATAAAGTATTACAAGAAACTGAGGCAAGCTAGCCAATTTCAGCGTCTTAAGATTTCCTTTTTTGTTCCTTCCAGTTCACGTCCCATAATCTCTAGCATGAACCTTCTAGAAAGAACTCGTTTTCCGTCATCGTCCTCTTCAAGTGGTCAGGCGAAAAGAGGCGTCACAAGAGCAAAAGTTTCAGAGCTATTTTACAAATTGTTCCCGTTACGACCAGCTGAAACCGCGTTGTTCCGGCTACGACCAGCCGAAACCGCGACATACGCTACGAATAGGCCCTTCAGAAACTGAACTTACCACCGCTTAAAGTCCGGCTTGAAAAACTGATTTTGCAGCTTGGCAAATCCGTCCTAGCCAATACGAGCCACCGGTCACTGCTACCGGAAACAGCCCCTCCCAGTAATCGGGCTCGGTTACAAAATAAACTTCTACCCCATAAAGTCCGCACTAATCGTTACGGGAACTCGTTTGCAAAGAACGTGCTCGTTTGTGCCATTTTTTTACTTCGATGTTCAATGCTGAACCTTAGTGTGTGTTTGTTATTTATGTGTTCTTTATTTATAATTTGTAAGAAACTAAATTTAGTTATGCTACGATAGTTTCTGAATATACCTATCTCTTTCTCTCGCTCTCTCTGTTATTGAAAAGCACTTAGAATGGTTATACCAGGTATATTCTCTTAACATTTAACACGGATGCGCTTTACAGTCCGCAACTACTGGCAGAGTTGCTTTAAGATTTGCAACCGCTTATTCTCTGGCGGCTGTGGTCCTGCTGCATGAATCGACGAATGGAAGAGGGTGGAAAAAGGAGGAGAGCGGGAGAAGTGATATTCGAAACAGTAATGTAAACATGAATCTCATATTATAAGTTTCGTAATATAGGCACTTCTTGGTCTCTCGTCACTTTCATTATCCTCTAGCGAAATTAATCCCGTAGCTAATTAATCCATCGGAAGCAGAACCTTCGGGCAAAATGAAACGGAATTCTTCGCGGACACGGAATCCTTTTTCATTCAAGTTCACGACCCATAATTTCTAGCTTGAACATACTAGAAAGAACTATCTTTTTCCATCATCGTCCTCTTCAAACGGTTAGGTGAAAAGAGGCATTGCAAGACCACGAAATTCAAAGCTATGGTAACAAGACCGAAGGTTTCGATGGGATCCCAAAAATTTAATATTTACAGACAATCGGGTCTTGTAGCGGTCCAATGGTAATCATTGGAGAAGACGAAGTTTAAATATGGATTCAGCATGTGGGTTTGCCCCTATAGCCTGCGTCATGTCTACTTTGACGAAAGTTGAGGCTGTACTTCTGCCAAATTTCCGGTTTCAGCAGGATCCCGGGCGAACTACTTGTCTTGCAAAAAGTTGAAGTTCAAAAAGAGATTCAGCGTGTCTCCATACCAGCCATATCTCCATAATCAACTTCACATAAAACTTCAACTTTTGACAAATTTTTCCGATTTCAGCAGGATTCGTGGTGAAATGTGTCCAGGAAAATGATTGTCATACACGAATTCAGCATGCCTTCTTAGCCGTAAATCGAACACCGAATGAACTTCATATAAAACTTATACTTTTAACAGATTTTCCGGTTGTGGCCGGATTCCGGGCGATCTACTTGTCCGGCGACGAAATAATTTTCATATTCGGATTCAGCATGTTTCACTCTGCCGTAAATCGAACCTCTAATCAACTTCAGATTAATCTTTTATTTTTTACAAACTTTGCGGTTTTGGCCGGATTTCAGCCGATCTACTTGTCCGACGAGAAAATCATTTTCATATTCCGATTCGGCATGTCTCCTTACCCCTAAATTGGATATCTAATCAACTTCAGATAAAACTTACTTTTAACAAACTTTCCGGTTTCAGCCGAAGTCCGGATAAACTACTTGTCCCGCGAGAGAATGATTTTTCATATTCGTTAGAAAATGATTTTCATATTCGTATTCAGTATGTCGCCTTACCCCGTAATCAACTACCTCATTAGCTTTTAAAAACATTTAGTTCACCCCTTAATTTGAAACCCCTCCCCTAAATATGCAGCTATGGGGCCCATCTTCGAACTTGACCTATTCCTTGACTCGATGAGTTCTGAAAGTGAGTTCCAAGTTTTTTTCAAAATATCTCATTCCCTTCGAGAGTTAACGTGCTGACAGACGGACAACTTTTGCGATGTCATAGGTATCCCTCCACTTACGTTTTGGGATCCCAAAAATTGTTCCGGCTTCAACCAAGTTCTATTGACACAGCACTTAAAAAGATTATAAAATGTATTGTCTCATAACGTTTAACACACTGATGCGCTACAAAACTTCTGGAAGTGTTGCTTTAACATTAGCATTTGCCATTTATGCTGGTTCAAAGGTGTGCAATCGCTCGTTCCTTTTCCCGGATGTCGTCCTGCTTGCAGAAATCGATGAATGACGCTACTCGAGATCATAGGAAGAAGAATCACTGGAAAAGAAATAGTGAACGTTAAGGGGATACCAAAGCCGCAATCCATTTACCATTGTCTCGGCCCTGTCAGCGAAATCCCGTTTTAGTTAACTGCCGTGTCTGCTTAATGTCGTTTTATTTGTCCTGTCCGCTGACAATTGTCAATGCCCTGTCACAGGACGCCGTGAATGGTGACATAATATGGGAGCAAGTTCCGTTTCTGCTCTCGACTGCGTTTTATTTTTTATGCTTGTCCTTTGCCTTCAGCTGACAAGGCTAATAAAAAGGCTTTAAACGTAACATGGCAGTAATACGAAGACAAGACCGAGACAAGAAACACTCAGATCGAACGCAGCTTCAAACGAAGAAAGGTATGGTAATTTGAATCTATTAGCTGCGTTTCCCTCGCTAAAATCAAGTCCTCCGGAATCACACTAAAAGAAACGAGTCGAGACGAGGAAGGGAACTATAGTTGCCGTCCCCTAAAAATTTTAAATTCCCGATTTCACTCGTTTTAGTACTATCCATGACAAGTTACAAATACTAGGAAAGAAACGGTGAATTTGAAATATCTTAGTTGCCGACCCCTCGCTGGACTCGATCTTAGTTGTCTACCGATAGGGTGCTAAAAGGGGGAAAAGGTGAACTTTTACAAATGTAAGTTGCCGATCCTTCACGAGGAACGAAACAGAGGAAAAGAACGGCAGAGCGTGCCAGTTTTTTCGAATACTAAAACGAGGAAAAGGTGAACTTTTACAAATGTAAGTTTCCGACCCCACACGTATACTATACAGAGGAAAAAGACTTGCCAGTTTTTTCGAATTCCTCGTTTCGGTACTCTAAGGTACAATCCGCGAATAGTTACTGAAACCAGGAAAGAAACGGTGGACTTGAAATATCTTGGTTGCCGACCCCTGACTGGACTCATGATCTGAGTCGCCTATCAACAGAGTGCTAAAAGGAGGAAAAGGTTAACTTTTACAAACGTAAGTTGCCGACCCCTCACGAGAAACTAAACAGAGGAAAAGCACGGCACAGCGCGCCAGTTTTTTTTTCGAATACTAAAAGGAGGAAAAGGTGAACTTTTACAAATGTAAGTTGCCGACCCCTCACGAGAAACTAAACAGAGGAAAAGCACGGCACATCATTCCATTTTTTTTTAATACTAAAAGGTGAACGTGAACTTTTACAAAAGTAAGTTACCGGCCCCTCACGGGATACTAAACAGAGGAAAGGCTTGCCAGTTTTTTCGAATTCCTCGTTTTGGCACTCTAAGGTACAACCCGTGAATAGTTACTGAAACCAGGAAAGAAACGGTGGACTTGAAATATCTTGGCTGCCGACCCCTGACTGGACTCATGATCTGAGTCGCCTATCAACAGAGTGCTAAAAGGAGGAAAAGGTGAACTTTTACAAACGTAAGTTGCCGACCCCTCACGAGAAACTAAACAGAGGAAAAGCACGGCACAGCGCGCCAGTTTTTTTTTCGAATACTAAAAGGAGGAAAAGGTGAACTTTTACAAATGTAAGTTGCCGACCCCTCACGAGAAACTAAACAGAGGAAAAGCACCGCACAGCATTCCATTTTTTTTTCGAATACTAAAAGGAGGAAAAAGGTGAACTTTAACAAATGTAAGTTGCCGGCCCATCACGGGAAACTAAACAGAGGAAAGGCTTGCCAGTTTTTCGAATACTAAAAGGAGGAAAAGGTGAACTTTAACAAATGGAAGCTGGAGACCCCTCACGGGCTACTAAACAGAGGAAAGGCTTGCCTGTTTTTCGAATCCTCGATTCCTGGTAATTCTTTCCTCGTTTTAGTTTGCCTTTCCTGGTTTTAGTATTCTTTCCTGCTTTTCTCTTGCCTTTCCTTTCCTGCTTTTAGTCGATCCCCTTTGTCCCCCTCAGATCCCGACTCCCCAGAGAGGCGGTTGCGAAAGTTCCAAAACTGACACCGGTTTACTCCAGGTCACAGCGTTATTCTCGAAGCTTTGTGCCGAGTTTTGTTCGTACTTTTAACAATTCGTAACTTGTGTGTTTTATCCTATTCTTTTTGTTTTTCTCGTTTGACTAAAAGATACCATATTTGGGCTATGCCTATGAGAGACTGTATCTTGTTTACATTAAATGATTTGATTTTGATTTTTTTTTTTGTGAAAGGGCATGCCACTCCCTATGGTTTAGTAGTCCAATGTTATTCAGTTCCAGTGTGAACAACGCTGTTCTGGCACTGATCACGCGCGCCACACTGATAGACACTGTTTAGCAATACATTATTTCCGGTGTGGCCGGATTGCAGCCGAACTAAGCTATCCGCCACGATTGCAATCTTCTTTTATCCCTGAACAGGTTCAGTGACATATATATATGTCACTGATCATGCGCACCACGCTGATAGACGCTATTCAGTTATACCAAGAACAAATAACGAGTAAGAACAATGGTCTCTCGTCTATCCACCGACTAAAAACGTTCCGACAACAATGAGCGGAGGTGGACCCATTTCTTGGTCGCCCGTGTATACTCGTTGGTCTCCGACTCTCCGCCGTTACACACTTGAAGTCATTTACGAAGAAAACAACGTAGCCACTAGCGAGGCGGATGTTCTGGCCTGTTCACACGGGAAGGAAACAGCGTTGATTTTGTTTGAGTAGACGCTGGCGTCTGATTAGTGATTATTAGTTTTGCAAAAACAAAAAGCGAACTTGACGATGGTCAATCATAATCGCTTTTGTTACACCATGACCATATGTATGAAGATTGACATCCCTTGTGACATTCCTTTTTATGTCTCGCGTGAGAACCATACAATGCAAACCGGGATTTGAAGCACACTCACTGAAGTCATGACCCATTGAGTTTCAACATCCGTAGTATTAACTTTGTCAGACGAGTGTAAGCTAAGACTAACGTAATTAAGGCTTTCGAGGATTACTGAAATTACCGAAATAGTAGAATAGCATGGAATAGTCAAAATAATACCAGTAGGTGAGTGTATATTTTGTGTTTTTTCTTCTTTTTTTCCGAAATGTATAATTGTGTACATTTCGATTTGGTGAGTTAGATTTCGATTCAGTAGTTAATCGAAAGACGAAAGTTCACCTCAACTTGGTCTATCTCGTTTGTCTTTTAGTTCACTACTTACAAATAATTCGATGTCAACGGTGTATTTTTCCATCAAAGAAAGTCTTTGGTTTTCGTACTTCAATTC